>VWZN01009187.1:314310-369358 GCA_013396955.1 Regulus satrapa | reverse complement strand
AAAAGAGACATACTTATTGGATGGAGAATGTGTGGGTTTATGTATGCAAAAGACTAGCTCTATATGTTTGGAGGGAATAAAAGAAGATGGTGACACCGGGGATCTTTTTATGTGCATCCATAAAAGACCCTCTAAAGAACTTTCCAAGTAATACCAATAATAATAATAATAATGAAGGAATACCCCCCTAGAACACTTGCAGAAGTAGTTCCTGTGTCTGTTCCCATTTCCCTTCTCTTCATCTTTTCTTGCTGAGAAGGAAATTAAAATGTATTTTTCATACAGTATCTCTGGCACTCTTTTGTGTAATAATCCTCTTTCTGTGAAAGAGGCAGGTCAGCAATAGCTGCAGGCTCCTGCACAATCAGTGCTCATCTCATAAAAATCTCCAGCTTTCCCTGGGATTTTCCAGCCACAACCTATTAAGCATTTGGCTGTGACAAGAAGCCAGCCTGAGGGAGGGGCTCTTTCAGATGATGCCAGGGCAAATTTGTATTTATTTATGGAGTGGTTGCATGGAATTTTTTTTCTTTTGGATGGAGAAATTAAACTTTTCTAAATGCTCTGTTTGGTTTAAATTAATCTAATAGGCAGTTAGAGCTTGATACACACTTCAGCTCCTAGTTAAAATGTATTATTCTAAAATTCAAGACTAAATTTGAGAAGAGGCCCTGGAGTGTGCTTTCCCTACGTTAGTCCCCTCCTTTAACGCCTGACTAAAGGTGTGATTTGCCAAGATTCAAAGGCAGGTCAAATACTGGTCTCTAATATATGAATACCAGAACAATGAGTTATAGCTAAGCTTTGCATTATGGCTGACTGCAAATTTAATATTTCCTGTCAGCAAATTCCTATTCACTGAAATCCAAATTATGGGTTTCAATACAAATATTTGCTCAGAATGGTGATAGAGAATTTTTGAAACTGTGAAAATGTAGTTTTCTTGTAATTATGTAACCACAACTGTACTTTCTGAGGTTTAAAGTATCTTTATATTGCGGTCCAGGCTAACTAGAATGCACACACATGTACAAAGGTACAGTTAGAATGGAAATTAAAATCTCTGATTTGTGTGAATTGATTACCCTGGCTGGAATTGAAATTTAAAGCTTTGATTTGTGTGAATTGATTGCCCTGACACCTCTTTTTTTCCCCTCTTAGGAAATGTAAGCTTTCTCCCTGTTCAGAAGAGTACAGAATATTTTTGGCTGAGACTGACGCCTTTCGTATGACCACGAGTGTGACAAACAAGCTGTTGATAAGATATTTACTTTTCCTTGAAACCACCTCATTTTGGTGACCACCACTGAACGCCAGGTGTGGAAAGCTTTCAGCAGCCTTGGCAGAGATCCCTTTGGTTTCCCACCACAGCGTGTGCAGCGTGTGCGATGCGTGCAGCCTTGTCCCTCGCTGAGCCCCTGTCGCTGGCAGGGCTGTGCTGGCGGCTGGCTGGGCTCGGCGGGGGTCCCAGTGCCCTTTTCATGGGAGAACAGGAAGCAGCCAGACTGAGAAAACCTGTCCTCTCCTGGCAGCCCAAATCTGGGGATCCTCCTGGAAAAACACTGCTCCAAATCTCCGATATAATCGCCCAAGCTCCTCTCCTTCCCAGCTCCCAGGTGCAAGTCTCTATATTTCTGTGTAAAACTTAATAGGTGAAAATTCCTGGCTGAGGTATGACTATGGTTGCTGAGCATCCTGTCTGTATTTCAGACTTGCTTTAGTTTGAAACAGTGTTTTCCCTTTGAACTCTGGGGGAATTGCAAGAAAAGTGGAGAGGGGCTTCTCACAAGGGTGTGCAGTGACAGGACAAGGGGGATCAGCTTTAAGGAAGCTCAGAAGGAGGGTAGATTTAGATTAGATATTAGAAAGAAATTTTTGTTGTGAGAGTGGTGAGGTACTGGAACAGGTCGCCCAGATAATTTGTGGATGCCCCATCTCTGGAAGTGTTCAAAACCAGCCTCGATGCAGTTCCGAGTAATCTGGTCTAGTGAAAGGTGTCCCTTGTCCATGGCAGAAATGTTGAAACTGGGTGATCTTTAAGGTCCCTTCCAACCCAAGCCAATCTATGATCCTGTCATTCTATCTGGCCACAGTGTGAGCTGCATTCCTTCCTCCTACCAAGTGAAATCAAAAGCTGTGTGAATTTGGGGGACAGAAATAATGCATTAACTTCAAAGAGAGGAAGCAATCGTGTTCCTGAAGAATGCACAACATGATGCATCCCTAAGGGGTGGGTTCACCAGGACAAGCAGGGCTCCCTTCTGCCACAAGATAACCTTGCCAGGATTGTTTCTTCAAGGGTTCAACCTCAACTGAGGCCAGGCTCTGGTCTAAAACCTCATGTATTGCACAAAGCCAAGGGAGTCCCTGAGCATGCACAGAGCTCAGGGTCACAGACCGACGGGGAAAAGTCAGAGCACAGATTTAACATATCAAGGACCTAGTGCTTGATATCCACTGGCTTTCTGTGATTCCTTCTGCCTGGGAACAGCCAGGCATCTGCTTTTGCACAAGGCTGGAGATAGTGGCAGGTCCTCACCAGTGCTTGGTCACGGCTACCCTACTCCAGAACACGATCTCAAAAACCAGCAAGAAGGTATCGAAGAGGCACAGGACCTTGAACTGCATTGCTGGGAGTGTTGGGGCCAAAGGAAGTGAAATGGCAGAGTTCAGTTTCCATAAATGCAATTTGTCTTGGGATCCTTTCAGTCTTCTTGNTTAGAGCAGAGAGAGACTATTTTGCCACCCTGTAAATAATAGTAGGGCTTTCAGCTCCTGCCTTTCATCCACTGTGTGGAGCACGGCAGACTGTGAATAAGTCTATTCCAAAACAAACATTAAAAGCACATTGTCAATTTAAGTCACATATGTGCCTAAAGATGTTTTATACTGTACTGTCACAAACAACACCTACAATCTGCTAGAAATTAATGGGATAAGAGGATGCAAAGCACATCTCTCTGGTTCAGTGAGCATTTGATGGACACCATGGGTGGGATTTATTTCATATTAAGTCAGCAAGTTGCTCCCATTTGAATTCGCTGAATGTAGCTACAGTGCTTTACTTCATTTCTAGCCCTGCCTCCATTCCCTGTCTTGTGTGAAATGAAATAAGTGATTTTTGGCTGAGCTTCTCACCGATAGTGATCTGTGTCATGAAATCATCTCCCACCAGGCATCCTGCTTAACTGCAGGTTCTGGAAACCTGATAGCTGAGCCTCTGCTGCAGAGCTGCTTCAGAAAACGTTTGTATGTGGCTTCTCAAAGGTATTCCTTCTGCAGTGAAGGGTGCTCACAGGTGAGTGCTAAAATAACCAGCTAGGCAACATGGGGAAAATTTCTGCTTTTGTATCTATTGCCTCACAAAAAAAAAAAAAAAACCCAAACAAAAACAAACAAACAAAAAAAAACTCACACAAAATCAACAAAACATATTTCACCCTAAATGACAGTGAAGCATATAGATTATCTCTCATTTATTTTTTTTACCATTGGTTGTCACAGCAGGAAAGGCACTATAGCTTTATAATGGTTTAGTTTCAAATGGGAAAATCTTTTAGTTTCACCTCCTTTTCCTGCCTTTAAATTAGCTCTTGGAGTGTTAGTCTTTGTTGCTGCAGTCCTTATCAGCAGGACAGGAGACAGTGATTGCCTTGTATCTGAAAACTACAGTGAAATTAAACCTTAATTAGTTGTTTCAACTGGGTATGATATAGACATTGAAGGACTTAAAGACACAAGTTCCAAATTGGTTTCAGGTTTACTGAAAGGTGAAGGTCCGAGCAATTACACCTTGCATGATTAAAAGGAAGTACGACAAACTTTCTTCCAGGAAAAAGTCTGTTAATTAATATGATGTCATTACTGAAATTACAGGAGGAAAACTAGAGAAGACTTTCCATGCACAGCCCACCATTCCCACCCTCTGGGATGACAGGTCATAGCTTATTTATCTACCACAGTCTCTCCAAAGCAGAGCAAAAACAAACAGCCAAAATAAATAGTTGAAAAACAGCAACATAAGCGTTTACTCATTTCTTGAAAACTCTCAGGGCAAATAACTTGAAACCTTATGAAAATGTTAATAAGAAGGGGCAGGAGGAAGAGAGAGAAACAACCAGATGCCCATGGCACTGAAGAGATTTACCGAGCTCTGCAGCAGACAAACACCTGGCCAAAAAAGGCAGGAAACCTCCCAGCCTCACTTTCTAGGGAGTGTTTAGCAGCTCCTTCACACTGCTGGGTGAACTAGGCCCCAAGCCACTGGAGAAGCTTCCAACACAAGCAACTGTCACATTCCATATTTCCCATAAAGGCAGCTCCTAGCTAAAACCCCGTGTTTCAGCTGGCCTGCAGGAACCTGCCAAGTGACTCATGGAGCGGATCCACTCCCTCTGTGCTTTCCACTTTCCTGGAAAGGAGCATCACAGCAGTAACACACCCAGTGTAACAATGGTCCTGCAGCCTCAAATGGCTGGGCTGTGCTCAGTTGTGCCTCCAAGTGCTAAAGAGCAGGGTAAGACCACTGCCATGCATCACAGCTTCCCATTTCATTGCAGTGGTCACAGGGGATGCAGCTGGGCTGGAGTTTAAAGGCAAAAATCCATTAGTGAGAATTCTGCTCTTTGCAGAGCTGACCACAAGGTGGTTCTGAGCCAGGGCCTTCCCTTTGGCAGGTGGCTTCAGCTGTAAAAGGACAGGCTCCCAGGGTTGTGGTCACAGCCCCAAGCCTACCAGAGTTCAAGGAGCACCTGGAAAATGCTCTCAGGCACGTGGTGTGACTCTTGAAGTTGTCTTTGCAGGCCCATTGAAGAGGTCCTGGTGGGTCCCTTCCACCTCAGGNCTGTAAAAGGACAGGCTCCCAGGGTTGTGGTCACAGCCCCAAGCCTACCAGAGTTCAAGGAGCACCTGGAAAATGCTCTCAGGCACATGGTGTGACTCTTGAAGTTGTCTTTGCAGGCCCAGGAGTTGGACTTATTGAAGAGGTCCTGGTGGGTCACTTCCAACTCAGGATATTCTATGTTGCTATCATTCTATGCCTATGAAGATGTCAAGAGAGCTCTCTGGTATTATTTCTTAAAAACTTTCTTTCAATAGTGGCAGAACAGCAGATGATTTAGTTTTTATATGCTTTGGAAGCATATTGGATTAGGGGCAGGGTATATCTTGAAAATCTCCATTATTGTTCATAACATGCAGCTTAATCATGGAATCCCAGGATGGTTGAGGTTTGAAGAGACCCCTGGATTCATCTGGACTCCCTCCAGCTTGTCCGTGTCTCTTTAGCACTTGGGAGCCCAGAGCTGGACCCAGTGCTTCACGTGTGGCCCCACCAGTGCTTGAGCAAAGGAGAAGCATCTCCTCCCTTGACCTGCTGGCATCACCCTCTGGGTGCAGCCCCGAGTTCTGTCAGCCTTCTTTGACACAAGGACACTTTGCTGGCTCACGTTCTGCCCTGGCAAACACGGCTCTGCCATTCAGCCTCTGCTCCCAGTCTGCTGCCATTGGCATCCAGGCTGAGGACGAGCTCTGCCCCATCATCCAGACTAAGAATGAAGATGTTAAACAGGGTTGATGTCACTGGTCTCCAGCTCGATGTTTTTCCACTGTCCGTTTCTTTTTGTCACATATAAATTGTGTGAACTATAAAGTGCAACCATGAAATCATGTTCATTTTTCTATGTCAACTGTGATACCAAGAATTTAAAAACAAAACCACAGAAATTTAGACTAACAGAAAATGAAAACTTATTCAAAAGAGAATTTCAAGGCCTCATCTGTGAAGGACAGGAAAATCAAATGAACTTTATGCTCTTCCTGCAGTGAGTTTAATGAAGAACTGCTCATTAATTGGTTGGTTGAGTCTCTTACCATCACTTGGGCTTACAGAACTGTAACTTTAGAGCATGGAAAAGTCCTAGATAAAAGCTTTTATTTTACTTGCAGCAATATATCCTCTCTTTATACTAGCTAAGAGAACAAAAACAGTGAAAAAATTAGAAAAGTAAAAACAAGGTGAATTCTAAGTATAATAGTGTTAAAACATAAAAGAACAGTTTTGTACCTACAGGGATCCTACATTTTGTATATCCTTTGTTCTGCACCACACAGCAGACAGACAGAAATTCTTCTTTAAAATATTCTCTGTGCCTACTAAAAGATAATCATGACTATTTGCCCTTCAAATAAGAGCATTCAAATCATCTGTTGTGCAGCCAAACGTCCTGTGAATGGCTGGCCTCAGGAAGTGTAGCAGACTGAACGCTAGTGACTACCTTGGTTGCTGCACAAACAGTTTCTCCCTGAGGGAAAAAAAAAAAAAAAAAAAGAAAAGAAGGGAAAAAATCCCCCACAATCTCTCCCCAAACTCCACCTTATTACCATTTGCAAAGTTCTGGGGAGAATGGATGCTTGCCAGCATTCAGGTAAGCAACTTCCCTTTATCAAAGGCACTATGGAAAAACTTCCTGAATAAAATTTAGAAGGATTTAGAAGAATTTAGAAGGATTTCTGTGATTCAAGAAAGTGTGATCTACAGAAGGCTTTTACCTGTGTTCACACAGGACATTCAAAGGGTGTTTTGGTGAACGAAAGGCATTTTTGCTCTGCACTTTGATGTCATTTGTTGAGAACTATTCCTGTGCCAGCCCCCTCCCACCCTCCTCCAGGAGGTTGCCACTCTTCTCTTCCCAGGCACTCGTGCTGTTGTTTATATCTCTGGTGAGGGTTTTCAGCAGCCTCAGCATCTCATCCTGCCAGGCCCCATTGGGAGGCAGGGGCTGCAGAATTTAAAATCAATGTTAGACCTTCAGAGACAATCCCTGAATGCAAACAGCATTCGCCTATTACAGTGATTTCCTGATCTGATTTCTGAAGTGTCAATTCCTTTATGTAATTTGGGCTGTAACAGCTTGATATTGACAAGAAATAAGATGATCTTGGATCCTGTGCAACTGGCATCATTTAATTGCAAGAGGTATCATCGAGATGCATAGTGGCAGATATTCTGTCACTGCAGAAGTTCCTGAAACAAACCATGTGGAAATAAACAACGTTGAACTCTAGAAATAAACAACGTTGAACTCTTGCCTCTTTTCCCTCCCTCCCATCACCAGCCAGCCCCTGGAGGTGGATCCTGCCCATCCCTTGGGATGCCTTTGGGCACATCCTTTGGCACAGCTGCCTTCCCCCCGGCAGCACCCACACCTTGCACAGTTGTAGCCCTGCAGTGCTGTCATGCCGAGACACCAACACGTGAAATCACATCTTTACACTGCCCAGCTGCACCAGCAGTGAACAGCCCTCCTACCATCATGCTACACCAAGGCCAAGGAGGCCTTCAGAAGAGATTTCTTCTGCTGCCCTCTTGCTGAAGAAGAGAAGATTCTCCTTGTAGAAGGGCTACTTCTGCACCTAAGGCTAGAGCCAAAACCTGCTGTGCTCTTGTTGAGCACCATCCAAGGAAGACAACCCTGTGAACAGCCCCTGGGGGATCACAGCCTCTGGGAGGAATCAGACCCCTGTTCTTGGAGACCTACGTGGTATCCTTGGAACGGTTCTGTGCTGGGAACCACTTGGAGCACTGTTCTGCTTAATTTTCATGTCAATCAGCAGCATCCAGCATGGTCAGGGAGCAGCAAGGCTGTTGGTAGGTCAGACACATAAACACAGGGCTAAGAGAGAGAAGATACGATGTGCCTGATGGTACAACCTCAGCAGAGCAAAAAAGATTCATTCTGGAGTGTTAAAGATGATGCATCTGGAAAAATTGTATGGAAAAAGCTACTCCCTATAGTACCTTTCCCATATGCTTTGAGAGAGAGAGAGAGGATATACAAATGTCACACTTGCTTTTGTACTGGCACCAAGCAGTGTACCTCTCTGCAGAATGCAGGTTCAAAATTTTGACAGACCTGAGGAAAACCTTTCTTCCCTGTCACATATGTCTTGCATGAAGCATTTGAGGCAGACTCTTGTCAGGAAACATCTCTAGAGCCACTGGCCAGAGTCCCAAGATGAGTGTTGGATTTTGTTTCACTGGAAGTGAACCATTGTGCTCTGGACTGCAGGCACTTGTATTTGGATAGTAAATCATAACACTGTCATAGCACATGAGCACGGAGCTCATTCCCAAGGAGAATGCTACCAAACTGATTAATCAAACATGCAATCCTCAAAAATTACATTTAACCATGCTCTGGTTTGGCTAAACATGGTCTTACATTTTTGCCAGGATGTGCTGTGAGTGTTTCCAAACACTCTGTTCTAAACCTATGAACAAAAATAAGCACAAGTGCTTTCAAGAAGAGACACAGTGATCCTAGGACAGCCTATACTAATTTTGCTAGAAATACTTCTGCCACTGACCAAAGGTGTTCTGGCTTTTATGTAGGGCTCCTGTACCGGATGAGAAGAAATTGTTTGTATGCTTCATTTGTTCTCGTGTTACAGCACTAACAAATTCCAGGCCCCTCTTCAAAACCTCATTTACAGAGCTCCCATCCCAGGATCATATTCTTTGCAACAACCCTCCTGAAGAGTTAATTTTGTTCTAGGTAAGGGCAGAAGGCCAGACTGCAGCCCTTCACAGGAACAGCCCCAGTCCCATGCAGGCTGCTGGGTTCTGGGAGCTAAGCTGGCACAGCAAAGGCTGTGCTAAGAGCTGGGGCTCCTCAAAGTCTCTTGAAGGCCGAGGCTGCTCACAGGGAGACAACAAATTTCTGCTTTATCCTCCAGGTCCTCCCATACTCAGTCCATCCACTTGTCCCTCCAAGGCCTTGCCCTGAGTATCCTCTGCATTCCCAAGGCACTTGAGCAAGGTGTCCTGAGGGAGCCAGCAGCGCCTTGAGGGTTTTGCCAGTGGCAGTGGCCAACAAGCAGCACCACTCACAATCCCTCAGCAGGCCTTCTGGAAAACCCCAGGGTACACTGCAGACCACAGCAGAGGGGAAATGACACCCTGCCTGAGCACCTGGATGCTCTCTGGCTGGGGAGGGCTCTGTCCTTATGATTCCCCCCTTCGTCTGAATAGGTTTTCTTTCACACACTCTCTCCTTGCAACAGTTCAGTGAGGACAATTTAGAGCCTCTCAGGTACAGAGAGGTGTCTCAGCGGTGTCTCATTTACTCATTTCCTTATCCTATGTGTGAAATATCACAGCTCTTCTTTCCTGATGGCTTGAATGCATTCAGTGAGGCTGCACTACGGAGATCTTTTGAAGAACAGTAATAATGAAACCTCTCTAGTGCTTTTCATCCAGCGTGTAAAACCCAAACTTGTGGTGGTTTTATCATCTCCTCTCTACTCGGGCATGAAACATCAACATACAAAACACTCAAGAGCTCTGTTCCTCAAAGCTGTCTCCAGTCAACAAGCCTCTGCCACCTGTAAGGGATTAAATTCACACTTTTTGAGACAGTCAAAGCCATAGCTGGAAATCGGCCATAACACACTCAGAGCAGCTTCTTTAGCTTCTGAGAGGAAGGTGCTGTGTGCTGTGTTAGATGTGAGGTGGCCCTTGCACTTTATCTTTTGTGCTCCTCCAGGCTCTGCTATCTACATCTCCACGCAGCTGGTGTACTACAAAGCAAAGGATTTCGGGCTCCTGAGGTAGCCAGGTTCTGGATGACTGCTTGTTATGGGCACTGCCATTGTTAAATGATTTGTGAGGGAAGGATTCATGCTCTGTTTCTGACATTTGCCTTCCACTGCATCCACACAATTGCTCTACTTATAGCAGTTTCTGCAAGGAAAAAAAGTCCTTTAGAAGTACGTCACTATTTTTTCTATCATCAAAGAAACCAATTTTATCCAGAGCTTTATTAATAGTGGAGGTGGAAGTGGAGTTGTAACAGCAAAAACCCAGAAGGTATAATGTGCTTGGGGTTTTTTTTCTATTTTTTTTTCTTAATAATGCTAATCCCATATTGCTTATTGCTTTTTTGGAATATTCTGATTAGAAAAAAAAGAACTGATATTAGCATTAATTGAGAAAAGTTCATTTTACAATACACACAGGTAAATGGCCTGTTTGGGACAATGCAAAATTGATAAAACCTGGATCTTTGTTACCATTTTCAGGGGAAAGTATTAAGGACTGTTAATTCTGCATTATATATTTATTATATCTATTATTATATATTATATATATATAATATATATTTAAATTATGCCTCTATTTGTCTTCAGCCAACAAAACAGGATTATGTCAGAATAATTCTTCCTTCATTCTTTCTGCTTTGCTACCAAGTAGTGATGCATGATAGTTGAATATCTACAAACTTTCCATTCTTTTCTACCTGTTTCTGGACCTGTCTCTGGCAACATGTATGTAGATTTAGCAGTGATCCCATTGATGGCAGTCTCTGTTAAATTTACCAGGATTAGGGCATGAATTTTCCTATCTAGTTCTCTGCTGAGGAATGTGCTGAACAGATTGACCAAAGGAAGTTCTCATTTTTAATTTCATTCAGAAATTGTAAAAGATAAACTAAAATTAACCCTGCAAAAAGGACAAGCTCCTGGAACTGCCAGAGCAAACGAACAGGACTCCTGCTTCAATTTGCTGTGAAGCCTGTGGAAAATAATAGTCTTTAAATTATACGCTGCATTATCTTTCAGCTTTTTCAACCTCTCCACTTGTGTTTGCCTCTGAAGAAAAACAACATCAAAGCCACACTGCAAGAGCAGCCAGGTCCTGCAGCCCTTCTGCTTGGAGCACATCTCCCTCCTTTTGCATCTCCTGAAGTGAGACAGGGCTCCTCCAGCTGCTCCCCTGTTAAATAAATGTTGGGAGCAGACAGCTCAGGGTCCATGAGGACTCACGTCAGGAAAACCCCTAAAGGCCATGCTTCTCCAGCCTTTCTTCTACAGAATTTCTTTCATGTGAAATGCTGCACTGCCTCACTTGGTTGACAAGCTGAGAGGGCCAAAACCTAGATTATTTAAAAAAAGAAAAAAAAAACCAAAACCAAAAACCAAACATAAAATTAACAGCTGTGATTTGTGCATGAAACATGACAAATTTAATATAACTTTGGAAAGGAGTTTTGTTTTGCACTTAAAGACTTAATTCAGTCTTTCTTATATAATTATAAGTGTGAGATCTCAGAAGAGGTGGACAAAGGGATCTCATATTGTAATTTTACAGGGTATTTTTCATCCTCATTGCCCTTTGATTTTGACAGTTGTGTTTTTTTATGTCTTAATGCATCACAGAGTTCGGGCAATTTGGCATAAAGTAAAAGGAACAAAATTAAATTATAAAACACCATAAATCTTCCCTCTACTATTTGTTTGCACCACTAAACTTTGGTGTGTTAAAGTTAACCCCGAATTTCTGATGGGGATGGAGCAGTGAAATCATCACCATTATTTTCTTTGGACTTCTTTTCCCTCCTTGGAATAATTTTGAAGAGTGGGGCCTTGACATTTGTCTTAGTTTTCCTTTTAAACCTTGAAAGGATGATTCATAAAACACTTTGTGACCAAATCCTAACACCTTTACTGTGTTTCATCAAGAAGTTTTAAAGAAGCCCTAATTGCTTTTGCATCATCCCTCTTTACTATAGGGTTGACAACCTCCCACTTCCACCCTGGTCCTTCTCCTAAGGAAGCCCTGCTGAAAGAAAAGGTCTTTTCACCTGAGCAGAGAGCAATGTTTGCTCAGACAGAGGGCCCTGAACATCAAAAGTAGCTTGTGGCCAGCTGGCTTCAGCTAAGGTGGGGTTAGGGGCAGTCACATCCATCTCTGCCCCTCTGTGCACCCTCTCCTTGTTACCCACAGATACCATGCCAAGTCCATCTGGTTTTCCTGTGGAAAAGACACACTGAAGAACCTCCACAGCTTTTGAGTTATGGACTTCTCAGAGGACTTCCTGAAGACCATCAGCAAGTTTTGGATCCGTCCCCTTTGTCATAGAATGGTTCAGGCCAGAAGGAACTTCAAAAATCATGCAGTTCCAACTTCTCTGCCATCCTACCTTATTGCTGGGTCTGCTTTTCTGAGGAGTGTCAGCACATATGAAAGGGTTACGTTTTCTTCTTCTTGGTGTTTTCCAGCTTGATGGAGATAAAGGAGTTCAATGGTGTTTAAGGAGCTGGTATTATATAATGTGTTCATTGAGACACTTTAAAAACAGAATGTCCATCTCAACATCCACTGGAGTTGATCCTGGTGCAAATGTCCCCTGTAGCCTTCTTGGAGTCAGGCTTCTCCTCTCCTTCTATAAAAAGCCATGCACAGCTAACAGATAAATAAAAAGGGACAAACTGAAGGATAGCACCCACCTCTTCTCCTGAGCCCTTTCCTGGCTACATGCATGAGAAATGAAGACAACCTAAAACCAAAGAATCACCTCATAAATTAGGTCTGTGACAGCACATTAGGGTGTTTCTGAAACCTGAAGCCCTCCAAGACCTGAAGAGCTCATGGTTTGGCCCACGCTGCATTCACATCCCAGGCATTTGACTGAGGAAGTGTTCATGCAGTTCCTGCCCAGCAGCTGGGGAAATGTTCCTGCCTTCCCTAACAGCCAAGCAGCCACTGCCCCCAAGTGCTCATTTGGAGTCTGATTTTTAAGCTGGGGGTTCACAAGGTTTTTACAGAATCACAGAATGGGTCAGGCTGGAAGGGACCACGGCGGGTCATGTACTCCCCTTCCCTGCTCAAGCAGGGTCATCCCACAGCACATGGCACAGGTTCTGGAATGTCTTCAGTGAGGGAGACTCCACACCTTCTCTGGACGGGACAATCCATCCTGGTGCTCCGTCACTGCACAGGAAAGAAATTCTTCCTCACATTCGTGTGGAACTTCCTGAGCATCACTTTTTGCCTGCTCCTCCTGCCCCATTGCTGGGCCAGGGGGAACAGAGCCTGGTCCATCCCGTGTGCAGTGCTGGGGTTGGCAGTCAAGACACCTCACCAGCCTCTGTCAGGGTGTTCTCAGCCTGCCCTGCACCAGGGCAGGCTGAGTCACAGAGTCACTGCCTCCCACTGTCCATTTGCTCCCCTCTCAACACCCATTGCCTCTCAGAAACCATGTTGTTTTAATGTCTCTTTTTCCTATGGTATTGCTCTTTAAACCCTGCACGGGGAAAATGTATTCCTTGAAAGCCATTTCATTGTCAGCATCTGTGCCAGACCATAAGTTTTAGTCTTCATACACTGAAAAAAATAGGTTTCATTCCTGAGCAATGGTCTTTGTCATCCAGCATCATTATATCTACCCTCTCTTTGCTTTTCAAATCAAACAAATGCACTCTTGGCTTTCTTCAGTGTTCATTTTCCCATTAAAAATATATTTCCCCTGTAAAATTCAGCTCCTTTCTTACCTGAGCAATTACCTCCTTCTTACTGCTTTTATTCAAATCTACTGAAGGTAATTAAGCACATTCCTTTAGTGTGCACAGTGTATCTTAAATACAATATTGCTTTGTGTTTAGAACAGCTATATAACACTGGATTAATGGCATTTGAATCTCAGGTACCTGATACTACAGTTGAATAAAACTGGCCATGAACACACATTACAATAATATATACTTCAAATTAAGGATGGAAAGAGATACTACAATAATGCTTTCCAGAGTAGGTCTGCGATTTTTGCTAACTTGGCTGCAATAATTTTGCATATCTAGGCTGATGTGCCCATCAAAATTTTTGGCATGAATACCAAGGAAAAAAATTAGACATCAGTATGTTAAAAGCCATTTTCTTTCCCTGTGACAGAGTCAGCCTACTCTGATCCCTTTATCACTACCAGAAAATGAGAGCAACTGATTCAAGAGTTCAGTTTGTAATGTGTACACACACATTAGGAAAAAAACATATGGAGAGGCTTTCCCTATTCAGGCCAGTGAGTAATGCAGCAGTGTGTGGATTCCTCTCCCACACAGTGAGTGATCCAGTAGAAACCCTGCTGGTAGGTTGAGCAGAGGGGAAAAAAAAAGTCCTGATTTTGTTAATGTGATATTTTGCAATCAGGTCAGCAACACTTCTGAAGCTGTTTCACCAATGACTCCCCAGTGGTATCGTGGCTTTACAAAGCATGTCTGGAAGCAGCAAATAATTGCAAGCAGGCAAATGAGAATTTCAAGGAAAAGGAAAACATCAGGAGAGAAAATGACACACCTAGCTGCTCTGCCCAGGGGGCAGTTGAGAAGCTTGTGGTGCTCAGGGGAAGAGGATTTCAAGGGAAAACCTCTGGAGCAAAGCTCTTGTAGGGATTATTGGGAGATGATGAGCAGGTCCATTCTCTCTTGTGAATTGGTCGCTCTATTTCCACCTCTTACTTACTTTTGTGATCTACTCTTTAATCTTTAAGTACACAGACTAAAAATATTTCATGCACTGTTTCTATTGAAGCCAAATCACCATTTTAAAGGAAGTCTTGCAGAAACACCAGACTCTGCACTTAAGTGGAGTAATAAATACACAGCCATAATGACTTTATTTTACATCTTGAATTCTCTCTTTCATGTCAGTGGCCATCTTAATTTGGAAGTATCTACACTGTGCATAGAAAAGACCTGTGTGAACTCCAGGTGATCTTTCCTGCTGTAAGGATAGTATTCCATAGAAACAGGAAATTAATTTCTCCCGGTTTTGTGGTTTGCACTTTTGCTTTCCGTCATCTCAGCATTCCACGCTATTTCCAGGTTATCTCGTGCCTGTAAGTGACTGAGCATTTGAGGAAACCTGCACATGATGCATCTGGGATGTGGAAAATCTCAGGGGAGGAAAGAGCCTGTTGGGAGGTGTTTTTCTCATGGAGGGCTGATTTACTGGGCTTGGTGGAACAGGGAGAAGGACCTCACTTGCTAGGGCAGTCAGGGCATGTAATGTTGCATAAGCAAGGCTGAGTGCCTTTCCCTGGGTGAAGGGCTGCTCTAGCCGAGCACTGTCAGGAGGTGTTATTTCCAGGGCTGTGAGCCTGTTGGGTATCCATTTGTCTTTCACACATACCCTGCCTTTCTAAACAGACAAGCCAATTTCCAAGCAGGCTGAGTCTTATTAACCCTACAATCCAGAACAGCAAAATGCATTCATGATTTGCACATAGCTGGAAAAGCAATTGTAAACTCTTAAGTGCTCCGCATTACGGCTTGGCTTTGGTTATGTTATATGGTGGTAGGAGCTTTGGAACAAATTTATCTGCATGTTCACAGGATCTGAGTGTTTGGTATCACTGGAGATTCCCCTGCTTCCTAGATAGCATCCATCTGACTTTCTAATGTACTTGCTACCAAAACTAGGATTGAGCCATGTGATACACATTACCCATTCCTTTTCTACACTGACTTGTTTGCAGGCCAGATCTAACACAGATACCAGAGCAACCTTCTCAGACAAACAGTGGGCTGCAAAATGTGTCTCAACCAACATTTAATTCTAGTCTTGTTGTAGCAGTACTGTAAACAGGATCGTGTTCTTCACTGTGTCTTGGTTTTTCAGTTTGACTCTCTTTTAACTGAGTAGCTGCTCGTTTGCTTAGAGCTGATAGCCAGGGTACTACAGGTTTCAAATCCTTGTGTTCACTTTCTTATCAGTGTCCTGTTTCTCATTCAGAAACATGAAGGGACCCCTTTTCCTCCCCACTGCCCTGGTTCCCTCTGGAGCTGGAGGCTCAGCTGCTCCCATCCCTGCTGCCTTCCAGATCTGGGGTCAGGCACAAATACCCATGAAACTTTTACCAAAAGCCTCAGGTGCAGGGGTGTTAGACCAGCTTCTGCTCAAAATGAGCTGCAGATCACAGGGATGTTGCATGTGTTTTATTAACTTTTCACCACATCTAGACACATGGTCTCTCCACCAGAATTTTCCTTAATGAACCACCTGAGTATTCACTGCCAGACAGCTTTTTCCAGGCTGAACTGCTCTGTGGAAATTACTCCATGAGGTGAATTGCACTTTAGCTTGTGCTAGGAGTAGCAACCTTCCTTCCCTTCCCTGTTGACAAAAGACAAAGCCATGCAAATGTGCACAGCCTTGAAACTGGAATTCTTGCTTTGGGATGTGATCTGAGGAAAGTTGGATTAATTCAAACCTGTGCCTACTAGAAAAGGAAAATCTACATCTTATCCACACAGACAATGACAAAAATAAAAGGAGGCTGGGTTTGAACCTGAATTTGTAGGGCAGATGTAGCTTTTGGGCCTTGATTATATTCAGGAATTGAAAGAAATTCAAGGCTGGTCTTGAGCACCTTGGGAGCAGTCCCATATGGACATGCAGTGGCTTCAGCCTGCAGGTGGCACATGGAGAGCACAGAGCAAAGAAGAGAGAAATGCACAGAACCCCCAGGGGTTGGCCACAATAAAGAGAATTTTCTACTGCTACAACCCAACCTTTGCTTCTCACAGTATGGAAAGAAAATATTTTCTTCACTTGGAGCAAATACTTGCAAAAGGAGTTAAGCCACCTCTAATGTAATATCCATAGTATTTAGGCATTTGTCATGGCTTGCAACAACAAATACATGAGTTTAATTATGTATTAATTGATTATTGCCCCAATGGGATACAAAAGCATAGCTGCTTAGTCTTGTTTTGGGGACTGAAAGTCATGTTATATGAAATTAAAATCTTCTGAAGGTGCAGGCCATGAACTCTGAAAAGGAATAGTTGTGTACAGAGATATCATCACGGCACCACAGAGTTTGGCCCGTGGGGCAACGTGGGCCAGTGACCAAAGAGAGAGGATGAGCTGCTCTGGGTATTAGACAAAGGGCACTGAGAATCACTGGGACTTCTTCTTCCACCCTGGGCCACCTCTTCCTCCAGCCTTCTGGTGTGCAAAGTCTGAGTCCTGGCAGTGCCAAGCTGCTTAAATGTTGCCAGCTAGGCACTAATTCAGCAAGGTCCTGAAGAACATCACATTAATGTTCTGAAACCCTTGTCACTCTCCAGGATGAGAGCCAGAGAAGCTCATCTCAGTGGGCTGTCCTTATTTCAGACTTTGAAATTAACTTTATAGAAAAACAGATGAAGGATGGGACAATCCACTTGTTTGATTTTTAAATTTTTTTTCCTTGAGAGAAGGCATTAACATATAGACAGAGGCATTTTTATGTTATATCAGTATTGACTGTTTCAGAGAATGAAAGTTCTGGCAGCTTTTCTACTGACAGATCTTTAATCAAAGTAAGTGACATTAAAAACTTTGACAAGGCTGGTGTAAGTGGCACCTTGTTTGGTATGACCATATTTGTGCTTTTTGTCATTATTGTGATCAATACAAGAAAGGCTTCATGGCCACATCACTGATGCAACTGAGCATTTTGTGTCTAATTCACACAATTTACACTGGAGTTCTCTGTAAAGATAGAGGAAAGCCACAGAATCATAGGATTGTGTAAGTTGGAAAAGATCTCTAAGGTGATGGAGTCCAACCATTATCCCAGCACAGCCAAATCCAGCACTGCACCTTGATCCACTTCCTTGGGCAGCCTGTTCCAATGCTTGACAACCTTTTCAGTGTATGAATCGCAACAAATAAACTGGTAAACAGTTACTGCTGGTGGTCATCTCCTCTCCTCTTGCACAGCTATTTTATCAGTTTACATGTTCCTCAGTTTCTGCATAATATCACTTCTTTACATTACCCATACTGATGTTCCCTTTATATGGCATCCCTTGTGGAGGAGATAAATATTCAGGACTCCCAAAAACAAAACTCAGGTGTGGGGAATTCAGAAGACTTTACCTTAGCAGAGAGTTACAGCTGGAAAACAGAGGCAGCACCAGCAGGAACTGAGGATTTCTCTTCCCCCGTTACTGCTCCAATTAAAAAGGCAAATGGTTAGAAAAGAAAGAGAACCACCAGACCTCAAATAACAAACCAAGTGAGGCAAGCACTCCTCGAGCTTGTGTTTTCCTTTCCCATTTCTATTTATTTACTTGCATCTTACTCATCATCCAGTGCCTCTGAGCATGCCCAGCCCTCTTTCCTGGTGTAGCATCTCCCTTGATAATGTAGTCTGTGCAAATTGCAGCCTGAGAAGCTGCAGACTCATCAGGATGGCAGAGGCACAACACGAGGAGGTTTCCCCTGTAATCCTTTACTGTCAAAGAAGCCAATAAATACCAAATCTTCATTTCCTTTGAGACACCCTATGGCAAAGCAGATCGAGCTGCCCTTTTCCTTTGTTACAACTGTGTTTTCTCTCTGCAAGACTAACAAGCATTACAGTGGATTTGGGGTTTCTGTGCTGTCAGGGATTGCTTGCAGCCATCCCAGCCCAAGTGCAGCAGCCCAGCAGTAGCAGGCCCCTGCTCATCAAACCCAGAAATCTCTGCTTCTCCCTCATTAAAACAGCCTGGGCTGCCCCCTGACTCCTCTGTGCCCGTGCCTGATGCACACATGATGTGGAAGAATGTACTTCCAGGAAGCCAGGCCTTTTCTCCAGGGCAGATAAGGCAGTGCTGTGAGATAAAAGGAAAGTTTACTAGGCAGCACTGATTTAATGATGTTAATAAACCACAGCCATTAGTCCAATTACATAAGAGCAGGTTACCTTGCCAGCCCTAGTACCAGGAGATGATAAATGCAGATTAATCTGGGCTTCTTTGCCGTATCCAGTTTTCCAGATAGGGAATTAAATGCCTGAGTTTATCTTGTTGTAAATTGCTCTGATATAGTTTAATTCTAACTTACAGAGAGCTTTCTGCCCAGCAAGGGAAATCCTTAGCTCTCCCCTTAAGCAGGGCTGAAATTGCTCTTAGCTTGCAGGTACTTGTAGGCTGAAAAGTGAGAACTTAAAGTGGTTTTCCCATTTTGTTTGGTTTTTTGTACTTCGAAATGCAGAAGGGAAGTAGTGTAGCCTGTGTCAGAAATGTAACATTTTGGGTTGGTCTGTTTCAGGTGTTTGAGCAGCTGTTGGGGGAGATGTTCAGCTCACTGGGTACCACTGCAATGGTGGCAGAGTGGGGTTTTGTGCCTTCTTGTCATGGGGAGGGGGGGCTCCAAAAACCAGAACATTGCCACCATTCAGTGACTCTGCTGTCATCATAGAGGCAGCAGACAGGATCTGAGCTGCTGGGCCAGACACTTCACAGGCGTAGAGAGACTTACACATGGCCCATTCCCTCCAGTATCAGACTTTAACCTATGGCTGACCCCAAATTGATCCACCCTGCCTTCAAAATGACATTTTTGTGCCCCAAGAGCCCTCTGCTGGCCTGGCCCTTGGGAAGGCAGCAGTGCAGGGCTGGGGGGCTCATGATGCCTCATGGCTTTAAGATTTGCTCTCAAATAACTACTCCCAGCTGACTGAGTTGAGGGCAAGTGAAGAGAAGGGATCCCATTCCTGTTTGCATCCGGCCTGGCATTTAGATTAATTTCCTGTAGTTATACTTTGTCATTTGAGCCTGTCCCTTGATCCTTGCATGAGGGACTAAACAACAGTGTAAGAGTTAATCTACACCCCAAATTGTTGCTGGAAATAATAGAAACCAGTGCTTTAAAATGTATAGTTCTGCTAGAAATAGGCAAATAATTTTAAATGTGTTTAAAAGATTCATTCAGAGTTATTATAATTATCCTATTCTAAAGCATATTTGCAAAAATGTAAGTCCTGGACATGGGTCTTTCAGGCCAAGTTTGATCTCAAAATGAACTCTCACAGCACTTAATATCACTGTGAGACTGTTAATTATATCTTGGCAGAAACTGAGCCCCTGTAATTACGCTGATGTGTTTGCCAGATTATTTTTCACAAAAAAGTTTACCACAAATAGATCTCAATCGACCTAAAAACCTTCCAATTTGAGAACTCCTATACAAATGTAAAAGATACAATCCATCTTGCCCCTCTAGTGGGCTTGATATGATTTGGCACAACTTTCAGAGGAGCTTGAAGCCAATTTCTTAGCGGAACCAGCTAAGAGGTGATGAAAGAGCTTTAGGTCTTGGGCTGTGAGAAGACAGTTGGCTACACACTTAAACAAATGGAAAATAAAAGACATTATTGGATGACATTACAAATATCCCCAGAGGATTCAGGTACCCTGGAGTGCCTTTGCTTTCAGAGTGCAAGGACAGCCAAATGTCCCTCAGTCTCAGCCTTTCATTTCACATCCTTGCAAAAGTTACTTAAGCAAAAATCACAGAGCTCATAAGCTTTTAAAAGTAATTATAATTTTTTTTTAAAACTGGTAAACATGGGGTGTTTGACCCAGTTTGCTCTCAATAACTGGAATTTACTCCTCACGTGCCCAAATTAAGACCATGTGCCTTGGCTTAAATTCTGCTTAGTGAGGTTTAAGCTAAGGGATGGTATTTCACAGCAGGGAGAAGATAAGGACATGCACAGGGGTATTGAGAGGGACTGAGCTGAAGGGATCTGAATTGGGGAGTGCAGCCACATGCCTGCATTTGATCAAGAATATTCTCCTTGTCTCACACTCAGAGTCCAGCACGGCACCCTGGTGTGGAGCCAACCCTGTTCATCCCCATGTGGGGCACTCTCTTCTGGATGAAGGGATATTTGATGAATTGCTGGACAGTTTCAGAGATTTTGTTTGCTTTTTCCAAACTCTAGTTTAGTTCATCATATTAAAGCATCATTTGTAAGAGATTATATTTCTATTGGAAAGATGCAGCAGTTTCTGCGCTATTTTTTCTGTTCTATTCCTATAGAAAGGCACATTCTTTCATTTTCTTTTTTTTTAAACCAATGTCAAATCAAAAGTTAAATTGTTGAAGGCAGGAAATGTGCTAGAACCGTGGTCCAAGGACAATATTCCTATTTAGAGCAAAAACACTAAAGTCTTCTAGTTATTAACTGGAGCTGCCTCAACAATACCACAGGTTGAAAATGATCCTTGAGATTCAAAGTCCCTTTTTCTTATTTAATTTGATTTGTCAAATAAATGTGATAAATAAATAAATGGCTGCTGAAAGTGAACCCTCACATGGAGCAGACTGTGTCTTTTTAGCCAGGAAGAAAAAGGAAGTTGGACTGCACATAGACTGGGGAGAAAATCTGGGCTGTAGTATCCACAGAGGAGCAGAGGAACAGATTTTGTGAATGAGGGTAATGATGAAGGGTTTTTAAATGTATATTCCCATAATTGCTATGAATAATAAACATTTATGTTGGTACAATGCCCACTCCTTTCAGCCTGATGAGAATTCCTGCAAGGCTCTACTGTCGTAACTTCTCTTACAAACCAATGACAGTCTGTGTTTTCCATTATCCTGGAACATCTGATATATTTTTATTACACTGGATACCTTGGTATGACTGATGTGCTTCTGGATGCATCAACAGCCAAGGCTTCTTTTTGTCTCAGGGTTGAACATTAAGATGTTTGGTAAGAGGTATGAATTTCCTTGGACCTCAGTGATGTTCAGAACAAGTTTTTTGCATAATTCCTGCCTTTTCTCCTCCCATGGAAATACATTTCCTAAAACTTTTGAAGCTGTGGGCTTATTTATTTCAAACTCCTTCTTCTTCCAGAAACCTTTGTGCCTCTTCAGATATTTTACCTGGAATACCTACACGACTGATCTTCAGATGAGCACTCTGAGAGAGTAAAGCGTCATTATTTTCAACTTTGCAAGCAGATAGACTAATGCAGGAAAGGAATTCATCTCCCTTAACTTCAGCCTTGTGAAAGTCAAGAATCTGATACAAGCTTGTTTTCCATGTAGCCCTCATGGGGAGAGACCCCTTCAGAAGGTGATAAATGCTGTCTCTCTGAGGCACCCTTCTCAAGAGTGGGATAGTTCATCCTCTGGAGGTGCCTTGGCTCTGGCAATACCAGAATGTTGTGAAAGAGCAATGAACACCACCAGGATGCCTGATTTCTTAATTCAGTGCCTCTGCCTCCCTGTACAACTACATATGAGAACAAGAACACGAACTGTTCATTCCGACACTGTAGGTTTTGCACAATGAAATTTTGCAGTATTTTCTGCTATTTGTTTGATGGTATTTGTGCTTATTTCTGAATGTGTGTATTCAATTTTACTGCGTATCCCATCTTACACAGTGGCAGCAGCCCTCAGAAGATTCCATCGGAAGGTTTTCAGGGAGTGACCAAAGCTGGAGCAGGTCAAGAACCATGTGTTTTTGCTAGAAGCACTGTTGGTTCAGACACTGCTCTGAAGCTCACAGATGAGTTCTTATTTTGTTTTCTCTGTGTGTGTGTGTGTGTTATGATTTACCTTGATAAAGGTTCATACAGCTCTTGCCTCAATATGCCAAGACTGTCCATATTTACTTGCACAGTAATGTATGCACAACTGTGAGACCTCTCGATGCTGGGAGCATTTCTTATTCCTTTTATGTTTGTAATTCTGCATCTTCAGGTGTGGAAAAACTGCCTGCCAGCATCTGTTTCACTATCTGTTGATAGTTGAGAAAAATTGAATCTTAAACAGTTGTGTGCCTAAACTTCTTTATTTTCTTAAGGAAGAGAACTGTATAAAAAGGAGACATATTTTTCAATGTATTTCTTTCGTGGACTTAAAGATGTGAAAGTCTTCTAAGGCTTGAGAAAAGGCTTGAAAAACAACATGCTACCATTACTCTTCCCCTATTTTATAGATGTTCAGGTTTCTGAAGCCCATAAGTACATATATTTTTCTCCTTTGGGTTTTGATTTCAAAGTAACGAAATCAGAATTTGACATAGTTCATAAATACATATTTCATTACCATTAATTGTTAATGGCACACATTTGAACTTTCCATCCATATTTCTGTTTACATATTAGGGAAGCAGTGATTTTTGGCATCCAGTGAAACTAATTTGCAAGCAAGGAGGAAAAAAGATTTTTCATGATTTCCAGTCTGAGCAGGATGACTTTCCAAAGATGGAACAGACTAGGGGAAAAATAGTCACAGAGCAGGCAGGATCAACAAACTCTCTCCAGCCAGTGAGCTCACCCCTGCCAGCTCCAGCCTTGGCTCCCACAGAGCCCATGGTTGTGCACCTTCAGATTAGAAAAGAAGCTAAAATAATAAAGGACAAGCTCCGCTGTGCAAAATAATTAAAGGGCAATCTCTCCCTCTTCATTCACACTGAGTGACCCCTTGCTGAAAGGGGTGGGACTATTTGGGGAGAAAGGTAATTGCTCCAAGTGAGAAACCACTGTAATTTTCCAGCCCTTTCTACACTGCAAAAATAGCCCTGTGTGGACAGTTATATAAAGGGACTGCTGGGGTAAAGGGACCAAGGCTCTGGTTCTGAAGCAGACAGCGGAGAACCTAAAGATTCAAGTGCTCACAGCCCTCAACACCAGCTGCATTTAAAGAAAACGAGTCCTGTGGGTCTGTCCTGCATAAAACAGCCTCACTTCTGCAACCCGGGTCCCACCCTGTGCAGAGTGGGAGGGTTATGGTGGGTGCCCCAAGAGCAGCCTGGCAATGCATGTTTGCTTCCAAAACGCTGCTCCCAGAGCATGTCTAGAGACTGCTTGGCAGCTGCACAAGGATGTTTGCACAGATTGTGATCTGGCTCAACAAAATTATCTGGGGCCTTACCTTTGCAAGGCAATACCTTTTCCCAGCACTTACTCAAGTTTAAAGGAGAACTGGGCCAGCTCCAGGTGTGACGGTGGCCAGCTAGAGGTGATTTCTCTCAATTTAAGCAGCCTGGGTGCTGGTTAGTGAGGGTACAGCTTGCTGGACTGAAAAGGAAGCAGGTTTTTTCTTTGCTTCTTGCAGATAATTAAATTTTGCTAGGGTTCAGTGGGAGAAGGCTGGCACTGAACCTGTCTTGTCCAGGAGAGAGGAGAGCCATGTCTGGGAGTGCTTCATTCAGATCCATACAGCCATGGGGTGCAAAGCAAAGGCAACTCTGTGAGCAGCCAGTGTAACTTCACTCCTGAGCAAGTGAAAAGCAAAAACAGGAAAATACCACCTTCTTTTGCAGCTTTAAGGGAAAATCTGCTATGAGGAAGGCTCCCTAGCATGACTGAATTTGGAGGCCGAGTCAATAATTTGCAAATAATCACCAAGATGCTTAAACCACTGGAGTGTTTGGCTTAAGAATCATGTGGAATACATCCCACATGTTTGTGTCCCTATAGTAATAACATGGGCTGCCTCCATTTTCGTGGCAAGATTTTTCTACTCCTCAGTGTAACTCAGATCTGAAGCCAGTCAGAGAAACTCTTTCTGACAGCTTTGCCATAAATATTTGCCTGCAGAAGTATGTTATTTTCTAAAAAGCAGCAGCTAAATGGATCAACAGGGATGAAAACAAATGCCAAAACAGGGACAACGTGTGTGGGTGTCCCATAAAGGCAGAAGGATAAAGCATCCTGTAATTTGAATTCCACAGGAAAAAAAAACCAAAACAAAACAACAACAACAACAACAACAAAAAGAGACAAAGAAACCCACCAGAAAACAAAAAAACAAACAAACAAAAACAAAACAAACAAACAAAACAAAAGCAAAAAAAGGGCAATGTCTAGGTTCCAGCTGAAGATAAGGGAGGTGTAGGTTTTGTTCAAGCTCTGGTAGAATCAAGAGAGAAGTTTTTATATCTGGATTATCCCAGGCATTCAAAGTAAAACTTAAGCACTCAGAGGAGACCAAGCAGGATCTCACTGCAGGGAACAGACTCATGCTCTCTCACAGACATCACAAAAATGCAATTCTGGAAGGTTTTCTTCTTCTGAAAGTCAGAAAGGGAAAGCCAAGTTTTGCTAGCACAGGCTCAGAATGGTTGCACAGGATGAAAAAGGAGGTGGATCCACCTGCATCTGAGTGGACCATGAGGTTTGTCCCACTAGAAATCAAAAATCACATTTCATTTTAAAAGTCATGGCAAAAAAAAAAAACCATCAATTGAACAATGTATACTGCTTTTGTATCTCATCACTTCTATAGCTCACCTCTTTTGGAGGTGATTCCTTGGAGTATGACCTGGAACAGAAGGAAAAATAAAAAATTATTTCATTTTAGATCTCCCTGTAATAGACACAAGTGGTTTGGGTATGTTTGGGTTTTTTTCCCTTTTACACAAATGCACAAGGTTTTTAATGGTAGGAGACTCTGGATGACTAGGGTGTTATTTGACTTCAGATTGAACCTTTGAAGAGTATTAGTAGTATGAGGTCCAATGGCTGTGTAATTTTAGTAAAATACATCCACGTGGGTAAGAAATGAAGATTTTTTTTTTTTTTTAATCAGGGACTTGCAAGGTGTAATCCTATAGCAGATAAAAATTGGAGATATCAAAGTAATTTTAAATTATCAATTATGTCTGCAGTTTATCACAGGGATGTTACTGCCATGAAACAGTATGTATCAGTGTCATTTCACTGGGAAAATTGGGAGACATTTTTAGATTTACTGAAATAGTTCTGCCTTCCATTCAATCCTGCTCTCCAGGAGTCAAGCCAAATCTGAACTAGTTCCATGGACTTCTGTCAGGGCACTGAGGTCTCCACATCAACGTAAGGGAGAATAGCTGGCAGCTCACACCAGCTGTGTGTCGATGAGGGCAGCAGAGCTACTGCTCCCCAAGAAGTGTCACCAAAGTGACAGCCACTCCCAAGGACAACAAAAAACAAGGAATGAAAATGCCAAAAGATTTTGGACGGAGCATTCACATTCTGTGCACTTTCGCTGTGTATTGGCTTTCCTTCAATGTTCACTCCCCTATTTGGAAGAAGCAACACTTCATCTGTATTACCTGTGAGACAAGTCTTGTGAGATGTTCATAGGCTGAAGTCTGCAGACCAAACCATTCAAGATTTTCTCTGGGCCTGATCCCTGGTACCAGGAATGTTGATGTGAATTTTATTGCAGATTTGTCGGGTCATCTGATGCTTTTATCCTTGAAAGTGTTCATATGAAACCAAGTCTAAAGTACTTTTGTTATTGTATTTTATTCTTCTAATATGCTAACAGAAATTCAATGATCCAGTGCTGATACAGACTTAGATGATATGGACTGTGTAACACTGAAGGCTCTGAAGAGCAGGTTGCAAGTAGAAGGCAACCATATAAAAAGTAGCAAGAAAAACTAATCTTTAAAACTACATTTTATATTTTATTTTATTTTATTTATTTTAGAAGATTTTGCTGGTAACACACTAGACAATTTTGGAATATGGGAGGTGAGGCAAACTGGTGAAAGGGTCCTTGAAAACTGTGGAAATGCAAAAGGTCTGAGCAACCTCATCCCTCCCTCCCTTCCCTGCCCAGGAAAAAGCAGTAATACTAGGAGTTTCTATAGTTTCCTTGTTGGATGGTCATTTTCAGATGACACTTGGATGTGATATGTGAGTTTAAAAGAGAAAAGATTTGTCTTGCAATGTAATTTGGATAGTGACTGTAAAATAGGATGTTTCCTATGATTTCAGATGTGCTTTTCCATTTGTCATCTGATTCTGTTCTGCCAGTTTCTGGGGAGATGGACTAAGAAGCCATTCACTGGACTATGCATAACGAGCCAGGATATTGTTTTGTCTTCAGAGATCATTGTTTTATTCCTTTCTATCACTCAGGTTGGTGTCATGCTATGTAATATTATACTAATCTCTGGTTTCTGGTGCTGTATCTATTAGAGTGTTATGGGTGAGCTCAACAGGCACCTTTCTACTGCTGCCAGTGTTTGTGACAATTATGGGAAACCTGGACTTCTGCTTGGCACTAAATTGCATTTCAAGGGCTCCTGCAGCACATAAAAAAGGAGACTTACTTATCATTGGTTGCTCAATACAAGCATTGATAAAGAAATACTACTGGCTTGTATTGAGACTGACCATGTTCCAATGTGAAAACAAAAATAATCAGAGATATTCATTACATGGAGAGCTTTGGCTTGAACCAGCTGCCTATGAGACACCCACTTCACATGCAGAGGTTTCCCAAAGCAAATGCTCAGTCTCCTCATGAAGGCAGGACGTGATTAAGGCTCTCTCAAAAAAACTGAAGAAAAAAACCAAACCAAACCAACAAACAAAAAAAACCAAAACAACTATTGGACTGTGGCCAAATGTAAATGGGCTGAAGAGGAGTCACACATCCAAAGGTTTTAAGGATGAAAAACTGAGCCTGACTATTTCAGCAAGGTCCATGGATACCTGCAAATTGCCACCAGAAAGTGAAGTCCCAAATACAGCTGTAATGGCTTTCAGAATGGATGCCATCAACAATCCCTGAGAGGTTTTCAGTGCTGACCATGTTTAATTTTACTCACATTGAAGTGCACCACCCATTGATCTCATGCCATTTTCAGTTTGGCACCCTTATGGGAGAAAACCACTGGGTTTACTGCAAGCTCTGCCTTGGTGTTGAAGGAACAGAGTTTCAGCACATCACTCACTAACATTTCAGATGAAAAAAAAAATCATCACACTGCAATTAAAAAGAATAGGATTAAGCAGTAAAATCCTTGTAAAGCACCCACTGTCCCTGTGAGGAGCTGTGGTGGCAGGTATTACAGCGTGGGAAGGTGGCTCAGGCAGTGTTGACAATGCTCCTTATTAGTATAAACCAAGCCCAAGTGATGAAACAGGACTAAATTCACCCACCCATCAGAAGCAGGTGCCACTCCTCTGACTGCAGGCTCTAAACCAGCCTACATTTGTCTCATCTCTCCGAAGACAGTGCTGCTGACAGATCCTTTTATGGCCATCCCTTCCTACATGCAGAAGATCCCTTTTTCCACGCACAGGAACATCCTTCTCAAAGGCAACAGAGGCTGTCCAAGACCTCTGGTTAGTTTGGCTTCATTTTCCCAAATCACAGCACAGGGGACACATCAGACCAGAATTAACCCTTTGGTCTGCAGAAACCCAGAGCCACTCTGAGCTCGGGATCAGCCTGAACCTCCTCAGCAGGCACAGCCAGAGTTTGCTCTCTGAAGCAGGTGTTTCCAGCTTGGTGTTTGTGACCTGTGAAGAGGTTAAAGCCAGCTAATGCAATTTGGTTCCAGCTCAGCAGAGCTTGCAAGCACGTGGCTTAAGTTTGGTTGGAATCCCTGGGACTGTTAGGCTGTGTGTTATTTCCCATGTGCTTGCTAGCATAGCAAAAGACTTCCCAGGGTTGTAGGTCTCTAGCAGACAGTAGTGCTGTTTAGACAACACCCAAAAGAACCATTGTTTTTTCAGCAGTTGTTTTTGTGGGAGCCAATCTTCCTCCATGCATTTTGCAAGGCAGCTCTGCCTGAATGCACTTCAGGGAGCCCAAGAGCCCAGGCTGTGAATGTACAGGATTTACACACCTTACATCACTGGATTCTGAAATCTCAAGCTCTGTTTTTTGCCATCTCCATTAAGAGAAGTTTCAGAGCAGGCTGATTTTACAGCTATCTCAACCAAGCAGCTGTGTTTTATTCCCTGTTTCCTGCTCCATATTGCATGGAGCAATAGAAATTACCTACTCTAAGACCATGAGAAAAATGAAATTTCTTCTGAGAGAACAGATATTAACAATAGAAATTTAAAATTATCAAAATAATAATTTTTTTTTTTAATTATTGACTTTAGACCACGGAGCTACTTTGCTAGTACACTGATGGAAACTGGACGAGAAAGAGATGCAGCTTTTAAAATTATTATTTACAGCATTTTAGAAAAGCAGTGCATTTTTCTCTTCCATGCAACAGAAACGGAACAATTCTGTGTTCATTTTCTGGTTGTTTGTGCTATTCCAAAAGAGCAATTTCAATTAAAGGAACATATGACCTTCTTTTGTCCTCAAAGGAGACTCATTTAGTCCTCTGGTGTAATGCAGCTGGGAGCAGCAAACAAAACCTTGTAAGCCATTTATGTAAGGGTAGTGTTGTCGACTAAACTGGAGAAAACTCTCTCTATCTGGGTGTGTCAGTGGTGGACACAGGGATCTTGTGAGAATATCAGATGAGCCATCAAAAAAACCTCATGTGGTTTACAGCAATAATGGAAAGTGCTGTAAACAGCTGGGGCTGTTTTTCTACTCTTTGGACATAATTTCCAATTCTGAGTTTCCCCTGGCATTAATCTAGATCTTTGATTAATATATTGATGATTTTCCATAGATACAAAAGACTGTAAAACTTAGTTCTTAGGCCAGAGCACCGTTTGCATCATAAAAAGAGCAAAGTAGAGCATGCAGAAATGAGCTGAGCTCTGTGCATGGCTGTGTGTGTGTACACAGAGGGGCACTACAGACTGCCAAGGAACTCTGCAGCAGGATCACACAGCTCACCAGCTGGACTAGAAGGTCAAACTTTATTTATATCCGACTGGGCAGGGGTGAGGCCAGAAGAAATAGAAAGCTTTAGAATATAAGAATTAATCTAAATATAGAAAGTCAGGCAACTAAAATAGAATTACATGCCTTTGAAATTATGCAGAAAGGCTGCACTTTCTAGGGGTGCGCTGGAAATGCTATAAGCTTATGGAAATAGGAGAGCTGGCAAAGCCACAGCAAGAAAAGAAAAATAAATGGATCCCTGTGTCAACAACACGACACATAGATTCAGGCAACCACTTTGCAACAGTGAGGGAGGGATTCTATTGTCATTTAAAGAGACCCAAACATTGAGAGAATGGAGTCACAGGCTTGAGTCAGGCAGACCAAGCTATTGTTCTAATGCACTTAACAGTCAGAAGTGATGAAAGATCTCTGGGATTTTGTCTTTAGTTTGTCCTTCTAATCGGGGGTGGGGAAAGTGACTTGCCTTTTATTTAGTGGGTTTTTCAAAGGAATTAGCTGAGACTGGAGCTCTTTCCTTGTAAAGACAATCATCAAGGGGCAGATGTCTCTGGAAAAGCAAATGGTTCCCATTGTCTTTCCTGAAGGAATAACAAAATGGGGATAAGTCCTTGCCACGAAAGAGGGGTGAAAAAAAAATTTTATAAATCTATCAGTTCGGATTCCTAAGCGAAAAAGCTACAGAGGAAACACCATTTGACTTTCTTACGTTTTACAGCAAATTTGCAGGTTTGGATTTGCAATTAGCTCAGAGTACCTGGCTGAAACTAAACACAAGACGCCTGCTGGAGGAGGCCAGCTGTGAAGGAACCCTGCCGTAACCCAGAGAACCCAAGGGATGCGCAAAGCAGAGAGAGGGCGAGAGAGGAGCGGAGAGGGGAGGAGAAGGGCGAAGGGGAGCGGGGAGGAGCGGAGGCGAGCGGAGCATCCTCCCGGCGGTGGGAGCCGCCGTGGGTTGCCATGGGAGCGCGGATGCTTTCCCTTTCCTCAGCATCTCGTCTGCCCTTAGAGCCCCGCGGACCCGCAGACGCGGCTCTGCGAGCTCCTCACGCTCGCTGGAAGGAGGATCCTTACAGCTCAACCCTGCAATTCCTTTCTGCCCAGCTGCATTCATTGTTTTGAGGGGGTGAGCCGGGGAGGATGCGGCGTCCTCGTCATCGTCTGAGCGCGCTCCGGATGAGGAGGGCTCTGCGAGGAGCCGGGGAGGGATGCGCGGAGCTGCCGCGGCCGGCCCCGGGTGCCGCCGCTCCCGGCGGCTTTCCCGAGCCGATGCCGCCCTCTCGCGGGCTCCGGGCTGCCTGAGCTGGGGAGCTCCAGGCACCCCTGCTCCTGTAGGAAATGAAAAAAATACACCGCAAAATAAATCCGGCCAGCCCGCTGCCCTGCAGGCAAGCCCCGACCTTGCCAAAGGCACGCGGGTAGAGATGGCCGGAACCGCGCTGCTCAGTTTTTTCTTTCTTTTCCCCATTTTGCATTCACTGGTGTGTTCACAGACCTGTTTGTATGTGCTCCCCGGGCAGGAGATGCGGGGATCAGCGGCTCGCACAGGCAGAGAGCTCCTGCCCGGGGCAGTCAGCACAGGCAAACCAACCCTGGCTCTGCCCTGCTGATTAATTAGGGGTCTGATGGAGCCAGCAAGATCTTCCTTCCAACCCAAGGCACCGGGTCTCCCAGGCAGCTTTGGTTTCAGACACACACACAAAAAAGATGCTGCCAAAGCTGTCCTGCAGACCCAAATTACACGTGGTGTTCAGCACTTCTTATGAGAAAAAAAAATTTTCCCTTTGGTAGTGAGTCTCCAAGGGAGGGAATCTGGAGTCTGTCTGAGATTTCAGGCACTGGTTTATATCTTGTGACCTCATCTGGTCAAGCTGGAAAAGCTGAGGGTGTTCCTGCCCTGACAAAGATTTTTGCTGTTGCCTTAGGCGAGGTTCCTGTTGTTGGGACTTGACCTGAGTCCTGGAAAACTCTGGGATGCTGAACTGGGGGCCAGCAGCAACATGGATATTTGCATCTCACCCGACCCCAGGTTGCAGCGGACCAAGTAGCCTGGAGAAGCTAGGGGAGTGAACGATATTTGTCTCCACTAAATTGCTCTTTCCATGGAAAAGGAGTGCAGGAGCTCCTAGGATATAAACTCAATAGCAAATTCTATTTATTTGCTGTTATTCACCATCCCCTTGGATCAGTAGGACCCATGTTTCCAGCTCCCAGCACATCTGTGCAGCTGTTCCCTGGAGCATGACAGCAGTTTGGGCGTGATGAAACTGCACTGCAGAGCTGCTGGTCTTGGAAGGATGATACCCAAAACTTAATGAGCATTGGTACAAAAGTTTGGAGGATTTAACCGTGTCACTAGAGGGACCTGTGAACATTTTTCACTGAGTTACTTTTCCCCAAATGTAAGGTGTAAGAAGGCACCACAGAAACATCTCCAGTACAAACATTTATGAGTGTAGGAAACCCTCCCCAAGTGCAGAGGCTCTTCCCAAGGACTTTACTGCATATCAGAGGCTGTAACAGTTTATTTCATTGTCTTCACTGTTAGATATAATAGCCAAACAGAGGTATAAAAGACCCAAGCTGACACTCTGGTTAAAATCTATTGCTCTGCCTAATCATTGCACAGCTGAACAACAAATCACCAGTGTGGCTATAAATTGTGTATTTGCATAAATAAATAAACGTAGTCTTGTGCAGCCAGGTTTCCCATTGCATAATGTGGTTTCTCTAAGACCCTTTTGGGGGCTTCTGAGTATTGCTTCTCAAGCTCCCAATTTTTCAGTTCATCAGAAATATAAGTTTTTCTCCTGGCTGAAAAGCACCAACATCTTGTTTTACCTGGTCCAGAAAACCTCTGTTTGCATTTGGGCTGATCCATTTTAGAGGAAGGGATTCAAAATGTACAGAAGAGGAAGGGTTTTGGACAAAAAAATAGAAGAGATGTCCTGGACATTTGTGTCCATGAAACAATCAATTATTCTCCTTACAAATTTAGGAGGACTCACGACACTCTTCCAGGCCCTGCCCCATCCTGCCTCCCAACTAAAATCTGCCCTGCAGCTTTTCTGTGGTTCTGCAAGGTTAAAAATGTTTCTGCTTTCCAGCCGCTGTGGGCGTAATTATTCCTATATATTCTCATTTTAGCACAGTTTGGTATGTTTGGGAAACAAAAGTCAGCAAATGCTTGTGGTGATTATGCAGAGAGTTCATATTTTCTGGATAAGCAAAGGGAGCAGTGAGTTACTGATCACCTCTGTGTGAACCTTTACATTCTGTTTGCTCTGTCTCAGTCTCTTTGGTGTTCATTATTGCTTTCCCTCTCTCCTGCTTGATACAGTGAAGTAGACCTGGACATTTTGTGGTTCTTTTAATAGGCTCAGTGCAGCAAAGTGCTTTTTGTTCACACTTCTTTTGATTTCAGGGAAGGAAAAGTAAAGTTAAGGGCATTTGCATTAGTGGATGTTTGCTGATTCAGTCCTTCCTAAGTTCGCTCCAAATCCTTATAAGAGTTTATTTTATTTAACATTTTTTAAATGTAGCTTTGTAATCATGTCCTCACCTTTAAAATAGTCCTTTGCCACAGTGCGTATCTAAAAAGGGGGAAGCTTTTCCCCACACTGAGTGCCAGGATCTGCACTTTCAGTGAAAACATAGAACAACAAAGGAAAACAGGCTTGGGAGGTCACCATGAAAAAGAGAACAGGACAAAGGGACGAAAGACTTGCCAAACCTAAATCCCTTTTTTGTTATTAATAATATTTTAAATCTGATCATCTTGACTCTGTTCAGGTATATGTGTACATATTACACAGGTGTTTTGTTTTCCATATTGTTCACAACATTTAACATCAATTCCCAAGTATCCATCCAAAATAATGAAATTTGACATTTAAGAGACATCCCATTTATTATGCTATTTATGTGGGCACCATATGGCCCAAAAAATAGACTCAATTTTTCTTCCTAGTTTAGAAATGGATTTTTCAGACTGTCCAGACCCCTGATATGTGCCTGTTGTTCCAGCTTCTCCAATGCCAGGAGTCATAAGTCACAAAAGCCCTGAAAACCTTCAAAGCCATTGTTGAGGAAAGTAAGTGAGGGTGTTGCTTGTCCTGTGTTAGTTAAAGACTTGTTTGTGTGCTAAGCCTTGGATGTAGTGATGGAAATTTCAGAAGGAAAAGCAATTTTCAACTGTTATTTTTAAGATTGCCTAAATGATTTAGCTAGGCGAGTTTTTCTGTAGAGCTCTGGGTAGGTGCTGCCTTGCACATGTGTGACATCCACAGCAAAATTCCTTCCTCACCCTGCCCAGGGGGTATTAATAGCACCCATCTGGCCTCTGCGGAGGCAATTAAAATACCAAACCAATGGTGTTTCCAATCATTGATAAATGCCAAAAGAAGGTCTCAGATCAGCTTTTCAGCTTCATCACATTGTGCCTTCCTGATGATCCTCTCCAAGGCCATTTCCTTGGCAGATTGTTTCAGGTCTTTTTGCCAACACTGGAGAGACAGGATTCTGATCTCATTTAAACTACCCAGCATATCTTGTCCTAACACAGATAGAAAAATCTCATCCTGTTTCTTCTTATTTCAGAAAAGGACTCCAGTAGCAGCTGTGTCAGACCATGACTTCTCTCAACCTGTCTTATTTTGCCTTTATTTCCATCCCAGTGTCCACTAGACATGGTCTGATGCTGGTTTAAGGAAGCCTGTCATAGCCCAACTTAATAATTACAGCAGAAAAATTCAGGAAATAATGTCAAACAAATTCTGCATGGCCTAGCCATGTCTCTAGAGCTCCCACTGCCCTTTAACTCTGACCTGTCTTCATTTCTCCCCTCACAGCTCCTTCCAGCAGAGGCGAATCACCAGTGTCCAGCCTTCAGCCCGTGTCCTCACAGGAGGAGATCACCTGCAATAAACAGACTGGCCAACAAAAAGCACGTCAACACTTACTGATGTTGATGCAGTTTTTGTTGGGGTTTTGAGTTATTTCATTGCTCAATTAAACAAGGAATCTCCATCATTAGTACTTTTGTTTATGTCTTAAACTCCAGCTTGGCTACAGCTGTGGAATATTTTATTGAGCTATGCATTCTTTTGCCACATAGACATTTTTGCTTCAGGCAAAGTCAAAGGCTTTGTGCAAAGTCAGAGGCTTTGGGGTTTTTTCTACATTATTCCCCATTCTTGGTAGTCCAAGTCATGCATGAGAGACAGGGGTTTCAGCATAATTGCATGCCTAATGAAGCTTGAAATTATTGGTGGCGTCCACTGGTGAATGCATAGTGGACATCGACCAAAATCATGGAGTTTAAGCCTTTTTAGTTCAGCAATTCATTAGCAGCAATTAGCAGAGAGCATGTGGAACCCCAGGTGTTCTCCACTGCAGCAATCAGATGTGATGCCAATCACATCAGATCAGACTGTGATACAGCAATCCCTGTGATGCCGAGCACCTGGCCCCAGGGAGCAGCTCTGCCAGCACAGCTGGGAACTGGTCCTGGGTGAGCCCACCCCAAGGAGCTGAGAAGGAGAGGGCACCTGCGAGAATCTGATCCTGCACTCATGACAACTGTCCCTGTACTCAGTGATGAGGCTGCATCCAATCCAGGGCACCCTGGCCATGATTTTCCTCGCTCTGTTCTTTACCTTGGGCTCGCCTGAGTGAGGAAGTAACCCCACAGACATCCTGTCCAGGTCTGAAATTATTTGGTCCTTCTAAGAGGAAGAGGCAGTCCTTCTTTGCAACAAGGCTTTTTTTTGTAAAGGTGTGTTTCTCTGAAGGCAGTTCTGAGTTGTTAAAGTCCATGCTAAAACTCTCTGGCATTGGGTCCCATGTTGCAAAGGCTCTGACAGCATCTCCTGGCACGGGGTCCCATAGGGCAGAGGTCCTGACAGCAGCTTCAGGCAGGGGGTCTCACTTGGCAGAAGTCATCACTCAGCTCTGCTCCTCTTCTTTCTTTTCTGTTCCGTGTGTACTTCTTCATCATTCTCCTCCTCAGCTCTGGCTTGCTCCTCTTCTCCCTCCATTCATGCATGACAACTCACCCCAATGCAGGAGATCTTATTCATAAATTAAACAATGAACTAAAACTATGCTTCTAACTATACTTTCTATACCTATCAATACTCAATTCTTACATATGAAAAGCAGTGTTAATTCTTATGCTTATTCACTATTATTATTTTCTATCTATTCATGTAAGTTAGTCTATCTTATTTCTCCTAAAAATGCAAACAAAGTTCTTACTATGTTTTTGTTATGTCTTGGAGCCAGCCCACAGAACTGGGCCTTAGGGCCTAGAGATTCAAAAGCTTTTATTTTCCTAAGGTACTTAAAGCATTTCTGAAATATTTAGGGTATGTTCTACCTACCTACTCACTTACCTACTTAAAATCACAACTAAAACTTGTACTTATATCTCCACTCCATGTCCATGCAGTCCAACACATCCCAATTTCTCTTAAGACTCCAATTCAATACCTGCATAATTTTCTCTTTCTGTGGAACTCAGAGAAGCTTCTGCCTCTTGCATTCCAACAACATCCGAAGGTTTTCTGTGTAGGGACTCAGCACAGATGCCTGGCTGTGCTTTGATCTTCAGCAGACCTGTCCCCCCACACCCACAGGTCAGCACAGCATAATTTCCATGCCCAGTGCCAAAGCTAAGAAAATGAGAGGACTCTTCTTTAGTTCAACAGGTACAAGAACAACTATTTCACAAAATGATTCCAAAGTGCTGAACCTTTTGAGATGTGCTTTTTCTAAAGCTCTTTCCCAGCAGGCTCCTGCCCTTTAACCAACCTCTATGGAACTTGCTGTGCTCTTGTATGAACAGTTCGCCCTGCTGGAAATGTATAGCTGAATTTTGTTTCACAGAATACTTCTTCTCAGTCAGCTAATGGATTGGTTCAGCATAGCCTGGCAAATGCCCACTTGTAATGTTTACACCAGGTTATCCCACAGAGAGCTCTTCCCACCAAGACTGTCAAAACAGGAGAGGAGAACAATTTAATTGACCAGTCATGAAATACAGAAATCTGGGTGTGAAAAGTATTTTTTTGTTCCCTCTGCAGAGGAGCCCCTAATTTCTCTCAGGACTGAAAGATAACCAGGCAGAAACTGGCCAGCCAGTTCCCTGTGCCTGCCCACAGCTCCTTCTCCAGACCCTTCTCCTTCCTCTTGTCTCTCTCCATTCACTCCTTGCACCCTGCAGCAGCTGGAGCTTGGCCATGCCAGGTGCCCCTGTCCAGATCCACACATTTCCCCTGGCCAGGGGAGTGCTGAGGCTCAGGGACAGAGCCCACCTCCAGCCAAATCCAGTTAATTGCTTCTTGTTTGCAGCATTCTTTGTTCTGGTGTATCCATAAGTGGGAGTGTGCAAATCTCACAGCATTGGCCTAAAATACCCCCAGACAGTCTCTGTCAATATTAAACATTCTGCAGGAGATTTATCTTGGAACACATTGAAGTTGTAAAATAATGTCCAACACAGAAACCTTTTTTTTAATGTACAGGAATTAACTATTAATTTAATTTCAAGGAGCTGAAGAGTTGAATTAATTCAATTAATTTAAAGTGAGGTTGAGTCAATGATACTGGAGGCTGGTCAGACCCAGCCTGTGAAAGAATATTTTGCCTCAGGGTGCTGCAGGTCATGGATGAGTGGGACTCTGGAGTAAGAAATGCCCTCAGAGCATTGCTGTCTCTAAAGATTGTTGTCCAGTAGAAGCTTTGAAAGCACAAGTCCCTAGAGAGAAAAAAAATCATCAGACGTTTCAAAAGACACAAATATTTCTGAAGTTCCTGTCGCATTAGAAGCTGTGATATCTTTTTAAAGAGATGGTGCAATTTTGGGTTTCAATACTTTTTATTTGATTTGGCTTTGAGCAAGAGCTGAGTTGGGGAGTTTGAATATGTTAGTCTGACTGGAGGGCAAGGAAAAAAAGGAAGCAAAGAAATAAACATCCTATCAGTTAATGTCAAAAATATTAATTTGAGCTTGAAGTCCAGGAGAGCTGTTAAAGATTCAGAACAGCTCTGGAGTTTTGCTTTTCTGATACCAGCTAAGCAGCAAGGAAGGTGCTGGTGCCTCTATTGTATTTTAAGAGCCTCATTATAAAGTCCCACTCCTTATCCTTATCCAAATAACTGTCTGTTCCTGGGATGCAGGACATCTTTCACAGTTGGGAAGTGACCCATCAGGAAAGCAAATGCCTTGGCTTTTCCAGGCAGGCTGTCAGAGGTGGCACGGAGCTGGGTGACAGCCTGCTCAGAAGGAGGTGATCACCCCAGACCCAGCTGCTTTTCCTGGAGAGGCTTTCCTGGCATGGTTTAGGGCCAGAGTGCCCAGGGCATCCCATGGGCTGCCCTCCTATCAGGGCCAGTGTCCTCCTTGCTCACAGCTTGCTCACCCCTCAACAAATTGCATCCCTGTCCTGGTTTGGGGCAAATCTGGGAGAGAACCTCTGAATGGGATCTCTCTAGAAAGCAGACCCAAGCAATCCTCTCCTAAGAAAAAAACATGTTTATTTAAAAGGCAGTGCACTTCCCTGTGCAAAATTGAACAATACTAAAGAAAAAACCTCTCCCTGCTCCAAGAGATGACCAATGCAGAGAGTCCCCTCCGTGGGCTGCAGCTCAGCTCCCTCAGCCTTTTTCAGTCCCTCTGGGGCTGGAAAATGCTGTGGCCCTGGCCAGGCCCTGCTGGGCCACAGGGGTGAGCTCCCAGTGATCCCCTGGGATTTCAGTCCACAGCAGGTTTGAACAGGTCCAGGAAAAGGGGAAAAAAACCCACAGTCGAGAGAACTTCTCTGCCTCAGCAAGCCAAAAACTGATAGAAAGAAAAGGAGAGCTCTGGGCCCCGTCCACACCACAGACAGCACAGGCTGCGTGAAGGAGCACTGAACACTCTTACCTTGAAAACAACTGCCTCAGACATTCTACTGCTTCTTCTTCTCTCCCCTTCACTTTCAGACCCATTTTAAAGGTGCAAAACTTATTTCTGGGCCAAACAGACAAATGGGAATACAACTCAGTATCAGCCCAAGATAATTCCTAAGGAGTCTGCTGAGAAGGAGGGGCTGGAGATGGTTTCATCCATCCCTGATCCTGTTTGTGAAGGCACACACTGGCCAGAAATTAATCAGGAAATAGCCCTCACGAAATCAGCCTGCCAAAAGTTGTGAGAGGAGAAGAGTGTAAGAGGAAGTGGGAGATTCCAGAGGTGCTGGTGCCAGAGGAGTCACTGAGTCTTGGGGAAGAGCAGTTGTCAGGGTGCGAAGGGGAGGCTGCTGAGGAGCAGGGACAGCACTTACCCCTGCTGAGGGGTGTAAGTCCACTGCAAATCACAGACAGGATTAATTGAGCTACAAGACAGCTCTGGTAAACAAAGAGGGAGAGTCAGACAAGTTCTGAGGCTAGGAAAATAATCTAAAGTACTGTCTTTCCATTTTGTACCTCAGAGAGTGAAATGCTCAACAAAAGTATTTGATTCTTTACTTTCCCAGGGTGCATTTTTTTTTTCTTTTCAGTTTACTGCTTTTGAAAAGAAAGCACTGATTTGAAAAAATAGGTGGCATATTTTACTTCTCCAGAGGTATTCAGTGTTAACAGAGATGGCATCTATTTTGCATGTCTGTCCCTGGGCAAGCAGGACAATCCCAGGATGGGACTGAGTATCCACCAAACTGGAGATTCACACAGTCCAGCCTGATCACAGAATTGTTTGGGTTGGAAGGGATCTTCACAGGCCATCTACTCCAACCTCCTGTGGTGAAAGGGGCATCTTCAATTAGATTGGGTTGCTCAGTTCCTTGTCCAGCCTGACCTTGAATGTTTACAGGGATGGGGGATCCACCACTTCTCTGGGCATCTGGTTCCTCATTATAAGAAATTTCTCTCTTATAGCTAACTTGAATCTCCCTCTTTTAGTTTAAAACCATTTCCTCTTGCCCTATCACAACAGGCCCTGCTAAAAAATCTGTCTCCATGTGTGGGAGTCAAGTATCAGAAGCTGGAGAGAAAGAGGCAGTGGAGTGACAGCCTGTTACTGTGTGAATCTTTATTGTCTAGTTTAGGCCTAGATATCTTCTTTACTTTTAATTGGCAGCTGGGGATTACCACCAAGTCTTTTATTCATTTTTTGGAAGCAGGAGGATTAATTCAAGCCCACTGTGTGGGACCACGGGAATGTTATTTTTCTTAGCCTGTGAAATATCTGTAATCCACTATTTGTGGTCTGTTAAAAGAGCACCTGATGTTAATTATTTAGGTTAAGCTTAGCCAGCTTATAGTTTTATCTCTGGATATCTATGTATAAGCCACTGCTGTCTCAGCTGCAATGGTGGCTGTCACAGGGGTACACATCCTGTTCCCTTTCTCTGTCCAGATAAAACAGAGATTGTAAATTCCTCTGGGAAACATCATGAACTAGGCTAAATCCTGGTAGATACAATCCTTTCTGGCATGGTTAAGAATATGAAGTCTGTCACATTCCTGCTCATTACCATGTTTTCAAAATGTCTCCCATTAAATGTCACTGAAGTGAAGGAGCTGAACATCATTATTATTAGCAAGCTGTGCAAAGGACCCGCAATGTGCTGTGCTGCCAGTGAGATCAGCAGCCTCAGAAAGCTGATTCCACTTCTGTGGCTCACAGTGTTTGAGGAATTCAAAAAGAAACAGATGTGGAGCTCCACCTCAGGCTCACTTTCCCCAGCATTTCTTCTGCTGCACCTGGGCCACCACCACAGCACCAGGGAGAAGACACTCTGGTCTCTGAAGAGCTCATGAGGCTTGGGAAAAGGAGTCCCACACCAGAGTGGGGTCAAGCTCATGGCAGTAGCCCTTCATGCAGCAATGTCAGTGTTGGAGGACCTGTCCTCCATCCCAGTCCCATTTGTACATGTGTCACATGTGTCCCATTGTCCCCTGTCATGCCCTGGTCTCCATTGTGGTGGAGGAGAGTGCCACCCAGCAGGCTGGCAAGGAGCAGGTAAGGGACGAGGAGATACATGAGCACAGTGACAAATCCAGCATCCAGGGCTGGGATCCTGGCAGCCTGATCTTGCTGGGAGACAACCTGCTGTCTGTCAGGAAAGCAACACCTGGTTTATACCACATCTTACAGTGCCAACACTGTGCGTTAGCTGGATTTTACATAACTTATTTGCAAACATTGTACAGATACTTCATATGCCACCCAGCCTGTGTTTTGGTGTGGAAAGAAAAAGAGGGAAAGCATTTATTGCAGGGGAGTATTAGTACAAGCAGTATGTAGGTGTGGAAGGAGATCCGTATATTTCTAATTGTCATAAAACATCTTGTCTCCAGAAGCTCGTTCCTGAGGGGGCTGTACGTTTTTACATAAATCATTATGCTTGGACAGAAATCATAAATACACTACTGGAAATGCTGTAGGTTTGTACCAGCTGCCTCAGGCCTGACTGCAAAGAAACAAGAATAAACAAAGCAGCCACTGAAAGTCCAGGATTTCTCTTCCTAGAGTCATGCCCAAAATTTCTGTGCTTTTCTCAAAATTATTATAACTGAGATGCAAAACTGCCAATTCTTCTGCCTCCACCAAAAATCCCACGGTTATGACACTTTATCTTTGAAGCTTTGGATTGCAGGTCCTTAAGATCTATGGAAATCTTGGATTGGGCTGGTTATAAAGGAGTGAGTTTCTGCTGTCCAGAGTTGCAGAGAAGAAACTGCACCTGTATTGTAACTCCTCTAACACAGCAAAAGAAATGGCACAAATTCCTTTTTTCTTTCTATGGTTCTTCTTTGTTCCAAACAGTTTTAAACCAATTTTTCTTTTTTACAGGGCCTGTCTGATGGTGCTTGGCTATGTGCCACCCCCAATCCTTGAAGCTGTGAGAATAAGACCACGTGTATCCCATGATTTGGGGTAACCACTGCCCACATTGTGCCCTTCTGTCACCTGCCTGCACCTCTGGTCATCAGGCATGAACATCAGCGGATGGCTTCAGCCTTGCCCTCAGGGGCAATCTGGAGAGAGGCTGCTGAACCATGGAGAGGTCACTTCTCAGGGGGCACAAAGCATCAGATGGGCTGCAGTATTTGGGTGAGGAGCATGTCACACATACAATCAGCTGGGCTTTGAAAATGCTCCTGACAACATCCCAGAGTATGATGAGAAGAAGGAAAAGAGGATGCAGAGTCCCTCTGAGGCATCAAGTGTCTCTGATGGTCACCCCCCCATCCTCCTCCTCACCAAACCCACTACTTGGAGCTGTTACATCTCTAGGGGAGAAGTGGGCTCTGGTTCTTGTGAGAAGAGCCATCCTTGCAGTATCCCAGCTTTATATCCCATCCTAATCAGATGGACTGTGGCCCGAGATGCATGAAAATGCAAAGTAATGAGGGACAACTCCGGCCTTTATCAATGTCAAAGGTTGAAAGTGTAATAAAGCCTGGCTTTGTGTCAGTCTGATTGAGCAGCAGCCTTTCCCTCCCATCAGAGCTGCACATCTGCTGCTGCAGCAGCTGCTGCGAGGGCACAGCAGTGGCCACAGGCTGTCCCCAAGTCAGCCGTGTCCTTCTCACAGGATCAAACCTGTGCCATGAACTGTGTTTGCCAAACTGCACAGGAGGCCATGCTGCCCTATGGCACTGAATCTTTTGGATTAGTTTTGAATAGACAACTCCATAATTAGATTTTACCCCTGCTCATCCTATGCAATCTTTAGAGACCAGAGACATTTGAGAAGACTATTTTTTTTCCTTACCTGCCTGATTTTGCAGTAGGTGTTGCAGGCATCTACCTTTTATTCATGGAAAGAAAAAAAAATTCTGCTAACTGCTGCATTAACTGTACTAAAAAACGTACATCAACTGCTAAAAAAACCCATAAAATTTAGAAATTACTTTTAGGAATTTAAGTTATCAGTTAATGCTTAACAGGTATTCCAGTTTTTTGAGGTTTTAAATATTTATGCCACCATAGCTACAATCCTATACAACAACCCTCACTCCTTTTTTTCCTATTTCTTCCACAGGTGCCTAAAGGTATCTGCTGCCTTAGGGAATGTATTGCTCCTAGATAGTCAGAAAACATATTTGTTAACTACCTAAATATTCTGTTTGTTAATGCATTGGTTTATTTTTAATAGATTTTTCCTTTTCTGAATTGCCATTTTAATTTAAAAGGCTTTGACAGCTTGTGGTGTAATGGACAGTGGAAGCAGCCTTAGCACATGAACTGTGTTTATTTTAAATTCCTGATGAGCAGAGGCTGAGGTGTGTTTGAGCCTTAAGGATTCTGTGTGCTCATGTGTGTACACTTGTGTGTGAATAAAAAAAAAATCACATGCATGCAATTCCTTTGTTAAAGGGTCCAGGAACAAGAAGGAGATTTTTGGCTGCAGTCATTACTGTCAAGAGCTCACTGCTCACATATTCCTGTCTGAGAGATTTTGTGCTGCAATTCTAGCAGGTTGATGGCAACCATCAAAATGCAGGTCAAACTAGAAGCATGAGAGCTGGATTGTCACCTGAGCTGTCTCAAAATAAAATCCAGATGATCTTTTTTCATTAAGACAAGCTTAGTGATGGGCTCAGGAGAAAATTTCCCAGAGGGAACAAATACAGTCAAGCACATCTGTCTTGGGGAAGATAGAATGGAAAATTTTTCTTTTGGGATCTCAACAATTCCCTTTGCAAGTCTCAGCTATGCCAAAGAAGCACTGAAGTGCATCAAAACATAAGTAGGAGCCCTGATCCTGTCTCTTGTGCTTGTGCATCTCATCATTTTACATTCTGCTGTGAACCTGGGGACAGCAGCCCTGCGTGTATGCAGGAACTCATCTGTGCAGGCCTATGTCATTTCCTTTCAAGTTACAGTTTCCTCCAAAGCAATTTTTCTCCCTGTAATTTTATGTTTTATATTGCCTACCACTGTCACACGTTTAGCTCTAAATGCAATTCAGGCAGAATAAATTATACCTGTGAAATACACCCCACTCCCTGAACTATACTGACAATCTAAATGTCTTCTCATTAGATGAACCAGGAGAGCTGCATTGCACTCAGAGCCAATCCCTGCTTACTTGGCCTGACAATAAGAGGCTCTTTTGGTTATGGGTGTCTTAGAAATAAATTAGAAATGTATTTTCATCTATAGGAGGCTAAAACCGTGCAAGCAGAAGATCCAGCTTTTTCTCCAGGGTTGGAGAGGAAGGCCCTGGAAGCCAGCCCATCCTGTGGGTCAGCACCTGCTCTGTTAGGAAGGAACAGTTCTGTCACACTTGCCTGCAACCTGTTTTGCTTGCCCTTGGCTACTACAATTTGACTTTTTTTTTCCCCAACAGGGAAAACTCAGTGAAAACAAACAAACATGCAGATAATCAATATGTTTTACTCCATAAGTATCTAAAGTACATGGCATAATACATGGACAGATGTTTTTCTTCTGTGGGAAATAAGATTAAAAAAATCTAGCACAGTCCTGATAGAAAAATATTTAATGAATGGGATTATTTTCCATCAGATTAGTCACTGAGAGATCTGGATGTGATCAGCACACCTCAGTCATACCAGGACTCTGAGGAGATGGCAAACATACACTAGAAAAGAGGAGCTATTAAAATTACAACAAGCATGTGTCATAAGTTGGTGGATAAATAGGCATAGAAAAAACATAGAAAACATATAACAAAGTGTTTTGGGAGTGATTCACTCTAATACACGTCTTAGCCCACCTATACACAGGAATTGTATACCTAGTACTTTATTGTACCTTTGTTTATTCTTTCTCTTTCCAGAGGTGGAATGTTTCCAGAGGTAGTCATTCCCTCGCCACATAAATGTTTTCTCAGGAAAAAAAAATATTTAAAAAATAAAACATATATATATATAGGTATTGTTTCTTTAGAAATATACTTGACAGCCACTCCAATTGCAGAAGAAGTAAAATTCTCCTTTCAAAGGACTCCATGATTCACCACTGTGTAAACTTCAACTCCTGCAAACACAAAACATCCTCCAGGTAAAAGGTTCAGGGAGATATGAAACATCACACATAGGAGGCTCCCACAGTTCAGAAAACGTACTTTCACACTGGAGAGCAAACACAATGAATTGTTTATTGCTGTAGGCTCCTTCTGATAGCTCTGTGACGTTCAAAACAGTAAAATTCAAACCTGCCATAAGTCAAAATCCAAAGAACACCAAATAAGATATTTGATTACTTGAGCAATGTACAGTTGATACACAGATATAATCTTTACACTGAGTCATTGCATTAGACAAGGCAGGCACCCCCAATTGTTAGAGGCTGGGGAAGCTGCAGGAACTTTTCTCAGGTGGCTCTGTCATGTAGAAAAGAGGAAAAGTCCAGAAAGGGAAGTTAGAGTACAGAAAAATATGAAGTGAGATCCATAGAGTTGTTTTGATGGTGCTTTCACCTTGTGTCTTGGCTGGACACTTCAGCCTATGCTGCATCCCCTAGGTTCTGCAGCAGGTGGAGAAGCCTTAGCAGGGGCAGAAACCATGTTTTGGAGGCGCTTTATCCTCCCAGTCCCTTTTGAATGAGCTGCAGACACACAAGGGAAGGTGCTGCGGGTCACTCCTCTCAGCCAGATGCCTCCACTCCCAAACCCCGGGGTAGAAATCATGTCACCTGGAGTGGCTGCTGCCCCCTGTCCCTGCTGCCTCCATGGCACTGGCTACCAGAGGGGCAGAGGGGTTTCCTGGGGAGAGCAGCCCTGCTGGACACTGCTGACAGAGCCACTCCTGTCCAGATTGCCATTAGGTGGCTTCAGTCCTGGCAACACAAAGTAAATGTACACTCCCATGTGTGTTTTTTTTTTTTTTTGCCCTCAATCCTCTTCTCACAGGTGTAAGGTGAGGTGTTTGAACTCATAGGGACACCTGTGGCTCATAACACTGCCCACAAGACTGAAAACCTTTTTACTTACAGTTTTACAGCTCCTTCAGAAAGATGTCAAGAAAACCTGGGAAAATCGCACTGATGGCCCCATCTCTTAAATGATTCACTAAGAGGAGGAACAACAGGCAATGTATTTTTTCTAATGACTCAGGAGCACAAGGTACCTGCAAACCTGCCTGCTGCTGCTTCCCACGCTCCCAGCTTTGTGGAGGAACAAGCAGCTTCACGGGCTGGTGACAGTAAGGACTTTGCCAGCCTGTCTGGGCACCTGCGCTGGCACCAGGAGTGCAGCCCTGTCCTGGAGCGTGTGCCAAAGGCAGAACACAAACACAGCTGCCTTCCTCTGCTGCAAATCTCACCTACATCTGTGCTGGGAATTCTGGCTTGAGATAAATCACCGTGGTGTGGAGCAGGCAGCTCAGTGTGGGAGCAGCTCTCCTGTCCTCCCTCCCTGCTGCCCTGGCTCTGCAAATTGAACTTTGATTGCTTTGCTCTGCTCGTATTGTGGATAACTCTTTGAGGCCCTGCAGAATCAGCCTGCCTGCTCTCTGCAGGTGCATGCTACACCCACAATTATTAATCAAGGAATGATGTGTAGGCAGGGATTTCCATTTCCCTTCTGGGACTGTATGGATTTGGTTTTATTTGTTTTTTGGTTTTTTGGTTGGTTTTCTTTTGGGTTTTTGGGTGGTTTTTTTTGTTTTTTTGTTTTTTTTTTTTAGTTTTTGTGGAAGCTAAACAGAGCTCTGAGAAACTGCATAAGGTGGATTTCATCACAGGGTACACTAAAGGTGTTTTTCTTTTACAGGAAGCATGTTGACAAACTTGACCAGAAATAATTATGGTTTTGAGGGTGTTTTTAAATGGAAATCCAGATTAAGCCTTTTTTTTTTCCTCTGAAGTAGTCAAAAAGTTTAATATGTTACTAAGTTGCATGAAGCAGAAGTAATCAATATTATTTTAGAGAATGTTTGATATCACCAGATAAGCAATAGTCACTATCATAAATACTGCTGAGACTGTATAGTTGCACCAGAAGTCAGTGAAGTTACTAAAAATTCTTATGCATTTAACTTTAACCAATTGATTTACAGTTCCTAATTACAAAATCTGCTAATTCATTGCTCTGGCAAATTTCTAATAATTTATCATTCAAATTTGAGTGATTATGTGAGGAAAAAGGATGCACTTCCCTCTAAGTCAGTTTTAGGAATAAGCATGATGTTAGGATCTGAGATTCTCTGTTTGGGTTTGCAAAAAGAAAAAACAGGCAATTAGCATTATTTACTTATTATAACTATGCTGCTCCTAGGGTCATACTAGAAAATGTCCTGCATCTACAGAGTAACATCCAGAGCAGGACTTTAAAGAAAAGAAGAAATGGCACCTCAGGAATTACTCCTCTGTCCTTCTCAGCTCATCTACCAGACAGAAGTGGGGAATTATTTCTGTGTGACTGATTTCTACCTAGTGGAACTTGGGGCTGGGGTTGCTGGAGGGAGAGGAGGGCTGGCAGAAAGGATTGCTCAGCTCTCAAAACCCTGCACTAAATTTTCTTCTCAGGAGTAGTGCTGAGGGTTTTAGGTGCTCAGTGAAGCAGTCAATGATCTAGGAGAGAGATGATATTGTGCTCATGGCTTCAGTTCACTTTGTCCTGCACAGGATTTGCAGTGGAGAACAACCTTTATTTCTTTTTGGATGCTTCTGTAGATTCCAAATGCTATTTTGCCTGATAGACAGTGAGAGAGCATGAGAAATTTCTCTGATCTAGTTATAGATATATAATTTTTCTATTATTAGCTGGAGTTTCATGGCTGTAAGTGGATTATTTATTACTGCTGGTGTTTCTACCAGGCTTTTTCTCTCTTCCAGACGAAATCTTTGCTATTTCAATGTCTACAATAATGATCTCTATTCATCTCCCCATATGCCTATAATGCCAGTTCTGCTTCTAAAATCCCATTCAAGCTGCAGCCACTCTTTGTGATCTACAACAAATCCTTGCTCTCCAAAGGTAGTATTATGTTCAGATTGTTGTTGTCTCTTATATAAGCTTTGATCTAACCTCAAATGATACCATGAGCTATGTACAAGCTCTCTATGTACTAGCTCTGATATGGAGCTGGTAATTGAAGGGACATTTAGTTACCACTGAAAGTTCATTTTAAAACCTGATGAATAAAAATTATCTGATAGTGGTGGCAAAGGACACAGAGAAAACTTGATAGCAGCAATGGCACTGCACAGTAAAAATCTGCTTCAAGTGCTTTGAACAACATGAGCAAAGTTCAGGGCTTGACATGAAGTCCCATTCACTGGCTGGGTCACACATTGTGCAACACCAACCCTCTCCCCTCCAAAGGTCAGAGGGTGCTTGCATCCACTGGGGGTCTAAAACCTGAGAAGAGAGTCTGGACAAATCAGCAGGAGCTGCTAAACTGTGCAGGTTTAGCCTAAAATGTGCAGGTTGAGTGTTAAACCCATGCCCTGCTGAGGGGTGACACAGACATTTCTCCCAATTTCGAGAGCTCAGGCAGCTCTGCCATGGCTGCTCCTTGCTGTCACCTGAACCTCTGCTTGAGGTTTTTACATTAATTTTGGACAAAAATCTTGCAGACATCTGCTGGCAGGTATTTGGACATCATTGTAAGCACTACATGTGCTGCCCAGCAAGGTCTTTCCCCTCATCAAGAAGGGACGAAGGAGTTCCAGAGGTTTGGGGAGTGCCTGGAGCCCTTCTTCTAGACCTCCCTTGCAGGGTCTCCCCTACTGACCCCATATTGAAGGGTATATTAAGGCTGGAAGTGTCAACAAACAAAGGTTCCTGAAGGATTTACTTAATTTAAGCTTGTTGAAAATATTTCAGAACTTCTTTCATTTGAAAGCAAATACAGACATATACATATTTTTTTAAATCCTTATTACTGCAGTCAGTGACTATATTTTATCCCATAGCTATTACAATAAACTCCTTTTGAAGGCAAACAGGTTATGAAGATAAAATCAAAAGGAAAAGACTTCATGTCTGTCTTGACACTGGCATTTGAGCAATTGTGTATAATTAAAGACAAAAAATACAGAGCTAAAGAGATTAAAAATTAGTTACCAGCATAATCTTTTTAGTCACACATGCTAACTTCAATTTGAATTACCTCTATCTATTTTGTTTGCAGGAGATATGTCTGCAGCTATGTTTCTTTCACATCTTCTGAAAAAAAACCCCACTCCTACACAGAAGGACTGTACATTTTTAAAGGCAACAACCATATTTTGTCATTATTTTGCCTTCAGAAGATGTTTGTCAAGAGGTGGTCTGAAATCTGTTGTTGCCACTGTAACGGAACTTGGGTAGCTATGAAATTGTACAGACATCTAAAACTCCTTGTTTTCTTTCAGTCAGGCTCTGTGTGGGGGAAGGCTGAGTCTGGAGAAAAAAAATGGGCTTATTGCACTTCACCTGCTACTTCCTGGAGCATTGTGTTGTGTCTTCTCACACCAGGAAGGAAACTCTCCTCACTCTGAGCCATACAGGCACTTCTCCATGGGAGACCTGCCTGCGCATATCTGACTTCTGGGATCTGGAGGTTTGTGCTGCATTTCACCCCCTGATGAAGCCTGCCTAATGCTCATCAGTGAGATGCTCAAAATTAGAAGAAAATTGAAGCATTTTCTTCCTTTAAAAGTATTTGACATTTCTGAGACGTACAAATGGGAGTGTCTGATGCTGTCAAAAGATCAGTAAGTGTTTTAATAGGACTATACAACCATGCAAAGAAGTTACTTTCAAAATTTGAATGAGGTAATTTAGTCTCCTTCTCAAACTGTCTTCTGAATTTTTGTACCCCACATATCTAATTTTGTTGTATTATACAATGAAATAAGCAGTTGGAAATATTTTGCAAAACAAAATTATTGACGCTATCCTAGCAAAGAAAGAAAGCATTTACCTAATTCTTTGGTGGCTAAAAAGTACTTACAATTTTATTCCACATTTTTGTAGAGACAAAAATACCTTTTGGCATCTTGAGGTAGCGAAACTTCATCCAGTGAGCACATAACAGGTTCCTCTGGGGGAACAGAAAGTTTCTTTCCATGTAGCTGGGGGCACTGCTCTTGAGAGAGTAAGTCTCAAGCTTGTGTTTTGTTTTTTTCTGTTCCCAGGCATAGACGAGCATTTTGAAATTTGAATAAATGTTTTAAATACATTCTAGTCGATTTGCCTAGGGTCACCGAAGTCATAGCAGTTGACCTTTCTGTCATGGCTCTAAGAAAACTCCTGACATGCTGTTGCCTGTTTTTTCCACTGCAGAATCACAGGATGGGTCAAGCTGAAGGGACTACAGAGGATCATCTGGTCCAACCCCATTGCTCAAGAAGGGACATCCCACAGCACATGGCACAGGATTGTGTACAGAAGGTTCTGGAATATCTCCAGTGGGGGAGACTCCCCGCCTCCTCTGGACAGTCAACTCCAGCGCTTGGTCCCTGCACAGAAAAGAAATTCTTCCTCATGCTCAGATGAAACGTCTTTCATTTCTTCATTGCCTCCTGTCCTCGGCACCACAAAGAAGAGCCTGGATCTGTCTTCACAGCACCATATTTTCAACATTTATATCCATGTTTTAAGTTTCCAGGCCTTCAAATGTAGTGCAGTCACATAATGATACCTTCTGCACCCAGAGCTGTGGAAGAACTGAGAGCTTTGGAGCTGTGAAGGGGATGGGGAGTGGAAAAGGAGGAACTGCATCCGTCACTTGCTGAGCAGCAGAAGCTCTGCCAGTGCTGGTGGCTGACTCAGCATCCCACTCCCCTCATCCCCTTCCATGTCCCACTGCCACTGTCTTGCACTCAGGACAGGCACTGCACCAGGAGGTTTGTGGATGCTCTGTAAGTGAGCAAGAGGGAAACATGGGTCAAGGAGAGGGTGGACAGTGAATTTCTGTTGTTTGTTTTTATGTATCAGAAGATTTCTGGTTGTGATTGTAAGGCAAAATGAACTAACCAAATGCTAATAGCCGTGGAGGATAATTTGCTTCAAGGAGTTTATTCATTGATTAGAGTTCAGCACAGTGTCTAAAAAAAGAGCTGATCAGGAAGCATAAGATCACTAGGATTGTTGAAAACACACCAGTAAAAATGAACACTGATGAATAAATAAGTCACAGCCATCTTTGTGTACAAACCCATTTTTCACATCAGTGAAGACTGTTCTGCAACATCAGACTGGTGATGGTTCTCAGATGGTTTTAAATACACATCTAAGGAAGAAAACGATCTTGAAAAACTAAGAATTTACATCCCAGTCTATAAAAATGAAGATTAATACTCAACAATGCCATCCAATTTACTAATTTGATTCTAACCAATTTTTGCCAACGTGTTGAACCATCTGTTTGTGAATCCCCAGCTGGGACCATTCCAGTGGATCTAGATAACTCTGTATTTGGAGGACCAGAGAAAGGTGGAAGGATTGTAGGAATATTCCCTAAGGAACTTACTGAGGGTATGGTATCATGATGCTTTACTTTCAAGACCTACTCTGCAGTTTCATGGTTTTAATGCTTCTTGAAATGCCTCCAACAGGAGAAGTTCTAAAAGAAAAAACTACTTCAAGCCCTCTGCAATGGAACAGGGGAAACAAGTACAAATGGGAGCCACAGGCAATGCCAACTCAATATAAGGAAAAATGGATTCCCTCTCAGGGTGGTAAGATCCTTAAACCCAGAGTTTATGGTTTTCCCATCCTCAGTGCATTCAAACTACAGCAGCCCTGGATCTGCTCTGGGCAGGAGGCTGGGTTAGCCCTTCCTTGCTGTTAGTGAATACGCATTGTGTCTCCTTCCTCTTGCACAAAACCCTTGAAGACAGTTACCTGCCATTGTTTGTTTGGAATTTGTTTCAGAAGAAACTACTCTAAAGCCTGGAACATTTGATGGAACTTTTTTTTCCCCTACTTATGATGTGTAATCTTTTCCAAATGCCATGTGCTACATGGTATTTTGTGATCTCCATTACTGATAAAGTCCTTGGGCAGGGAGAGGAGAAGAAGGGGAAGAAAATGACCATCTGTAAACATCATTAGCCATGTAAATGACTAAATCTAGCCTAAGATACTCTAAGATACTGCTCCAAAACAGAAAACTGTTATTAGAGAATTCAATATCAACTACAGTTGAGTTCTGGACTTGATCCACGCCATGTGCCCTGTTGCTCCACAGAAGGGTTCCTAACAGAACTACTGAGTCTGATGTCTGGGAGAGTTGATTTTTCATGTTTTTTCACATTTCAGCTTGATGCAATCCAGACTGCTAACCCTATAATTACCAGAATTAAAATGTGTGCGAATGCAAATTTCTGTGATTTAGGCTTTCCCTGGAAAGCTCATCTTTGTGCATGCAGAGTAGAGTGCTAATCAACACAGATGATGAGTTAATGGCAAAAAATTCAGCTGACAGTAACACTGAAGATGGCAGGTTCTAGGGTACTTTAGAGGAGCTCTGTTGGTGTCATTAAGATATGAGAATTACATGACTTACAGAGGTGGCTAAATGCTGGTAATTATGACCTTGATAACGACAATCAGTCTTCTAGGGATAATGCACTCTTTGCTTACAGCATTTAGGTTCTATTTACCTTTCAAAATACACTCATAAAACAAATAAATAGCTAAAACCCCTGCACTATATACATATTTTTGCTACAGATAATAGATTTTTTTTTTTTTACAAAACCCACTTATTTTAATGCTAGAGATTTTCTCTATGTTTGTGTTCTGATTTTTGGAGGCATTGGCAAAATAAGTAACATGGAAATCAGGAAGGAATGCAAAATATCTGTGTCTTTCACAACAATTACGACTGATTTTGCTCATCATTTGGGGTATTAAGCAGACACAAAATAACACTTAGTTGTGGCTCTCAATGCATGACCTGAGCAGTTTGACTTGCTCACATCAGCAGCTGGCAACACTGAAAACAAAACACTGGTAGTACAATAAAGGACTTGGTGATGCCAAGTCCTTTACTTACTCTTGGATACTTTTCTTCATGTTCTTTAATCAATGAATTGATCAATTTTTGCCCATTCTTGGGCCTACCCAACAATTTTTTTTTTGTTGCTGACACAGATATGATCTCAAGTTAATGCTTTGTTCTTGGTATTCTGCTTTATTTCCCAGCAACTTTCAGTGTTTTTTTTCCTGGCACACTTGAAAGTCTATGTCTGTGACTTGCTATACCTTCACATTTATGATCATGCACATTCTGCAGGCTCAGCAAATTGTTGCTACAAATCAATCACTGAGGCAGACATAAATCAACTAAAGAGATTGCTAGGAAATGGTTTCAGCAACAGAAGCTTCCTATATTCATCCTTCAGTGTTGTTCCCTTGTTCTTTATACTGCATAACAATGAGGGCACATTGGTGAGCATTTCCTTCTTAATCAACTCGCCTTTCTGAGCGGCAATTGATTTATTTCCAAATAAAATTGTATCTGCTTGGAATTTCCTTTAGTGTAAGGTGTGGCATCCCTTTATTTTCTGTTGATTTCTGACACATATCAATTTTTATTTTTTTTTTTAAGAACAGGGTCATTGCATTTAGAAGAGGAGGATCACTTTCAATATAAGACATCACCTTCTTCCTTCCCTACCTCTTGCATTTTCAGCAAGTCTCTTTGGTTTATCCTGCTGTTCTCAAGCAAAGCTTCAGGTTTTGATTTTTTTCTTTTTTCCCAAGTCTTAGACATTCTGGAGGTCTGAGTTGAAGGAGAATTATTCAGAGTGTTTTTATTGATGCCAAGGACTAAGCAACCACACAGCTCTGACAGGCATCACTACTTCTGGAATCTGTCGAAGCCTGAGGTAACCCTTGGTAACCCCTCAGGATTTTTTTCAGTCTTTACTACAGTGGCTGAGCCAACAATTTGTGTAATTCACACTTGGATATTATTTCTTATTTTTAGAGCTGGTCTAGGTAGAACCATTTCAGTCCCCACAGCCCTTTAACAAGACTCTTAGGGCTCCTTTTAGCACTGGAGATTTGTTGGCAAGCTTATCTATCAACAAGTTGTCTAGATGCACACAAGTTTCCTGTGCTGTTATCACAAAGGATGTTTTTGTTACTTTTGTCCTAACTTGCCTTCCGAATTATGAGGGAGGTGCCCCTGGGTGAAGCTTTTTATTTGTCGGATTCCTTGTGACTCACTGCTGCAGCCAGCAGAGCTGTGGGAGTGGGTGTCCTCGTGTCCCTCGACAAACAGAGACTTTTTTCTCCCTTGGGCACAAAGGGGGTGTTGGTACATTAGGTTTTCTCCTTCAGAATCCACAGCACTCTCCCAGCCTGGTGCCCGCTGTTCTCCCTTTGCCCTGGCATGGAGCAGCAGCAATCGCAGAGATGATGAGGAGCTCCTGTGTCAGCAGATGATCTCCCAGAGCAGTGGGGAATCTCTTGCTCTGCTACAGTGTCCAGCACTTCTGCTTCAGCAGATACTGCAACACACGTACTGAGCTATGCTCTTATACTTTGTGAGGTGCCTGCTCTTACTGGTGAAGAAGATCCATTATTCTGTCTCCCCTGCCTTTGCTTAGTGATTTATGGATGTTTCTGCATTCAGCCACTGCTGGCATAGAACCACAGAATGGTTTGGGTTGGAAGGGACCTGTAAAGCTCAACCAGTCCACTCGCTCTGGAAAGAGCAGGGACATTTTCAGCTGAACCACATTGCTGGCAGCAGCCTGACCTTAAGTGTTTCCAGGGATGTGTCATTCACTACCTCTCTGAACAACCTGATGCAGTGTTTCACCATCCTCATCACAAAACATTCTTCTTTATAGCAAACATAAATCAGCTCTCTTTTCATCTATGGTCGATATCTTGTCCTATCATAACAGACCCTGCTAAAAAGTCTGTCCTTATCTTTCTCATAGTCTCTTTTCAAGTGCTGAAAGACCTCAATAAGATCTCTCCTGAGTCTTCTCTTCTCCAGGTTGAACAACCTCAGCTCTTTCGGATGTTCCTCATAGGAGAGGTGTTTCAAATATTTTTGTATCCCTCCTCTGGTTCACACCAACAGGTCTGCATCTCACTCATTTGGCAAAACCAACAAAAAGCAAAGAACCTATATTTTCCTTACAGAAGAGAAAACTGACTTATTTCCAGGAACACCAGCCAAGAAGTATTGCAGTCTCACTGGACTCGCTGGTCGTACTCAGGCATGGAATATGGTTGTAGCATTGAGCAGCTCCAAACTTACACCAATATTTAACATGAAACAGGATTTCCTGTAATTGTGTGGACTGCAAATGTCTCCCGTGCTTGCTTGGAAGGGGATGGACAGGCTCTATATTTTATTCCACTCCACAGAGATGACGTTCACACTTTGTAAATAAAAACAACCTATGTGACCTGTAAAACGCATGGCGCATCATGTATTCCAGAGTATGTATTCCAGAGCACTAACAGCAGCTAAGTACAAACACAATTTTGACAGCCAATTATTATTTCAGGCATTGTCTTTGGGAAGACACACTCGGGGAAAGCTTAACCCCTTGTTCCCTGGCTCATGGATCATGGATCAAGGCCGACATGCTTCTAGTCGCAGGTGAGAGGCTTGCAGGCTGCCTGAACCGTGGCACGGATCTCCTCCTCCCCCGCCCTCACTGCGGGTCCATAGCAGGGGTTTAAGGGAGCGCTGGCGGCTCCCTGTGCTTCAATCCCGCACCGGGCACTGCCGCCCGCTGCCTCCATCCCCCTGGAGGGGCGCGGCACGGAGCCGGGAGCGATGCGCGCCCCGGCGTGCGGCATTCCCGGTGCTCTCGGCGTTCCCGGTGCCCCCGGTGTTCCCGGTATTCCCGGTGCTCCCGGTATTCCCGGTGCCCCCGGTGTTCCCGGTGCCCCCGGTGTTCCCGGTGCCCCCGGTATTCCCGGTGCCCCCGGTGTTCCCGGTATTCCCGGT
>VWZN01009187.1:272811-313733 GCA_013396955.1 Regulus satrapa | reverse complement strand
GAGGGGGTGCGGGGTACAGGCTGCGATGGGCGCGTCCCGGCAAAGGTGCTGTCCGGAGGCGGTTCTTTTGGGTTGGCCGCGCACGGGTGGCAGTGGTTTTGTTTGGAAAAATGCTGCAGAACAAACGTGTGTGAGTATCTCTGGGTCGGGTTTTGTTGCTGTCAGAAGGGCTGTTCTAGAGGCAGCCCCGCTCCCCAAGTGCCGCGGACTCCTTACACTTCCATTAGGCAACACTTCTCCAAATACTCTTCAGATCCACTTGGACACCAGCAATTACACCATGGCCCCTCATCCTTATGCTTAAAAGAAAAAAAAAAAGTGTATTAATTAATTTTATGTTACCTACAATCAGAGTGTTGCTGTGTTGGAGAAAAGGAGTGATTAGGTCGTCCCTCATTTTGTGTTGGCATCTTTGGCCAGGTCTCAGTCTTCAGGCAGCCCTTACTTCACTCATGATTCAGAAAAGGTGAGTGTTGTGACTGGGTGACTCCAGCGATACTGCAGCCATTATTGGTGTGGGTAAAGTTAGGTTTTATTAGTGTTGAGAAGGAGTCAGAGGCTTTCATTTGGTGTAATCTGCGGTGAAATTGATGTGTGAAACACCAAATGGTTTACATAAGTAAGTGTTTAAAGAATTATTTGCGGCTATGTAAATATACAAATACGCTGTAGCATCGCTAAACAGAAAGGAAGAGTGTGGACCTAGTTTTCCTTGCTTTTTAGTTTTACCAGATGCCTGGTAATTTTCCTGCTAGCATGAGACATTTGGTCTTCATCCTTAGGGTTCCTGTAATGCACACAATGTCCTTAGGGAATTACCACCCATTCTGTGTGCAGCTGATGGTGCCATCGTCTTAATATGTTTTTTATAGCTCTAAGAAGTTCTTGCTCCCTTCAGGGTGCGTTCCTCCAGGTCCCCCAACTGTTGCAGTGTTTTAGAAAATGTTTTCAGCGTTTCCATGTGGTATCTTGCCTCATAGTATAAAACCACTAAGTTACTTTGTAACACTTACACCTTGGACCAAAACCTGGTGTGGGGATTGAGGAGGAGCCAAGCAGAAAATTTCACGGTGCTCACAGCCCCTGAAAATTTGTCAGCAGCATGGGGGAGACAGATAAACGTGTCACGGCACTCCTGGGGTACAGGGACATTTTTTTGTGCCGATGGAAACCCCATGCCAGTGTCATAGAAATAGGTGTTTGCCTGTTCTGAATTAGGACAGGCACTGTTGTAGGAAAATAAGTGCCTCATTTAATAATTAATCCATCTTTACTCTACCCTGCCATTCATAGCTGGGGTTTAAACCCTGATCAGCCTCTGGTTTTGCTTTTCTCACAATTTCCCTGTTGCTACAGTTCCTGTACCAATATGCCTACACCTCAATTCTGCAAGAGGTTAAACAGTGCTGCTTTCTGGTCTTAAAAAAAATAACAAATAAAAATAGAGTAAATAAAAATCAGTATCTAGAGCTCTGCTTCTGGTGGAATACAGAGTAAATCATGCTCCAGTATGGACAGGATTTCCCTTCAACATCTCTCTGACTCCAGCAAGTCTTGACTTGCTGTTTGTATCTCTGAAATTGAATTTGTAGTTGACTCATCTGGTGAGATTTCTGTCCTCTCTCCTTCTGCTCTATTTTAAATACTCACTACCTGGTGCTTGCAGGGAAACTCTGGGTTAAACTAGTTCTCTGCTGGAAATACATGAAATCTGTATGAGGTATAAGCAAGGTGCTCGTTCTACTAAGTGTGAACTTCCCAGCAGTGATGCTGTAGCTTTTAAAAATCTTTATCCAGTATTTGTGCAATGAAGCTCAAATCCTTACAGGCAGCTCTGGAGCTGTCCATTCCTCAAAGCAAAGCATGAGAGGCAATTTCTGAACAATGCCAGTGCTCCACGCTCCTGGCCTCTGCATGCACACCGCAGCGTGGTGCTTCCAGGGACACAGAACCCACTCTGCCTCCAGGGGACTGCACTCGAGGGATGGAGGGAGCTGCTGCAAAGAGTGCTTTTGGAAGAAAAAGCTTTTGGAAGAAAGAACCTCTGCTTGGATGGTTTCTACCTCTGAGATTTTCCTGCTGTGCCCCGTGGAATCACACTTAAACTGTCCAGGCTGCATCAGCGAGTGCCTTTGGACCTCTCCCTACAGAGAGGGAGCTGCAGAGGTTGGAATAGATTCCTCTTTCCACTTGGGCTTGCATGTTAAGAATGTGGGCCAGTAAAAGGCCCAGGCACACGTTTGTGTTACTTTTAATAGATAATGTCCCCTGTAATACGGTTAATATTAATTACAGCATTTTATACCCAAGCATATTAAACAAACAGGTAACTGAAGTTAAAGTGTTTCCCCATACCCACAGGGAGGTTTTTTTTTTATTTATGGCTTGAATATTGCTCCCATTTTCAATTTATAGAGTTTTCTGCTGAACTGTAGAGTGTTGGTTTGGACTGATTTGGACTTGACTGATTTTACTTGATTGTGTGTTTGTAGAAACCCAGCAAGCTGATGGCACAAAATGCTGTTGGTCCTGGATGCTCAGGCACTGCTCATTAACAACTGGACAGCATTAGGTGCTCAGAGAGTTTTGACCTCAAATATTTCAGCTTTTCATATCTGAAAACAGACTGCTGTGACCTGTAATTTCTCAAAACTTTCTAACTGACCTTATTGGGGCATATTTCCACATGGATGGCAAAATGTGCTCTGTTGACTCCAAGGTTATCTCCCTGCCAAATTTCAAGTTGATGCTGCTGCTTCCAAAATAAGAATTCAAAAAAAGGCATGATTTTTCAAAACCAAAGAATATGTTTTCTCTAGACATTTAGAAATAGTCGATTTTGACCAAAAACCACACCCTGAAAAACACATTCTGAAAATTCAAGCTTAAGTAGTTCCAAACTTGGAAAGGAAAATTAAAAAGAATGCAAGGAAAATATCTTAACTGTTTTCACGGGAGTATATTCATGTGGCAGGCGTATTCCTCACTTTGTGTGGAAGCCAAGTTTATCAAAAGATTGCATGGAGATTAATAATGTTTGTCTACATAATGCAAACCAGAGAGGCAGCAGATATGGACAAGTATGTCCAGAAGCAGAGAAGTCCAAAAAAATCTTATATGCAAATATCTTCTGGAAGAAATTTCAGCACATTGTGTTACAAGTGCAAGACACAAGGGAAAAACAGATGTAATTGAATGTTACACTTAAGACTGTGATTCGCTGACATGGATAGTTCTTACTGCCACAGAAAAAGATGTTTATTCTTATTTAGAAAAGAAGAAATTGTGTGGTTCTACAAAATCAAAGCTGAGATTTCTCCACCACGTGTAGGAGACAGCACTGTTTTGTGCTGCACTTATGGAGGAGTCCAAGGGCCACAAACTGTAGGAAGAGCTGCAGGGATGTAAAAATAGTAGTGATTAGTCTTTACATAGAAATAAAACATATGATCTATTAGTAAGAGTTTCTTGTTCTTCTCTCTGTGGAAAAGCACTCTGTGTTGGCACCTCCAGCTCCACGTTGTGCCATCAACAGCCTTACCCCTCGAGCTACCTACGCCTTGGCTTTGGCATCTGAGTGAAAGACTGAATAAGGAGGAAATGCAGATTTCCCTTCTTGCCATCCTGGCAGCACAGCTCCTGGTGTACAGTGCCCTGTTTGTTTTGACAGCACGCCAAGCTGCTGGTGGGTGGTGGTGTCAGATAAACTGTCAAACACACACTCGTTGGTGTGAGATAGAATCAGCCCGACCTGTGTAAATCTGGAGTCATTTTCAATGGATTTTTTTTCTTTTCCTCTGCTGTTACTTCTGTATTTACCTGGGATTTGACCTATAGGAATGTAATATTTTTGTAGTATTTGATTCATAAAGATAATTCAACGTCTGTCACTTTGCATTTGCCCTGTGCTGGGTTCCACCTGCCCGGTTCCTTCCTTCCTTCTTTCTGCATCCAGCCAGAAAGCTGATAATCAGTGATAATGTTGTCCTTTAGTGCCAGAGATTCCTAAAGGCCATTTTTGGGGATGCAGAAATAAATAAAAATGTTTCACAGAGCTCTGAGTCCCTAATGTACTCCTACAAAGCTGACTGTCATTATGACAAAAATGTACAGCAGAGCCCCATACAAAGTGTAACGGATGCTTTACACAATAATTGCAAATAAGCAGAAGTATCAACTTCCATTTGCCTCCTTCTTCATAATGTGTTCTGCTGCTGAAGTCTTAGGAGTGTAATTTGCCCCAATGAGCAAAATAAATAGCCAAGAAGTTTGGACAGATCCCTACAACCACCCTAACAGCACAACCAGGCATGGGACAGGCATTATGTCTTTTCTGGGAATACCAGTACTGATGTTATTGGTATTTGAGGTGATGACTGATTGTAATTTAGCAGGAACATTTTTTCCATATAGTTTTTTTAGTTGAATGTCACCATTTAGGTAACAAGAACTTATTCTGCACAACACTGACTAAAACAATTGTCAACAGTCATAAAATATGTGTAATTACCTCAGTTGTTTCCATTACTGGGTAGTATCAAACTTTCATCATTTTAACTGCTCATTTTAATATGTAATGGGAGGAACGATGCCTCGTCCCCAGCCCCGTGTTTATGCTCATGAACTTTTTTCTGCCTTTGTTTTGGGGGAGGGCATTACTTCGGGGAAGGAATGTTTACTGCAAGAAGCTGTGGACATGAAAATCCCAGTGGGTGTGTGTGTGAAGGAGTGGATTCATCCTTGAGATAGAATTCCCTCTTCCTGCCCACTGTATTTCTGTTAACATTTTCCATGAGAAACTGCCTTTGTGCCCTTCAGAACAAGGCTTGCATCTGGAGAAAGCATTTAGACAGCGATGCCATTGAGACCAGTAAGTGGCTTGGTCTCTTTTGGACAATGTACTGTGTAATAGAAAATATTTATTCTCTTTTGGTTAAGATCTTTGCTGAATCAAGTGGTTTAGGGGATTTTTTTTTTTTTTTGGTGATTTTTTTTTTGTTTTGGTTTTTTGTTGGGTTTTTTTTTTCCCTAGAAGGGGAAAAAATACTGATGAAAAAGGAATTGGGATACATTTACCTGAAAATTACAAAATCCATAAGGTCAATCTCTCTCCACTACCAGGTATTCTACCAGAAGGGATGTGAAAGAAGGTATAGCAAGATAAACCATGGTTTCTGACAAGCAGAACATTAGTGATGTTATGGTATTAGGCAACACAGAAGTAGAAATAAATGTAGACTTGTGATCCACACTGTGCATTCTTGTTGCTTTGTGTGGATTTAAGATGCTGTTACTGAATTCATAGCGTTGCTGGTTTGTTGATTTTTTTTTAATTTTTTTAATATATACTTTCAGTGGCAATTTAAAATCTTCAAATCCTTCATCAATGAAAGGAAACAGTTCTTTCATTCTCAGTTTTCTGTGTGCTGTTCCCCATTACTGGCTTCTCTGGTCAATCTGATGTAACTGAGCACATTTTATTTTAAAACTTAAATGCTGTGATGTACACAAAAATCCCAATTAAAGGCTAATCAGGGTTGAAGGAGAAGAATAAAGAGGTGAGGAAGGGAGATTTTACCCTATAGTCATGGCAGAAATGTTTTGCATCTCTCATTGACAGGTTAATTCTTACTTAATCCCTATAGCCAGAGGGATTTCTAGCTGGAAAAATGAGAGCTGATTTTAAGGTGATCATTGACAGGTTTAATTACTCAATTGTGCTTAGAAAAAGTTAGGTTTTTCATCAATGAAACAGTAAAAATAATCACAGCATTAGAATGTCATTACATTGGGAGGAACTTTAGTAATGATAGATTGCCAATTCTCTTATTTTACTGATGTGTATTAGAAGAGTGAGCAAAAAAAGTCTTAAAATTATTTCCCCACTTAGGATCAGAAAAATGTAGGGATTTTCCAGGTAGATTTTTCCCCATTTCCTCAGTTAAAGCTTGCTAGAACACTACAGTAATGAGTTAATCATCTTTCTCACAATGTGGCTATCCCCTGCCATTTACAGTAGGGTGGATTAATCAGGATTTTGTGAAGGAATGTTCTGTATTTACAGAGCCCAGATTTTGAAAAGATTATACTGTTACTGTGCACTCACTAGGACATTTCCAATAAAGTAACTTTTTAAAAACTCTTGCTCTTTGTGCTGTGTAACTCATCTCTGCCCACATACCCGTTATCAACCCCGGTATTGAGGCAACTTGGAATTATTCTCATAAATCTACTCCTATAAACACTTCTCTACAAAACAGGGAATCATTTGCCACATTACAGGATTCCTCTGGAATCGAGTTCAGGTCTCTTAAATCCCAGTATTGTTCACTACCTGTGGAGTTGAACTCTTCTTTCCTGTGAGGCAGAGATGGGCTTTGTTGTATGACAGCATTCAGTATTGCTCAGCATCCTTATGTTTCAGACATGGTGAGGGGTAGTCTGCGGGTTGGCATCATTTTATCTTACTTTCTTTTTTTTTTTTCCTTTGTATATTCAGTGTTTTGATGCACTTCAAAGGGCTTGTGGTAGGATTATGACAATTTTCTGGCATGAAAGCAGCCACAATATCATCTGTAGCAGCAGCAATTCTGAGTCCTTAATAGCACTGCAAAATCAATAGGAACAGAGCTTTCCTGCACGGCATCTTCAGAGGAGGGGAGCTGCTGGTGAGATTTCCATAGAAACCCTCGTGGAGGATGTCTCGCCTTGTTTGTTCTCATTTAACTGTAAGTGAATTTCCACAGCCAGATACTGCGACTGAGGCATGGTTCTGGCAGGCTCCTTCCATCTTCCAGAGGCAAGGAGTGTATCTCAGATTGATGGAGTTAGGGGGGATGTCTGGAAGGAGTTTGTCCGGTGATTTGGGGTGGTTCCCAGCTTTGAACCACTCGGAGGAGGTGGACACAGGACAGTGAGAGGAGTGTCTGCACTACGGTCACACCAACAGCCCCTGCAGTATGAGCACTGAGCCCGGTGCCCCTTTTGGCCTGGAGCAGTGTGCCTGTAAGGAATGGTTTGGATTGCCAAATGTAAAACCCATCCCATTCCAGCCCCCCTGCCACAGGCAGGGACACTTCCCACTGTCCCAGGCTGCTCAAAGCCCCATCCAGCCTGGCCTGGAGCACTTCCAGGGATGGGGCATCCACAGCTTCTTCCCTGCTCCTTGGCAGCTGCTGAAGTTCCTGATGTCCTCTGGGATGGAGATGTTGTAGAGGAAGTGAGAGCTCCATGCAGCCTGAGGGGAGCTGAGCAGGCAGGGATGAGGCAAGGAGCAGAAAAGGAGAAGATCTCATTCCCTCCTCTCTCATTCTTACCCCATCAATCAAATGGTCACTCTCTGGTGTCCAGTCCTATCCAGGATACTAGCAGCAACAAAAGTCTTGAAATCTCAAGTTATGGAGAAGATGAAGGGTAAATAAGCAGTCAGTTTAGAGGTTAATTGTGTATAAAAAGCACAGAGGCTTCATGACCTGTGGGGTGCCTCAGACAAACCTGTGGAAGCACCTGGACCTGGTGCACTTCAGTCTCACCAGGATGGAGCTAAAGAGGTGGGTCCAACACACAGAGTTAGATATAGAGATCCTGTGTGCAGGTGTTGTTCCTAGTCCTCTTTTGAAAGAAAATAGTTTCCATGCTTTGAGCAAATAAATGTGTAGTACTAATCATAAATAAACATATTTTGTATAGTTTTTATTTGTGACTCATGGCCTCTCCCAGTTCCCAGTAGTCCATTGCTGTCTCAATTTATTTCTTGCTGTTTCCCAGTCTTTGAAACTTCAAAGCCTTTTCTATTTTTGGACCAGTTTCTCAGATGACCCTTGTGTTAAAAATAATTAAACTTAACCACCTGTAAGTCTGGAGTACAAGTGTAGTTTTAGAGGTAAGCAGGTTAGAGAGCCTCAGTCACATTACAACACATTCTTCATCCCTTAGAGCAGCCCTTCTATATTGGGATATATCCCATAATTGAGCTATAATCCAGTAGTGAGTTTAACTTCTGACTCAGTCCAGTGTAACCATTATTCTTCCTAAACAATGGTGGCAGGAATAGAGCTGTTGTATTCAGCATTAAATTATGGTTTTAGGCACCAGAGATTTGCATTTAATTTTTTTTTTTTTTTATACTTAGGCTGGACTTTTTTTGGCTTCATGTTCAATTTTGTCAAGGCATGTATATCTACAGTAAGCTTTCTTACAAAAGAATTACCCACTCATGTGTCTGAGTGTCCAGTGGTATTTACACAGCATAGAGAATTCAGCCTTTTATTTTATACATATAGGATAGCCACTATTTTGTGGCTTTAAAAAACTTTAAAACCTGCTTTATATTTTGAAATCTCATTTTTCTGAATATAAAAAATTATGTATTTATAAGAAAATATTGCAGTTTGTGTTTTCAGCATCATAGATTTGTGTCTTCTACATTTATATTGGGGAGGAAGAGAAACCATCACTCAATGGATTAAAGAATTAGCTAGAAAAAAATTGCTTCTAGAGTTTCATGGAGGAAAAAATTATCACTGAAATAAATTAGGTCGATTTGTAAGATATAAACTCCACTGAAAACTGGTTTGCAATTAAAGAATTTAGAATAACAAATAAATGGAAAAATTAAGTATGCTTCTACTCCAGCAGCAATCTGAAGAATATGGTGTAAGGGTGTAAAGTTACTTTTAGACGAGTAAGAAAATGATATTTATAATTTCTGCCTAGGTAAGACATTTGAGCTTCCTCAGTTCTGGTTTCCAGTGAATGGTGTTCCACTTTCCCATTGAAAGATTCTGTGCATAGAAGTTTATGGTCAATTCTGTACTGCCCTTAGAATAAAGGAGTACATTTAACTCTTCCCAGAGTGATTCCTCTCCCCTGGTCTTTTCAGACATGCATTCTTTGTAGGCTCACAAACAGTTGATTTTAATCACATTTCAAGGTAGTGTAATAAACATGAGTGTAATATCGTTACTCCTGCCTGCAGGGTATCTTGGAAGTTCTGATCAATAGGGCTGCCTTTCGTGTACTTAAGGAGGGGAAACAACTCCAAAGAAACAATGCTTCAGTGCCAAATTGGCCTGCAGGGCAGTGAGATAATCTGATTTCACCAGCTCATGATTGCTTTTTACAATTTCAGCTTGCATCTGTCAGAAGCAAAGAGGTCTCCTGTCCTGTTGAATTTTCAGTTGTCTCTAGTGGCTCCATCACAAAGTCCCATAATTAGATGATTTTTTGCTGAGACCATAATTCCTTTTATAAAGTATCTACATGCAGCCTGTTTGATTGCCATGGTCAAACTCCACTGCTGAAAAAGAATGCTGGCAGTGCAGCAGACTTTCCTTGTGCATGTGAATAAGGACAAGGAACAGCAGAGGAGCAGAGAGCTGATGTGGGAGAGGAGCATTTTTGATGTCACTGTAGCACTGGAAGTCCCCCAAGCTAGGTGCTGCCTTTCCATAGGCTGCACAAATGAAGAGTAAGATGTGTATCTGTCCCTTAATAATTGAAATTTTGCTGCTTTTGAAAGGCCAGAATGCCAACCCAAGGAGGAAACTTCAGGCTGTGAATGCTGTGAGTGGTTATAATACACAACTAAGCAGCAGTAACATGATTTCTGAGATGAGATACAATCCAAAGTTCCTAGCTTCTCTCAGGGATTTTTGAGAATAGTCTATTGAAATCTCAGACCTTGAAGCTTTGTTTCAGTCTGTGACCATTAACGTGGCTGATTGCTTTAAGGCACTCTCTCTGTTTTTGATAGGTTTGTCAGCTGCCAAATTGCTGTCTGAGGCTGGGGTCAGCGTGGTGGTCCTTGAGGCCCGGGACAGAGTGGGAGGAAGGACATTCACTATCAGGGTAAGTGCTTCATTAGATGTGGACTCTCACTTGTGCTGGCCTGCCATGTGACAGATGTCACTCCTATTATTTTGACCCAGGGAACTACAATTATTTTGATGTAGGGAACTACAGCTTCAGCTCAATCCCTTAGAAGGTGACAGAGCAACAAAAATCCAAAAGTCATCAGTCAGCCTGTGTTCACCAAGAAGAATTCTTGCTTGACTTCTAAGGTTCAGTGACTGGCTTAGTAGATGAGGGAATAATGAATATTGTCTACCTAGACTTCAATGATGCGTTGAAAACCATCATCTGGAACCGTGAGTGTCAGAGCATTTCCCCTCTTTTTCCTATCTCCCTTGGCATACTTCGAGCCCTGCAATAAGCAGCCTGAGCAGGACCAGACATCGTGGCTCAGATGTATGTTTTAAAATGTCTTAAAATTCTCCTCCTGCTTCTAAAAACACACTGCATCTCGGTTGCCATTATTAAAAAAACTGAAGAAATGAAGAGTCACTTGTGCAGGGTAATGTAATGCAGACATTACCTCTGCTTCCCACCCTGGAGCTGAGGGAGGTATAAATTATGTCAGGTGCCATTGCTGGGGAACCAGAGATAAACAGTGGTGCTCCAGCAGAAATCATTGTGTGTGAAACATGGAGCATAAACACCATCCTTCTGTGACACTGAGAATGCCAGGCTTAAAATATTCTCTTATAAACAGTGTTAAAAAGAGTTACTGTCTGGGCTGATCAGCCTGTTCTAATGGTGTGCATCCCTGAAACCTTCTGCCTTCTTCCAGCTTCCCAAGTGAGCAAGGTGCTGGTCTGAGGGCGCCTTTCCTGGCAGGCATGGCTGGGGGGCCCCTGCCCACACAGCAGCAGGCTGGAGCCAAAGTGTGCAGTGCTGGAAAGGAGATTCACCTCCTGGAAAGCTGCAGTGCAGTGCTCAGCACCTGCAGCATTGAGTCTAAGCAGTTATGTAGAGAGAGAAGACAAGGCTTGATGCTGGAGATGGTTTCTACTGCAGAAATGTTTTGCAATGGCAAAAAAAGTAATGTGAATTTCTTGAACATCTCCAGGGGCGGTGACTCCACCACCTCCCTGTGCAGCCCATTTCGATGCCTGACAACCTTTTCTATAAACAAATTCTTCCTGAGTGTCATGCACATACATTCCATACACAGTCAGTATGGAATAATTCTTTCTGCTTCTAGATGTTTGTATTGAGGAGCTTCCTGCACAGCTTCTGATTCCTGTATTCTTTTTCACAGAACGATAAAGTGAATTATGTGGACGTTGGTGGATCATATGTGGGACCTACCCAGAACCGGATTCTCCGGCTGGCAAAAGAGCTGGGGGTGGAGAACTATAAAGTGTATGTTGAGGGCCAAATGTTCAGTCATAAAGGGGTAAGTATTGCATTTCCATGCTGAGGTACCCAAAGGTAGCACTGAAACTTGGAAATTACTGACAGTCATCAAAAGGGTTTCATTTAAAACTCACCCTTACTAGTCCAGAAAGCACCTGCCTGAAGTGCTGTTATTCCGTTTTAACTTATTGGGAGTGTGACAAATTGTTCTTATTTTCTTTTAAAAAGTGCTCAGAAAATGCAGCTGACAGCAGCTAAAATATTTGGGATGCATTTAGCACATTGTCTTTGAACATACCCTCCAAAGAAGTTTTGCTGGAAATTCAGGAAATGCTTGTTCTGAAATAAAAGCCAAATTTAAATTTTAAAAAATTATAGTATTGATGGAATGATGATACTGGACAACAGCTTTATGGAGCTAGCCTGGGAGTAGGATAATATATTTTGCCCACATAGCTGGATTCACATGAGATCTCTCCCAGTCCTGTAGAGTGGGATCCATCTCACAAATGGATGTTTGGAAATTCATCCTCTAATCTGAGGCTCTGAGAGGTTCCCTCTCTAGCTAATGGTGGCACACAAGCCCTTCCCAAGAGTCATCAAAAGTTTCACCTCTGAGATGTGGGGCAGCAGGAGTTCAGGTGGCCCCTCCTGAGCAGAATGAAACCTGTCTTCAGAACAGATTTCCAGATCTTCAGGCCACTGATTTTTTTGCACACGTCCTACCCAGGACCTGCTGTCAAAGCCAGTGCAGGGTGAGAGCAGCAGGGAGAAGGACAAAGATAGGCCTGAGATTCATAGGTGTGAGATGTGACTGTCTTTATTCATAACTCAAAGTATTATTTTAATTTGCAAAGACCACCACTTTCAACTAAAAAAGAAAAAAAAAATCGTTAGTTTTGGTACTTAACAGACTCTGGCAGAACCAAACTTGAAGCCTATATGAATCATCGTTGACATACTTGATGTAGACAAGCCATGCTATGTGATGGATCCTTAATTGATTTAATTTCTATTACCTTCCCTCTTTTTCCCTCAGAATTAGAGCAATGTGTACACGCTGCAGAGTTTTGCCATCTGGTTCTGCAGGCACTCCTTCCTGGGCAGATTGATGCCATGCTCATAAAACAGGCACATCTTAAATAATTGCACAGCCACTCCATAATACTAAAAAAAGTTATTTGTTACCCCCTCATGCAAAATTGATGGAATTCTACAGCACGAGGGATGGGATGGACTGGTTTGTACCAGCAGAATGTTTGTCCCACTCTAATTTAAGCTCAGTCATGAATCTCTCAGCATCCTAAAAGGCACTTATCTTCTTTATGTTAAATAAAAGGCTCTAATGGGTTACATTGCTTTGAGCCCTTAATCCATTTTGACACCAAAGCTGCAGCTCTTTATTGTCCCACATTGCATTATGCACGTCCCTGCTAATGACCATGTAATTTTGGACGTTTTCTTTGAAGTGAAAGCATATTTCTGAGCAAGAGGCAGCATTATGCGCTATTCAGCTGGATCACAGGCTGTGGATCAATTCTGGATTTGTCGTCGTGGTCCTGCTGAGCTAATCAGGGTCCCAAGGGAGCTGTAGCTGTTGGACCAGGGTGACAGCAAAGGGGCTTTAAGGTCTCCCATATTTAAGCACTGGATGAATAATAATGATGCTTTTCTTCCTGTAGGTCTCGTTTCTCCCACATCCTCATCCCGTAAATTATAGCCCTTTTCTTCCATTTTCTTTTTCTAAGGTTTTCCACAGCTTTTTCTCCTTTATTTTTCCTTGAGACATTGTGCAGTCACCATGCCCTCTGATTTAGGGATGTGTGGTTGAACCTTCTCTTAAATCCCACTTCTAGAAGAAGCTTATTAAGCTCCATCTGTGCAGTCCTGGCTGTTGGCTGGGCTGGTCAGTGCCTCTTTTATCTCCTCTCTTTTTGCCTGCCTGCTGCACTCTGCCACCAGGCTGGATGGTGAGGTGCAGGCAGAGGCTCATGCTCTCCCAGCTGTAGATGTACCCCTCACATTCATTAAAGATGCTCCAGGAACACAAGCACCTGTGGTATTTCCTAGGTGGCAGAAAGTGTTGGCAGAGAGATTATTTGATATTAAAGGATCATATCCACCAGAAATTAAATATTAATCTGAAAGATGGATGTTTTCAGCTTCTTGGGCTAATACATCATCAGCCATGGACCACCTGCTGCCTTTCAGGTTTGAAAGGTCTGATTAAATCTTCTCCCCTTGTGTCTCAGCTCTTGTTTCTGTCTGGTGTTTTTCTGGTGGCTGTCTGGGACTGCGTAGCCAGGGCCAGACAGGAAGGTGTCCTCCCAAGAGCCTTCTCCAGAGTCTGCAATGTTGGGTGGTTTTGTCAGAAGGGAGAGGAAGTGTTTTGAACAATGACTAAGCACAGCTTTAGATGGTTGTGTGACATCTGTGTGTAATCTCCAGTACCCTTGGATTAAGACATTTTTGGTCTTTTCTTTACCCTAACAATCAGTTCAACTTGGCTTTTTCTGAAGATTTCCAGGATATTGCTTTGATTGAGTTGGGAGAAAGTGGGAAAAATTGTTTAGCCGAGCAGGAGAAGCAGCCAAGAGAAAGTGAAAATCCCCAGAGGGATTTAATGAGCTTCTTTTCTCTCAGAGGAATTTTTCCCATATGTGTGTGGAAAAATTCCATGTATTGCAACATTTATTAACCAAGTTGCTTCATTGGTGCAGGTTTCCTTTGTAGTTACAGTTTCTTTGAAAATCCAAATATGTAACTATTGTTTATTTTACTGGGGTTTTTGGTGTTGTGGGGTTGTTTTTGTTTGTTTTGGTTGTTTTGTTTTGTTTTTGTTTGACTTTGTTTTTTTGTGGGTTTTGGTGGTTTGGTTTTTTTCTCATCTGTTCTTTCTTTCCCATCAGTTAGCACAGTAACATGGACTCCTTTAATGTCAATCAGGATTTTTTTTGGTACCCTATCCTTGTAAATCTGTAACTTAAAACTTCCCTGTTTCTTATGAGCCCTCTTTCGAGCTAAATTTCTCTTTGGCTGCTGTTTTATAATTCAGCAAGAATACTTTTGGACTGCGAAAGGGCAGATGTGCTGGAGTTCTCCCTTCCCTGTGCTGGCAGACAGCTTTTTGTGTTAACAGAGGCTCTTGAAGCTCTCTGCTGTTTTCACCCTTTTAGTAGAAGCTCTGTGAAAGGCACTGGGCCTTGGTTTGGTATTACCCTTCTCACAGAACTGCACTCCTCCACTACCTGGCAGCAGCACAAAGCACCAGGATATATAATATTACTTAATAAAGAATTATGATTTTTCAGAGGGAGGGAACACTTGATAAAATATGAGGATTTCTATACAGTGCTTCAGATTAGCCATATGGTCATTTCTTTCCTTCATTTTGCCTCTAGATTAAGAGCTCAGGGTGCAGCAGGTGCATCTCTGACGACGACTCTGCACATCAACACAAACTTGCTGTTCAGACTCAGGGATCAGAGTCCCAGGCACTGCACTGCACCTGCTGGAGGAGGGAACACTTGATAAGATTCTCACCTGAGGGATCACACCACAGGGAGCTGCTGCTCTGTGCTGTGCACAGCCCAGGCAATAACAGCCCCTGCTCTGGGCAGTGCTCCTCCTGTGCTTCCTGACGTGTGCCCTGTCCCTGGCACAGCAGGCAGGAGACAGACTTGCCTTTCTCAAGGCTGGTGAAATTGTCTACTCCTGTGGCACAATTTGAAACTTGGGATGGTGTCACAGTTTGGGGTTAATTCCTGCAGTTTTGGCTGCAAGCCCCAGCATAGCCCTGGGCAGGGAAAGGACCTTGCAGAGCTCATCTCTCACTGCCTTCTTTCTAACCTCTGAGGGATGGTGCTTGAGGATCTTGTTTTCTTTGGATTGGTGGGGTAACTAATCCAAGCAGGCAGCAGGACTCAGATCTGAGGTCTGCAGGAAACCACTCGACACACCAGGAAATGAAAAAAAAGAGTTAGATAAACTCTGTGGGTCAGTCAGGCAGCCACGTGTTAGCAAGGGAACTCAGCCAGTGGGTTGTTTGCCTTTCAGTTAAGAAAACAGTTGTTCTGAAAATACTACATCCAGAACACTATGAACTTGTTTAAAAATGGAATATTGCAAGACCTTCCCTGTTCGCAGTGAGCTCCTCTGTGAAACCTGCAGCCAGAGCTCTTCTGCCTAGCAGGGAGACAACATTAAAACCAAATTAATAACTTACCAGCCCCAGCTTGCTTGGGCTAGATTTATTCCCTGCTGTGGAGATACTGTGCCAGAGAGAAAGTTGGAGAGCTGATGTGTCTAAGGCTGTTGGGCTCATGCTGCCTGATGGGAAATGAGAATTTCTTTCCTAGACTTTGCTAGAGTTAGCTCTCCTCTGATCCCATCTCTGATAGGTCATCCCTGGCACAGAAGGGTCACTGTGTCTATGAACTATTTCAGCCTCTCTGAAGTCAGTCTAGCCTTTTCCAGGTCTCTTAGCACTCTTGTATTTTTCCAGCTTTTTCTGCCATTGGGCTCCAGTCTTACCAAATCTGTGGGGTTTTGGGTGCAGAAGAGAGCAAAAAGTAACACAACTTTAAACTTTTAAAATTATAATTTGGCATCTTATAGCTCTCAGGGGATAAAACATGTATTCCCACTGATCTCCCTGGGCTATGCCATTGACCAAAGATGATTTAAGCTAAGCAAGCTAAGGATAGGAGAGCTGTTTGCAAATTACACCACTCTGTACAAACACAGTCACTTATCAGAAAGACTTTTGAAAAGAGATTTTCATTGAACAGTGAAAAACTGGGAACTTCTTGCTGCAACTCCTGATTGGACACAGGCTTATCTTTTCCCTTTGCCCCCCTGCAGTATCAACAGGACAGAATGGCAGTAATAACTTCTCACTCTGATTTGGGTGGCCTTACAGCATTGCACCTCATCTCTGCTGAAGGGCAGAATTATTGGTGTTAAAGCATGTCAAGGAAGGAATGTGGATGGCACCTGGGTTCCCAACCTGAATTAAAAGACTAGCAATAAATTAATTTTGAGAAGCAGTGTTTGCTGATCTTTCAGAAAAGCAAAACGTTGTGCAATAAGAATAAATTATTAGTAGTATGTTGCTGCTTGGTATCAGTATTTCCTAGTTTGATAAAGCCTTAGTTTATGACAGTAAAAGCTGTAGGATGCAGTATATCCCTTTGCATGCACTGCTTGGCCCTCTTTTCCGTGGCTGAACACAGTGCTGCAGCCTGGCAGTGAGAAATTGTCCTCAAGGGAAAGGAAGAGCTTCTGTCATTTGGAGGATTCCCTGCTGGGAGTTCACAGGAGCATTTACTCTGCTCTTGCCATGGCAGAAATGCTTTGCATGCACATGTGCACCTGGAGAAGGCTGCAGTAGCATCCCCCCTCGGCACCTCCCTTCAGTGAAGTCTGCAAAAGAACAAAATAGGGATTAAAAAAAAAAAAAAAAAAAAAAAAAAAAAAAAAAAAAAAAAGCATGTGGTGCATGAGCTTGAGATTACATACCCAGAAATCCAGAAGTAACCAACCACTTCCTGGTGACTTGAAAGCACAACATTTGTTGGAAATTTTTTTAAAAAACAAACCCTAAAACATTAAACTTGTGGATCTCAGGCTGAACTAAGTGCTGAGATCCCAGCCTGGTGCTTTGCTTAGTCCAGAGCAGAAATTGTAGAGCCTGGATGGAACAGGAGAGTGGCTTCAGCTGCTGCCCTCCCTGAAGATGGTGAGGAGGAGCAGCACAGAGTGACGGGATGGGCTCCAGAGCTGGGGCACTGCTCTGAGGAGACAGGACCAGGCAGTGCCAGCCAAGCTTTCCTGTGGTCCCTTTCCCACATGCATTTGCCTCCCCTACTGTGCCTGTCCTGGGGCTGACAAAAGTTCACCAGAGTGTAGGAATTTCAGTATATTGCTGCTTTTGCCAAGACTGAAAGCTCACTATGGTCTCTCAGTTTCATCTTGCACCCTTTATCTTTGTTACAATCTTTGCAGAGAAAAATATTCTGCAGAATATGTATCTACACACAAATACACAATTATCAGTGGGGAAGATCAATAAATTCTCTCTCACCAAGTGTGAGGAAGGCATGTTTCACTCCTGCTTCATGTCCTCTGTCCTCTGGGTCCCCATTTCCTGCATTTGAAGCACTGCAGCATCTCTTGGTCTGTGACTCCCACCTGCCAGGCATGATGGGCTGGCACGGGGTCCGTGGCACTGAAAAGCAGGTTGCAAACTGCTTTAGCACCACAGCTCCTACCTGTCATGGTCAGAATGTTCCCTGCATCCTCACACAAACTTCTGACAACTCTGAAAGGGCAGCAGAGGGGTCTGATGAGAAATTCACCACTGACTTACACGGGGGAAGGTTCAAAGCAATTTAATAAGAGAAAATGTTAGCTGCTCATCCCATCCTCTTTCAGATTGAAGTTATCACAAAGAAGCAGCTGCTGTTAGATTGTTTCTCTTATCAATATATCACAAGATTATCTGAAGCAGTCAGTTTCAGATAATAGCAGTTTCAGCCACTGCTGCTGCTCTGTGTCACAGGCATTGTAACACTATTTTTGCAAGTGTACAATATTTTTTCTTCCTGCAGCCAAAAACTTCCTGTTCAGACTTTTTTTGTAGGCTAGGTTTCTTCCATGGAATAATAAAGAGGTATGTTTGCTTTTAAAGTGAGTTGTACCATAAAGCTGCTTAAATAGTTTGAACTGCATTCAGTGTCAGACCCATGCAGATTTCAGGATGCACATTTCAGCAGCAGGCAAATAGTAGGTTCATTGAAATATAATAATGAAGAATGGTTAGGAACAAGGAATATTACCTCTTCGGCCATGGCTTGAGTATTCTCAGCCCAGAATTTGACAACCTGCTCAAAACAAATGTACCCCTCCCCACCCCTTCGAGAAGCGAATACAAAATGGTGTTATTGTCCTTTTTAATGAGAGTCCAGCTGTTTTTATCCCTCCTACTTAGCAACATGCATTCTGTTGCTCACATGAATTTGGAGGAATAAAACAAGGAAAAAACCGAAAACCCAGCCAGGTCTTTTGAGGCAAAAGGCCAAACACGTGATGACTCTGAGAATTTTCTGTTCTTGAGTAATGAAGATCTGCTGTGCTATATTTCAGTTGCTTGTGTTTTTATGTGCATTTCAGGGAAAGTCACGAGATTTCACGGGAATTTGCCCTTCAACATGGAATCCCTTGGTTTATCTGGATTACAATAATTTCTGGAGAACCATGGACAAGATGGGAAAAGAGGTAGGCTGTGAAAAATCAGTGTTTCCTAAGACACTCATTGTCAATGTGAATAAATCAGGTTTGTTTTTGTTGTTCTTGGCAAGGTTTTTTTAATTCCTTCTTTAATATTTAAAAAACAAAAAAACAGAAAATCCAACAAAATAAAAACAAAAGAAACAAAAAACCCCCAAAATCTCAACCACAAAAAAAAACCCAGAAAGGAAGCACCCATCAGAAAGATTTCTGTATTGCCCAGGAACCGTCAGAAATAATGGGTCTTCCTCCCGGAGAGGGGGGTGGACTAGATGACTTGCAAAGCCTCCTTCCAGCCCAAACTGGATTCTGTGAGAGGAAACAAAAAGATCTGGAGATGTCTAAGATAGATATCTAAAAAAATGAGTTTGTACTCAGTGTAAGTATTTTCTCATGACAGGGAAAAATATTCCATGAGCTCAGAGATAAGAAAGATTTTTTTTCCCCTTCCCTCATGGCAGCATTTTGAGTAAAGATGATGATTTTTTTTTTTTTTTTCTTTTGTAGCTGCCTAAGCTGGGCTCCAGTTTGACTTCACAGTGGCTTTATTTTTGAAGTTGAAAATCTAAGTAGTACAACTGCAGCCCCTGGAGCATTATACTTTCTTTCAAATATTCATCAGTTTCTATATAATCTAGCAGCAAACTAAGGGCTTTACCTTACCAGAATCTTCAAGCATAACTCACTCCAAATTCCATTGGTTTTATGTGGTTTTGCAGAATTAAATTTATGTATCATTATACACTTTTTTTTTGTCTACAGTACATTTTTTTTTAAGATTTAGGGATATGATATTATCCACCATATTATTTTACTTACATAAAAGGAATTATTATTAAGAGTTTAACTGCCTAAAATATTTCAAAAGTATCTAGACATTTTTTCTTACTCTGCAATTAGCAGAGAGACATAGGGGCCTTTGGATATTCATCTTGGAACTGAGCGGAAAAGAATTTTCCCCTCAAGTTCTAGAGGACACCAAGATGACTAAATTGGAATCACTTGTGGAGAACTATAAGCCAGGTGAGTCCCAACACAAGAATATGGTTCACTGGTCAGACAGAGACAGATTTGGTGGTCATGGTACAATTCATGCCCAAAGGTGTGAATGGAAACTATTCCATGAAGTGAATTTGTTCCAAATTTATATCCATGTGCAGGGGACAAAAATAACTCCTGGCCAACATATCAATTAAATATGTGCTGCTAACTAACTATGACCAGGCAATGGCCAGGTACTGAATAATTTCTTGGATTTTTCATCTCTGTTTCCAGATTCCTGTTGATGCACCATGGGATGCTCCACATGCTGAAGAATGGGATAAAATGACCATGAAAGAGCTCATAGATAAGATTTGCTGGACCAAGTACGTAAATCTTTACCTGCTTTGAAATTCCAGCTGTGGAATGATAGTGGTGTTTTGGCAGGTTCTGTGGTGCAACTGAGTACTGATCAGGAGGTGTTTGAGGTGGGCTTTGGTTGGCTGGCAGGTGGCATCAAAGGTGCTGGGGGAGCCTGGGGTTTGCTTCAGCAAGTCCCTGCACACAGCAGTGGTGCTTTGGGCTCTTCCCACCATCCTTTCCCTTCAAACCACTGGGTCATTGAACTCCAGCCAGCTCTCCTGTGGCTCTTTGCCTTACAGTATAATTTCCTGTGAGACTCTGACATTCAGGCCCTCGAGGAGGATGAAATCTGCCCTTCCAAATTCCAGGGGTGCAATTCTGCTGCCCTATTCCTCTTAGGATCTTAAACTCCACAGTCTGCCCTTCACCTCTGCATCATCCCACAGGTCCTCCTTGTTTGTGAGTAACACATCCAAGAGAATATCAACAGTAGTTGGTAGGAAGAGGGCTCAAGGTGTTTTATCATCTGTAAAATGACCCATGTGTTTTCTGTGAGGGACTGCACTGTACAAGTAACAAAACCAACAAAGTCAAATACATTGAGGTGATGACAACTGCAAATTCTTTCTTTTCTCTTTTCAGTCATTTCTCTTTATAAGGCAAAGAGAAGTGTGTGCTTAGGAGCACTCGTGTCCCCACTTGCTGTGCCAGCCCCTGTGCTGTTCTCTAGCACTCTCCTCCCTCCCATTCAGTGTCTTTTTTTTGTGTGGCTGTGGTCTCTTTGCCTTTTCATTCTGACTGCAGTTTAGTGCTGTGCCTGTAGCTTCCTGACCAAAACCTTCCATTTGAAATTTGTTTTTATGGCTTAGGTCTTGCTCCAGCTCCCTGGGATATGCTGTACAGCCATTTGGTTTTGCTCATGCTCTCTGTGGCATTGGAGTTATATGTGCAATTAATTTATGAGCCTTTTGCCTGCAAACTAAGTTACTTTGAACTGCTGTTGCAAGGGCACTGACTCTTCCCCTTCTAGTTCTTACTGCTGCTTTTAGACATGGAGCTGGTGGAACATAAGCAGGACTGGGTTTGTAGTGATCCCTCCTTTAACAGACTGCTCTGATGGGCAGCTTCTACTGCCACTCTTGTCAGTAAAACATCTAATTTTAATGGATGTACTCAGCTGAAACGCATTCATAGCTCAGTAAAAACCCATTTTAGATCTTTAAGCCAAGCCACATTTTTCTAAGCACAATTAAAAAACAGTGGTGAAGCAGAAAAGCTCTTCCACAGCATTTTCTGTATGACTCAGGGCCAAGATTACGAAACATGTGTTTGTCCTTTGTCAGAGATCAGCATCTACTGCTTCCTGGAGACTTTTTTCACATTTCTTAGGCCTGAACCTGCTAGAAAACTGTTTAGTGTCTTGGTGCTCTCAGAATTGTCATGGGGGGTTCTTGTGTGCAGGCTGTTTTCATATCCTGGCTAAAGAAATAGGGGTGAATGGACTTCATACTTAGGGAAATGAGGTTATAAAAGTTTATAAGTTACATATTCTAGCCCAGATAACTTGCAAGGTTCCTTTCTTCATCAAATGATTATAAATTTATGGTGTTTCATGAAGCTTCATCGAAGACCTTTACCTTCTTTGCAAAATCTTCTGAATTTGCTTAGAAATGTGTGGCCACAAATGCAAGAAATGTGAATAGCCAGATCCTCTGTTCCTGCTGCCGTTGCTCTGTTCAGAGGATGTATTGTGGTAGACAGGTGACCCTTTCCTTATTTTTATGGCAATGATTGCCAGTTTGGTTTGTCTGTCTGTGTTATTTGCCAAGTCTGATTCTTGATTTCACAAAAGATCAGGGCAGAAGTCTTACATGTCTGGTGGGGAATGTCTGGGCTGTGTGGCTGCTTCAGTCCCGTAGGACTTGGCACACCCTGGAATGGATGCGCCCAATGAGCTCCCCATGAGAAATGTAGGAAAGTTTCCCTAATAGATTACAAAAAATGTTCTTCTGCTGAGAAAAATATTTATTCTGATGAAAGGAATAACAGCTGGGAGGCTTTAACTGAGGTGAAACCAGTGGGATTTCAAACTAAATGGGTAAATACTTCGAGAGGGAGGGAGGTGCTGGTAGAAACCCATTTAAACAGACTCACCACAGCCAGAAAAATTAAACAGATACCAATCATCTTGACGTTTCTGACTTTGGGAAAGCAGCCCTTGTTTAGAGTGACAAATAAAATCCTGAAAGCAGTCAGGAAGTGTATTTTCTCACAGTCTTTCCTGGTCCTGTGTCTCATGCAGAGCTGTCAGAGACTTCGCCACGGTCTTTGTGAACGTCAACGTCACATCTGAGCCTCACGAAGTCTCTGCCCTCTGGTTCCTGTGGTATGTGAGGCAGTGTGGGGGCACATTCAGGATTTTCTCTATCACCAATGGGGGCCAGGTACAAAATGTCTCCTTTCCTTCCTCCTCTCTTGAAACCATAATGAGCAAGTGCAGTATTGTACCCATTAAAACCCTGCAATTAATGAAAAAGATGAGAGCATGTGGCACTAGAGAGAAACGTGTTCTCATGGGGTGATACAGGGCTGTAAACTAGCCCTGTTTAATGAAGGATTTTGTTAGCTAAGATGTGGAATAAGTTTGGACTATTTAAACAATTGTGGGTTTTCTGCATTTACTTCAGCACAGTACTGCTGTTGCAGTTGTGCTGCTTTTTTGCCTATTTATTTTCTATGGATTACTTGGCACATTTGAATGTTTACAAGAGTTCAGAACAAGCATACTTCAGAGTGAAATGTGGGTGGTTTTTCGGTGTAGAAGCCTCTAATGACAAGAGTTGGAAGTAAATAGCAAAAGGCCCTTCCTTCTTGGGTCAGCTCACATGGCAACAGTTTCCATCAACATCTGTCCGTTTTGTAAGAATAGACAACCACGTGTCAGGAAGGATGTAAGCAGTGCTGATGCTGGCCTGTGGTAGGAGACAGACCTGATTAAGAGCCTTCCTCCTCAGGAGCTCCTCAGCCATGTTTGCTGTCCCACATCAGCAACTGTTAGATGTTGCAGCAAGAGTTAAAAATAAAATCAGTCTTACTGTAACTCATAGCTAAATGAAACATGTGGAGAAGGGAAAGCTACCTGGGAAGAGCTCTTCCTTTTTCTTGAAGCTTGATGGGAAAAGGTGTCTTTGTTCCTATCATGCCTCCTGATTCCCTCACCCCAATCAATTTTAGTTGAGCAAAAGCATTAAGCTGTGGCCCTGACAAGTCTCATAAAACCTGCTTGGGTGACCATTTCTTTGGTGGAAACTTTATGGATCCTTCCCTCCCTACCATTACCAGCATCTTACATGTAAAAGTGAGCTGCTTTATCTCCCACTGATGGCTGCTAGATGAAGGAGGTTTTAGTGCTTCCCCTGACCCTCTGCATGGACATTGCAGGGAAATGTGTGTCACAGGTTGTGCTTTTTCCGTGACAACACTATCTTTGTGTCTTCCCAGTGACAAAGAAAGCTCATTACCTTGAGACCAGACCTAGTTAAAGATCCATCTTTCTTCTGGGCTGGCACAGTGTCTCACTTTACAGTTAGTTTCTTTGTCACGCTTGAGGGTTTTGGTAGCATCGTGGTGGGTAAAATACTCAAAACCCGTTTTGAATGAAGTGATATGTTTATTTTTGCTAGAAAGCCTGCATTCTTCTCTAGACTTAAAGAATCTTTAAGCTTTAGTGCATGCTCTCTAGGCTGAAAGAATCTTTAAGCCAGGTCATTAGGGAAGCCACTGCAAAAGTGGTTCAGTCAGTAATCCCCACTCAGGCTTAGGACCTCGTGCTTCCAAAAGTCTGTGTGTCTTTATGCACCTTTAGGACTTGAAGACTTGGCCTGGAATTTTGTGATGGTGAGCAGAAGTCATGTTTAATGTCATTGTGATTAATGCTGTTGATGTTTTGTTTGTGTTTCTTTTCTCTCTGTTGTTTTAGGAGAGGAAGTTTAAAGGGGGTTCCGGTCAGATATCGGAGAAAATAATGGAACGCCTCAAAGGCAGAGTTAAACTAGAGAGACCTGTGATCAGTATCGATCAGACAGGTGATAATGTCCTTGTGGAGACTCTAAACCATGAGATATATGAGGTAATTTGATCAGAATAGAAGTAGAGCATGCATTTAGTAGGGGAATACATCTGCTGTAGCTCTTAGCCAAATGTAATCAGGAAGTGCCCATTTGTGTGTGTCTATTTCTTGGACTATCCTGACACTCCATGGAACCTGCTTTACAGATTTATTTATGACTGGCTCCCTTCATGGTGTCCTGCTACTTGGTTTCTGTCATTATTCTGATTTATCTGCCTTAACTTTCTATGTCTTTATATAATTTTTACATTTTGGTTCTGCACTGAGACCATTTCAAAGAAAGGAAAAATAACGTTCCTGTTTGTGTCTAAGTTTGTGGTCCACAGCACAAAACCAAACCAAAACAAAAACAACAACAACAAAAAAAGGACATTTCAAACACCTTTAGTAAGATTTTGCCTCTGTACTGTGGTGCTTTGAAGTGCTCCATCAGCACAGGATTACTCACAGTGGCTCTCAGGGGACAGGAGCAGCCCCACCAGCCCGAGAGCACCTGAGAGCAGCAGTGTTGTGATACAGTGTCACCCTACAGAGTCCTGCACTGCTCCAGTCAGACCCAGGGCCTGTCAGAGGGATGGGGCACGTTCAGGAAAGCTGGAATCACCATTAGTATTCTTTGTCCTGAAGTAACATCCTGTGAATATGCACAAATGTGGTTTTTTTACCATCTTATAATTGGGACAAATGTGGGTCATATATTCCTAGACATGATAAAAGGCAGTTTTACCTAGGCCATAGGATGTCTCTTGTCCCATTTCCCCACCTGTCTCCAGCCATGTTTCACCTCTGGTCTGGTTTTTCCGGCTCCTTTTTTCTAAAATGGCAGAATTACTTTTTCCACCTGGAAATACATGTGTGGGAAAGCTGTTAGCAGCTATTAACATGTCTTTCAAACATATCCTGTGGGATGAGCTCGCTGGGAGGCAGCATCTTGTGCTGACTTTGTTCTACATTTCAGGGCAAGTACGTGATCAGTGCCATCCCTCCAATCCTGACAACAAAGATTCATTTCAAACCAGAGCTGCCACCAAGGAGAAACCAGTTAATTCATCGTTTGCCTATGGGGAGTGTCATAAAATGCATGATGTACTACAGGGAAGCCTTCTGGAGGAGGAAGGGTAGGTGGGGGAAGTGGAGGACTTGGGAACTCTAAAACTGCAAATTTTGAAGCTTTGCTGTCTAACAATCAGGGAATAAATTCAAGGGAGGGTTAAATGAGCAAAACCCCAAAAAATCAAACTTACAGAAAAGTGAGAAGTAAAGCCTTACAAAGCATAAGTCTTTCTCTGAACTTGAGTGCATGCCTTGTCCCAAGAATGAGTCCAGACCCAAACAAGATCCCAAATCTCATTGCAGTTGGCTGAGGTGGGATGACCAAGAGAACAAGCAATGTTTCCCTGGGGAACCTTGCTGAAACCTGCAGAACACAGGAGCATCAGCTTCCCTGCAGCATCAGCTCCCTTCTTCTCCTGCCAGGGACAGTTAGGTCAGCCAAAGAGAATTTACAGCAGGTGACAAGCAGAGCTTAAGGTGTAAGCAAGACCTTTCCCTGATTTCAATCTTCTGTTCTGCAGACTTGATATCTCAGAGGACTGGGAAAAGTAGGTTAGCTTTTTGTTTAGCGCAAAATGCTTTTTCCATGCTGTAATGTCTTGTTTTTCTCAGCTTTAACTGATACCATTTTCAGAACTATTTGTATGAACAGATTAGTTTCACTTTCTTCCTAACAATATTGAGAGTGGCAAGAATATTTTTTAATCAATGTAATGTAATTTTTGCATGTTTCAGGGCATAGACAGACCATTGAGATTAGGTAGGAATAGAGTCAGGTGTATGTATTGTTCTCTAGATGAGATTTTTCACATGTCCATCTGAAACATGCCCTGATGTGATCCTAGATGAGACAGCCCATGCTTTTGCTGCATTACTGTTATGGAACACCATTCCTAGTAATCTTATCACCAGCAAAATCAAAATAGTGTAAATTTGAGCCTTCAGTCACTAGATGTAATTACACTGGGTTTTGTTTTGGTCGAAGTTACTCATGGAGTGAATCACCATAGTTCTGACTAGATAAATTCATTTTTATTGTTTATTGTCCCCAAAATAGAAAGCTGAAGGGATTTTCAGCAATCCACAGAAATTCCTTGTAAAGTATCAGTGGAATTTTAAAGATTTTTACAAGTCTGTGTACACAATTTCCCAGAGTCAGAGAGAAGAGAGTAGAGAAACTGTTACAGACACTTCAGACATGTAGGTATTATTTGGTAATAACAGAATTACTGTACAATTCCTTTTATGGATAATTTTCCTTGCTCATTACCATCAGAAACAGTGATTGTCAACAAGCTTTTCTAACAATCATCTTGGGGTTTCTTTGCCCTTAGGTTATTGTGGTTCCTTCATCATTGAGGATGAAGAGTCTCCAATTGGAATAACCATAGATGACACAAAACCTGATGGAACTTTCCCTGCCATTATGGGGTAAAACCTGCTAACTCACACTCACAGATGAGAATTTCTTCTTGTAAGAGTTAGTGGGAGCAAGAGGGAGTGGGGGAATGACCAGGTTATATCAGTGTTTCCCACTTGCACAGTTTGTACAGAAAGAGGAGAGCACTTCTGCCAAGCCTCTTGTGCCTCTCTAGTCCATATAAAGTTTTTTGTGAAGGTCCTGCTACAAAACAGCCTAATGTGAGGGATGTGGTGGGAAGGAGCTGCTGAATTCAGCTGTATTTTTTTAAAAGCATTCAGTTCACTATTATTATTATTTTTTTCTGTTAAGTAGATTTAGAAATAAATCCCTCTCTTACCTATCTGTTTGAGTACTTGGCTTTATGTTTAGTGCCTGATCCAAAATGTCAATACAATTGTCCAAGAAATCCTCATTTTCCTCATTTTTGGTCTCCTCTCCCCACTGAGCTGAGGCAGAACAAGGAACATCAACTGCTGGAGCAGTCAGGCAGCTGTGCAGTGAAAAAAAAAATCAACATTCTGTAGAAACTGACAAGTAAAAATGTTACAGTTTGGACAAACAGGTGGGAAAATCCATTACAGCATTGTCTGTTTTTTAAAATAGCCAATAAAATATTTTAATATAATAATTTTTTAAATAGAAACCAAATAGAACAAAAATCTTTATAAGTGTTTCCACCATAATCTGAGGTGAGACTGCCAAAAGGAGGCCAATATAAACACCAGACAACTACTCCTTAAGTGTTTGGTAGGAAAAGCTCACAATTTCTACTGAACTGTACACGTTTATGGGCATGTTCAAGGCTTAAAAGCTTCCATGACCAGAGAGAAGCAAGCCTCCTTCAAACCCCATATGGCAAACAGTTTCCAGCTTTCTTTCTCCTTGTGGATTTATGTGACTTTCTAAAAGAGCATAGGAGCACACTTTATCCCCTGGATATTTCCACTGGGGTCAGATGAACTAATTGCCAAGTCTGTTTCCTCAAGATGAATAAATATTAATCCCAGTTCTTGCAGCAGTGATCCACTGTGCAGTGCCTGCCATCACTTACTGACACCAAGTGACACAGGCAGCTGCCTGCTGGACTTCAAAAGCTCAAGGAAGCTCAGGGTCTGAGTCCTTTTGGATGAGACCTAGGTAGGTGCCCTCTGGGAATGCATACCCTCCCTTTCAGTTAACTCTGCAGGTTATCCTGCACAGACTTTTTCAGCTGTGTGACCTGTAATTATTAAATGTTGAGGTATAAAGTTCATTACGTACCAGTAAACTGCTTTGCTAATCCCTTTTTAGAGTCATTTCAAGCAAGAGCTTGCAAATCAGCTGGGGTGATGCTCATATGCCTTATTTTTCTTTTCAGTTTCATCCTTTCCAGAAAGGCTTTCAAACTGGCCCATCTCAGCAAGGAAGAGAGGTAAGACTTCAGCAGCTGTAAATATTCAGAAACAAATTGTTTCTCTGGGATGCTTCCCCACAGGAATGTGTGTGAATATGTGTGGGAATATGCACATTTATACATGCTCAGTGCAACTGCGACACTGGAAGTTGGGGCAGGAATTGAGATTTTAGCATAAACAGGCCAAGACACTAATGCTAATATTCATCCAGTTAGGGATATTTCTAAATTTCCAATCCTGTCCACTCTTCCATGCTGTGATTTACCAGTTCCGGGTCTCTGTGTGAACAAAGATTTTTCCAATCATGTTCCCAGACTGCATCTCTGCTGACTGATGGATAACGCATCCATCAGGGATAACCCAGGGATACAGGAGTGCTGACATGTCTCCTTGTGGGTGTCCTTCAGATTTAGACTGTGTGATAAAATGTTTAAATTTCCATGTTTACAAAAGTATGATTTCCCCATTAGTCAGTGAAATGAATAAACAGTACTTTCTAAATGTGAATTTTGGTACTGTGCAAGTGAAAGAGGAGCTCTGCTTAGGAATGTGAGCAGCATTCTTCAGCTCATATTTTATTCCAGCTATAGTAAATCTGTAGGGATTTAATTGATTTATATTGCTTTTCTTCTGGTCTTACACCAGCGAACATGAGAATGAATTGGCTCTGCATCCTAAAATAGCTGTACAAAGATTTATTTTTTCAGAGCTCATTGCCAAAATCAACCTTCATTTCCCATTCCCTGGGTCCATTTTAGATGTAACTTTTAAGCATCAGCATTTGAAATATGTATGTTAAGATAAGAACTTGAAATCAGACTTAAAAACAAAGTCTAACCCAACTTTCTTTCCAGTGTGTTGCGATAAATTTGGATTTTTTAATAAGAAAGATGAGAGTGAAGAGGTTCCCCCCCCCATACTTTTTTTTCTAATTCTGATTTTATTTTCATATAGGAAAAAGAAGATCTGTGAGGCATATGCCAAGGCACTGGGGATGAAAGAGGCTTTAGAAGTAAGGAATTAATGCCTGGTTTTGCCCCTGTTGTACAGTAATGTTGCTCCTTTGTTCTCGATGATGAAGGCAATGGTCCTGCACCTAAAATATGTATCTAAAGTTGCATGTTGTGCCATACAATCTGCATTCCCAAAGGGAGGGCAGCACTGAGTACAGGAAGAAAAGAACTGCCAGTCTCACCCTGCACAAGAAAAGAGAAGGCAGTGCATGTTTTAATTTGTTCTGCTGCGTGCCCGTGGGAGACTGGTGTTTCTGTAAAAGCACAACAATTTGTTTTGTGCAGATGGATAGCATTAGCCAGATGACATGGCACTCCCTTGTCAGGTATTCTTAACCTGTTTTTTCCCCCTCTTCAAAAGAAATAAGCTCTTTGCTTCCAATTTCTCTGCCAGTGTTTCACTGTTTTCTCTGTTGATACTCACAGCCTGTGCATTATGAAGAGAAGAACTGGAACATGGAGCAATATTCAGGGGGCTGCTACACAGCCTACTTCCCACCAGGCATAATGCATTCCTATGGAAGGTAAAACAGAGAAGGCTTTGCTTTCTAGTTCACATTTCTTAGCTCACATACAACACTATACCTTATGCAACACACCTATGGCATATTCAGAATATTAGGGGAACTTCAACCCTCTTCCCCTACTCCCCAGCTTACAAAGATCTTGCTCTTTATTAGGAGCAGAGTTTCTCTTGTGGATTCAAGGAAATGAAACAGTCACAAAGGGACTAGCTAAAGCCACAAAACTTTCCCCCTCTGGATTATTTACAGTAGTTTGTGCTATGTAGTATTTGCAATGAATTCCTCTAGAGACCCCAGGCCCTTGAGGACACACATCTTGGACAGATGAAGAGTCTCCACTGACTCTGTATAGGTGGAGCATCAGGTTCAGGAGAAGCCCAGGAGCTCCTCAACATGTCCAGCATAGGGTTATATCCTGTCTGAGCCAAGATATGTGGGGAAGAGTCATGCCATGTACAGTGTCTTCTCTTGTCATTTATCCAAGATAAATATAAGATATAATCTTATATTTAAAAGAAGATATTATCTTATCTTTCCATTTATCAGGCAGTGATGGATGAGGTGTCTGGCCTGGGGAAGATGCTGTCAAGTAGACAGGGAAAACCTAATGGGAGATGAGATGGGAGCCCTTACACCAAGCACATTCCCGGTGGGAGAGGGAGCTCCTTACCTACAGCTGGGTTGGCTGGAATGCTTGTGCAGCACTGCAGGGCTGAGGGACTGTCTTCATGACCCTATGGGGGCAACGCAGCTCCCTGAATGCCAGGCCTTCAGCAGCCAGGCAAGCCCAGCCTCCAAACAGAAGCTGATATTAATGATCATCACTGCAAAATGTAATGGCAGGATGACAGCAAAGCTGTCATGCAGAAGACATAAATATATCAGGTGCACTGCATTGCTGGAGGCTGTTAGGATTATCCCTTATCCCAGCACTAAAATAAGTCCTATATTACTTTGCATGGGAGCTGGGAAGACTGATTTATGCCTTAGGTTTTTCTGCCTCTCAGATCTTGGATTTTGTGTGCAGAAGCAAGCAGGTGATCCTGCAGGGACAGCTTTCTGCACCTCAGCCCAGGTCTGCAGGGATTCTGGAGAGCTGAAGCCACACGCTCCATCAAAGCCATAAATTGCTTTTAGAAGGATCATCACCTTCCTGTCACTTGTCACCTGACATTCTCCACTTGTTTTGAAGGATCATTCGCCAGCCTGTTGACAGAATCTACTTTGCTGGCACGGAGACAGCAACCCAGTGGAGCGGATACATGGAGGGGGCCGTGCAGGCAGGAGAGAGAGCAGCCAGAGAGGTACAGACCACTGCTCTGCTTTCAACATCTCTATCAAAAGGCTAGAAAGGATTAAGTACAGCTTGGAGGTTCTGATTTAGTGCAAAGGCTCCTAGAATTGACAGGGAAGGATCCCAGAAAACAACACGACCAAGAGTAATTTTGTTTTTTAAACTTAATTAGTTATGGGATAAAGTGAAGCCAAGAATCTCAACCAAATCAGAATATTACTGAACTGGAGACCTAAAATAAAGCTTATGCCATGCACTGCATGTCTAGAGGAAAAAAAAAAACCCAACCTGATGCTGCTTGTAGATACACCACTTCACTTTCTAACAAATTAATCACTGCATGTTTTAAAACTAATCTAAGTAATTTCAAATGCTCAGTTATTTCCTGTGTAGAAATCTGTAAATCTGAACATTGTACTAATTTTTGATCTATCCTTTCTGCTTCTCCTTTACAAGACAGTCCTGTTAGCTGAGCTTTATGAAACTGTAATGTGCAGCTCTGATAGTGTCTAAATCTCCTCAGAATGACACACATTGGGCTGGGTTCCCAGTCACAGTGAAATCCCTCTACAACAATCTGGAGGGAGGGGAAAAAAGCATTAAAGGGTGTACATTACAGTTACTACTGCTGCATGGCAAAGCCACAGAGTTCTTATTTAAGGGAAAACCAGCCTTTTACTTCACGTTTGACAGAATGTCATATTTGCCTCATAATCCTTCTTACTTGCTTCATTTCAAGTCACCTAATTTCTGTTTCCTCCCTGCCTGTGAGCAGTTGTTACAGAGACAGTGAGCTGTCTTCTGGAGGCATTCATTTGCCCCAAAGAATCCCCATGTTTGTTTATCAGTTGTAATCAGTTTATTCTCAAGAAAAAATCCTTTATGAGCTTGGTACTGCCTGAACAGGTGAGGGAGGACTCCATAATTCTTTGCTGAGAGAGCCTCGCATTTGCATCTCTCCTCTTTCTATATCCTAGAAGCATCATTCCTAACAGGTCTTGTTTCCCAAGTGCATGGCAGTAACCTCACCTTGGTGTTTCCTAAACTGCCTTGAGAAAAAGCATTTTTAATTGTACTCAGAAAAAAAAATTAAAACAAAATTAAAAACCTCACACAAAAATATTTAGAGATGCTCTAGCAGAAATCACTGTACATTTTCTGGCTCAAGAGACTTTCAGCTAGTCATAGTTACACCTTTTATCAATGTCACCTTGCTCTGACTTTCTCTGTTCCTCCAAAACTGGAAGTATTGGGGATTATAATTTTTTCACATGGTACAAATACTTTTTTTTCTTCTAGGTACTGCACAGTATGGGGAAGATCAGCAAGAGTGAAATTTGGATGCCAGAGCCAGAGTCAAAGGTAAGCCAGACTGCCACTGTCACCCAGTCAGGTGCATACCCTGCAGTCTTGTGTGTCCCTATTTCAGTGATTCCTATGCACCCTGTTCCCATGCAAAGCTTTAATCACCTCACATGTTGATGGTATTAATTTTTGGGACTTTTCCAAGGAATATGATTACCTGTGTCTGAAGGGTGCATGACTAAGAGCCAAGGACAATGATCTCAGAGCCTGGGGGACTGAAAAATGCAGCCTAACTCTGCCCAGTCCCAGGCCATGGTCTAAAGCCAAACAGAACCTCATTCCAGCCACCAGTAAGTCCATATTCACTGTCTTGTGGCTGTTCAGGATGACAGAAAACACATCTCACAGCCGTGATTCTTCTTCCCTGCACAACCTCTCCTGGGGAAAAACTTCCCCAGCCTCATGGGGGGTGTTTGCCACCTCCCTGCGCACACGGTGGGGGGGACCCTGTAGAGTCACCATCTGCTCTCTTCCCCAGGACGTCCCAGCCCGACCATTCCCCACCACCTTCTGGGAGAGGAACCTGCCCTCGGCGCCGGGGCTGCTGTGCCTGCTGAGCTGCACCCTGTGTCTCTCCTCTGTGGCTGCTGCAGGGCTCTTTGTCTATAGAAAGGGACTTCTCGCTCGAAACTAGCGGGGACCACGCGCTCAGTGGAAGCTGCACACCCCCTCTCCTCCCCTTTTACCTGATGAGTGTTATTTTGGAGAAAAGTGGCATGGACAGCTGGAAAGAGCAAAGGTTATTCTCCTTGTGATTTTTCTTTTTAGTCCCATAATTAATGCATCGAATCTACTGCAGTTGCTACCAGCTAAACAGAAATAAATCAACTGTTGGGGGCGTTTTTCAAATTTGTCCATTTCTTTTTGGTTGGACGTGATAATATCAATGATATATTCCTAATACATGCAAAGCAAAATGCAGATCACACCTTTTCTGAGTTGCAAAGAGGTTTCAGAGAACACTTCTGTTTCCACTCAGTGTTTTATTTTTCACCACACAAGATAGTAAATTCCCTCACGCATTCACCTCAGTCAGCAGCTCAGAACATCCGAGGTTATTCCCATACCATCCACGCTGCACAGAAGAGATTAGCATGCCAATCAGTCGTAGAATTGCCAAATTAATTTTCAAATGCCTCTGATTAATTATTAATCATCACAACGTGAAACTTAACCCTGAGCTGGATGAAAGGAGGTAATTAGCACAAGGCACTGCACTAGGCTGGACTTCATTCTACCCACTGCCAAGGAAACATCTGTGCACATCTGCTCTGCAGGGTGCCTGCCCTGAGAACAGCCATCCAGCCCAGCCTTGTGCTGCCACAGCACAGTGAAATGAATTAGCAAAGTTAAATTCCCCCGACTTGCAGCAGGTGCTGGCTGTTATTTTCCAAATGGCAGCAGCTTCCCGGCTTCCTGTTCATTTGCTGCCCCTCATTTCACTGCTAATCCGTAACCCCTTCTTCCAACAAGGAGAAATGTATTTGAAGCTCGAATTACTGCCTTGTAAATTACAGTAATTGGATGCATCTGCCTGTTCCGCTCTTATTATGTACATGATACACTTAAAATAATCACTTTAGTGTTTTACTGACGTCTGGAATGTATGTTTTGCAATGTACCACCATTATCTGGTCTTTTTGCCATGAATTTTGAGCATTGTACGTGTCCATGAACTCATCTGTTGTTCAACATGGGTGAAATGTGCCTTTCAATAGTCCTGAAACCTTGATCTTCTTATAAACTTTTCTTCAGATTCCTTCTTGCTTGGTTTTTTTTGGTGAGTTATGTGAATTGCTGATTGACTCGAGGGCTCCCTGCTGCATGTCCTCTCCCCAGCTCCAGCCATTGCTGAGCAGGGATTCCAGTGCACAAGCACTACCCTGTTCATGCAGCCTGGCACAGCCACAGTGCCTCCTCAGGGAGGGAGCATAGGCTGCTGCTGAGCCTTTGGTGGTGTGAAACAGTTCTACACTGCCACACACTTCCTCCAGGGGGACATTTCCACCACCTGAAAAACGCTGCCCATACCTGTTCAAAAATAATTTATCCATAGGTGTATCTGTAGTAATTAGAGCCATTCCTTTTCTGGCTTACTTTAGACTTCACATCAGAATTGTGTGCACATGCAAAAGGGACCCCCAAATCATCTGCAATACATCCATGAGCCAGCGCTGTCCAGCTTCACTTTTCACCTTACCCACGCACATCTCCACCGAAATTAGTTTGGGGTTTGAAATACCAGTGCAATTCAGCTGAACTCATCTCAAACTGTTAAACAGGGCCAGGTACAACGTTCCCCCCCCTTCCCAGGGAAAGGCACGTCTCACTGCTGTGGGATTGGCAGGCGGCAAGTGAAATGAGAGAGATTGATTAAAATTGGCATTTCTGAAACTCCTGCAGCTCCCAGGCACCAGGCTGCTGCGCAGAAAGGGCAGCGTTTGTCAGAGATTATAGACCAGTTCCCATCCTGCTTTAATGCCCTTTCTGACAGTCAGACCAATTTCCCTGTTTAAACATTAAACATTTAGCTTAAATATTAAACAGCCAGGCATCTTTCTTAAACCAATTTTGAAACAGAATGGGACCGAGTTTATCACCACCGACAACTCCCCAAGCGAGCTGCTGCTGGTATTAAATCCATGAGGATGAAGCACCAGGGAAACACCTCTTTCTTCTGAGGACCAAGCAGAGCCCTCTCTGGTGAGTGGGAAAGCCTTTGGACACCTTCCCTAACCAGAGGAGCTCAGTGCCCCAGTTTATGGAGGAAGAGCTTTGCAGTCCCTTGGCAGAAGTGGGAAATGTTCTGTCCTCTTTAAATACAGGGTGAGATGGGAGAGGCCAACATCCACATCAAGCCCTTCAGCACCAGTGTGGGAACCAAATTACATTGATACTCCTGGGAAATGGGAAAACCTTAGGTGAAAGGACTGCTGGGAGTAAAACAAAGACCAGGGCAAGCACTGGCAGGAGTAGCAGAGGGAGAAAAAAGCCCCTGATGCTCCACAGTAGCAGTGAAATAAGAAGCACCACTGAGCACATACATTAGGGGATCCAAAATAAGCGAGTGGGGAGGATACATGTGAGAAGATATTTCTCTTTTAAATCAAGCTGCTGGGTTTGCTTACAGATAGCATAGCAGCTTTGCCCAAACCCTGGGGATGGAAAAACCCTCCTGTGGGACTCTCCCCCCTCCTTTCTGGCCCACTCCCCTCGGCTGCAGCTCCTGCCTGTAAAGGATGACAGAGTTGTTCCTCCCTGGCTGTCATCAACCAGCCCATGGGGACAAGTGGCCCTGAAACAGGATGGGCTGCTGGGTGAGCAGGAGCTGGATCAGCAGAAAGTGCAGGAGAAACGACACTGACTTGATTTTTAGCCCCATCAACCTAGCAAGGCTTTCTTTCCCTTACTACCTGCCCAGCCCACACCCTCCTGGCATGGGAACAGTCAGCCCAAACTCCTCTGGTTGGAAACCACTGGGTGACAGGTCTGGGAAGGGACCACCACCCCAAGAAAACAGTGCCAGGTTGCAGGGGCTCCATGTTTAGGAGCAGTGAATGTGGATGTCTCTCAGGGCCCACAGTGGCCCTCCGGCCATGGTCCTTGTGTGTGGGACAGACCTTTAAAATCCCTTCCAACCCAAGCATTCTATTACTGGGTGAAAATCCATTCTGGGGAAGCAAGTTGATGCCTTCACTTGGTCTCTTTTCTAGTCCTTCACCAGCAGTACTTTTCAATTCACATTTGATTCAGCCCCAGATCAAATACTTGATCTCTTTTCCCAGGATCAAACATGCCCCCTAACTACTGGGCAAAATTAGCATTAAATATTTGAATAAAAATACCTCCCAGGGTGATGTGCCAACACAGTCTGACACGTCTCAGCATCCAGGTTTCCCACAGTTGGTTCCCATGAGCAGGTTCTGATGCCTGACAGCAAGGGCTTTCCTCAGCCAGAAACCATGCTGGGGTCAAGCTGGGGACTGGCTTTATGCTCTCTGCACAGAGATCAGCTCCCAGCTCCAAACAGGGAAACAGACCAACCAGAGAGTCCTCTACCGTGGAAACATGGCTATAGTCAGTTCTCTTCCTTGTGAGCTGTTTCTCCCCTGCAACTGTTGCTTTTCACACCGGCACAGAGAAAGGAAGTTTCGTCTTGGTGAAAATGCAGGAGGGGAAATCAAATGTTCTAGTTGTGAGTGAACTGAAACTTTTTCTTTTCCCACTCAGCTCCTGCGCTTGGTAACAAATGCTTCAGGCTCCAGCTGCAATTCCTATTCTGCTCTTTATTTGTACTGCTTGGCTTTCCAGGTTGTTACCTGTTCCTTGCTCTCTTTGTTTTGTGTTTTTATCTTGCATAACAGAGACAGAATAACCCAGGACACATAGAAGAAGCAGGGAAAGGTTTCCCAAGCAGGAGCCCACTACAGATGAAAGGAGAGGGAAGTTTAGCAGTGGTGCTGGCACCTTGCTGGGTGCCAGAGGAGGTCAGCAGTGTCTTCAAGCCACACATCTGTTTTTCCAGAGTCCCAGGGATGTGGTGTTCCCTGGTCTATAATGAACAGATCAGACAGGGGCATGAATTTGCAGTGCCTCTAACCTTACCAAGCACAAGAAAATACAAGACAGATGTCCTTTGCCATCTGCATCTTCCCCCAGCTCTTCTTTATGGAACATGCCTGCCACTCAGAGTACAAGAGGACAGCTGCCACTTGAGTTGGGGTTGAAAATTAAGCAAAGGATGTAATTATTGCTTGTGTTGGCATTTGGATTTCCATGACCAGGCCACTCTCTTTAAAACTCCTTGGATTACAGCCTGAGTCCCATCATTTTCATCAAAACCTTGGTTAAATCCAGGACACCTGGCTGAATTCCAAAAGGCAGAGGCTGGCATTTGAGGACTCCTGTCGGCAGACACCAGCTGCAGACAGCTGAGCTGGAGCAAGGCCAGCTCAGCAGCATGGCACAGTAGGGTTCAAGAACAAAATAAAGGCTGTCATCTTCTGGGCCACCTCATAGCAGCATTTTATCACCTCGCTGAGAAAATGTGGCAGGAGCTTCACACCTTGGTTTGCAGAAAGGTTTCTGTGGGTATTCCCGTGCTGCTGTTTACCCTTCCTGTCCAGCTCTGGAAGAGAAGCACACTAAAGGAAAATGATGCAAGTCCTCAGCTTTAAGCATAAGTTCTCATCCTTCTCCAAGCTCTGATGTGCCACACTAGAGGAAGCAGAGAAAGGCAGGCTCCATCTCTGCAGCCTCTGCCTCCTGACTCTGGCCAGTCCCGGGCAGAAATCAGGGCAGTGATTCAGGCTGGGGCACCACACCCCTGCCAGTGCTGCAAAACTTCCTCCAAAGGGCAACTCCAGTTCTTTCTCCTGCTTTACAGCATAAAGGAGCTGGAAGAAAAGTGTGAGCACAGACCCTAAATGCATCTGGACATTCCCCTTCTCAAAGAAGGGAGCTTCTGTGGGGACAATTTGCTTTGCAGAGATGGATAGAGATGCTGGCTCAAATGTTCACACTCTGAAAAATTGCTCTGACCAAACTCCATCTCTTAAAGAATTATTGGGAAATAATAGAGTTTCTAATTTAGTTAAATATTCTTGTTCCACTTTGGACTGAATTAGCAAGTGGAGGTGGAGAATGTCTTCCCTTGATTTTGATTAAGTACAAGCATGCATTTCAACTGATGAAGATAATGACTGCACAGCCCGATGGGGCACCTCCCTGCCTCCGACCTGGAATATAAGTTTCCACATCTGAAATTATAATGTAATTTCTGCTAAATGCAACACTGCTGTGCAGAGTGTTTTCTTACAGCTTGGAGCATATGCAAATTGGGCACAGCCTGAGGGCTGACAAGGATGCCTCAGTGCATTATTGATAGGTTTCTTTTTCCCTGCTCCTTCCCAGCCAAGCACCGGAGCATATTTAAGTGCAGTGTTAAATCCTAATAGGCAGAGGGGCAAACAGAACCACTTGACAAACCAAACCATCCAAAGGCTGGTGTTTCAGCTGGGTACCACTTCCTCAAGTGCTTCTTGGAGTGTCTGCTGCTGCTGGGCAATGGCACTCAGAGGCACTCCCCCTCTAAATTTCCATGGCATTGTGTCCTGGGGCAGATGAGGCTGGTCTGTGTTTGCCCAGCCCTTTTCTGCCACAGGTCAGATGAACGGATCACTTAGATTTGGATGAGGCTTCTTCTCCCCCACAAAGCTGGAGGGATGGTGGGAAGGAGTCTACAGAGCTCGTAGATGTCAGAGGAAATGGAGCTGGATGGCTATGGATTATTTTGTTAGGGCTGCTCTGCTAAGAAAGGATTAGAAACATTGCTATCAGAAAATTCACAGTGCACCCAGCAAAAACCAGCCCTGGAAGAAAGCTAATACCCTTTGCTTCCAAATTAGAAACAGCATCTCACCTTCTGCCAAAACACTGGGTGAGACCAGCTTGGACTCAAAACAACTTGGTTTGCCTCTTCCAGCAGGGCCAGGAAGAATGGAAAACTGGGGTGAGCCAGCACAGCACTGGGTACAGTGGATGAAGCAGTGTGTGTGTCACAGCTGTTCTGACCACAGGAAAGACATGGACCTGCTGGAGTGGGCCCAGAGGGGTCACTGTGCTGATCACAGGACTGGAGCACCTCCCCTGTGCTAACACAGTGAGAGAATTGGGGCTGATTTTAGCAGGGCTTGTGATAGAACAAAGAGGTTAAAACTAAAATAAAATAGATTTAGATTAGATATAAGCTGAAACGATGGGACTGGTTGTCCAGAAAGGTTGTAGCTGACCCACTCCTGGAAACATTCAAGACCAGGCTGGATGGGGCTCTGAGCACCCTGGTCTAGTTGGAGATGTCACTGCCCATGGCAGGGGGTTTGGACTAGATGACCTTGAAAGATCCCCTCTCTACATCCCCTCCAACCCAAACTATTCTTTGACTAGAATTTTTAAAATTCTTTTTTTAGCTTTTTCTAGTCTAGCTTCAGAACAGCTTATTGCTACTGACTGTGCAAATCATGCACAGTAAAATCAACTTACAAAGCCTCTTACTCAGGTGTAATTTTTTTACAGCTTATCTTGGCACTCAGCTGCTAACTGAAGGCTTTTCCAGCAAACTCTGCTAATATTAAGACTAGAATGTCATGGCTCTGTTTCCAATGACAAACAAATTCATCTATAGCCTGCCTGGGTAAAGGACAGCTGTGTATTAACACACTGTATGTGCAGCTGCCTATTAACATGCAACACATTAACTTGCAACATGTTAGATTCACAGAGCCCAAACCATCCCTGGTGCATTTCTTAAAAGCTAAATGCACCGAGGAGTACCTAATTGCCATCAGCAGCTGGTGGGAGGTGGAAGCTGCCTCGTTTGGTACCCAAAGATCATCTGTGCCACAGGGCAGGGCTGGTTAAGGATGTTTCCCTTGGGCTTCTGGAAGAGCTGTCTCCTTTTGGGGCAGCAGCTGGAGGCTGAACAAGGTGCCCTTGAATGTCTGAGAGGCACAAGGCAACTTGGTTTTAGCTCATGAATTGCCTTCTAGGTGGGTAAATATGTGCTCTTTGCAGAAAAAGTGAGATGTAAGTAAATTCCATCCAGTAACTGAATTCCAAAATTCCATCCGTCCCTCCTACATGGGCACAGCTAGAGGAGATGTCCAAAGGAATCCTACAGTACCTGCATGGGTTGCAACACCCTATGAGGAGCCCCCTTCCACACACACACCACAGACAGAGCAGGAACAACCTGAGAAAAAATGTGCCTTTTTTTCCAGCAGATAGCAAACTGATTTCTACTTTTACTTTGGTTCTACCATCTGAGACCCATTTTGCTTATCATTCTTGGATGCTTTTTTAAATTTTCTGAGGTAATTCCACAGGCTCGGAGAGAATTTATCCTGTCTTGAGCCAGAAGGCAAAACTCATCAGTCCTTCCAATATTTTGGGATTTGCTTCAGATGAGCAATTGGTATAATTACAGAAGACGAGAAGAAGAAATTATTCTCAACTCTTGCAGTAGCACTGAGTTTTGCATGATTTAGCCAAATAATTTGCTCACACATCCTATCCTCTTCTAAACAATGAGTGGGATTTCTAATTGGTTTCTCGGGAAATCATATTTGCATCTTTTATAGGTGTAAGACAAAATGGATTTCTTCTGTATTAATCTGTCCACATTGATTTTCTGTACACTGGACTGATGAAAATAATGAAGTACCCCTTGGCTGACACAGTCTCTTTGAAATGCACACTGAAAGCTTTGTAAATAACTAAATTAATAATAATACCATTTCAGTTATATCCTCTGGAAAGCTCCAGAATATGTCTGAACAAAGAGTTAAAGAGGTAGGTCAAATCTGACTCCACTTTCCACCCCTCACCTCTGTGAATCACATATTTAAGTATTTAATAATTATCATTAAAATCCACATCCATCCCATAGCCGGCACTCACATCAACAAAATCAAACAAACAAATCAAAACAAAAACTCCCCACACAAAAATCGAAATAATGCCATCACAACACAGAACAAAAATTGGCAATTCACACAAAATCCATCCCTTGTGCCTTCACAATTACAGCAGAAATTCACCATGAACATTCTACTAAGATTGTTCAGTCACTGCTTTGCCCAAACTGTCCCAATTACCATCCTTATTTCAAAATTGTCATGATCCCATGATTCAGCACCAAAAACACTGTGGAGGGTTGACCCTGGCTGGATGCCAGACACCCACCAAAGTCACTCTGTCACTCTCCTCATCTGGACAGGGGAGAGAAAATGTAACAAATGGTTCATGAGTCAAGACCAAGACAGGGAGAAATCACTCATCAAATACCATCATGAGGAAAAGAGGCTGAACTTGGGGATATTAATTGAATTTATTAG
>VWZN01009187.1:236138-272297 GCA_013396955.1 Regulus satrapa | reverse complement strand
CTGCCCTTGGTGTCTGCAGGGCTGCTCCCCTCACGTATTCTCACCCTGCTCTTCTCTGGCTGCAATTACATCTGCACAGTAACTTTGTTCCCTTCTTGAATTTGTTATCCCAGAGGTGTTACCCCCTTTTCTGGCTGGCCCAGCCCTGGCCAGCAGCGGGTCCATCCTGGAGCTGTCAGGGGTTGGCTCTGCCTGACATGGGGGAGCTTCCAGAAGCTTCTCAGAGGAATCCCCCCTGTAGCCCCCTGCTTCCAAAACCAGGCCATGCAAACCCAGTACAGCAACGTTTTAGAGTCACAACCACTTGGCGGCTGCTTTGAGGACTGTGAAATGCATTGCTGGTTCTGACACGTTTCTTAGGGGACAGATGCTTTAGAGAGAGTGTGAAGGATTAGTTGAGGGTGTTTGCTTTCATTGTAGTTGTGCTCTTTAATAACTTGTAATGCTGGAAGTTAAGCCTATACAAAGAGCACGGCACAGTTCAGATGTTTTTTGCATGGATGGTTACACTTTCTCCAGCATTCATGGCCAAAAGTTTTGTACAACACAGGTCCCTTCCCAGGGACAAATTTTTTCTTCATTTCCATTATCCCCCTAGCATCCACAATGAGCTAGTGGGTGAAATTAAGTGATTTTGGTCTCTCTTTTCTTCTAGGGTTTTTATGTTTACATTACACAGCATTTGGTACAATGTCTGTTTCTTCTTATGTCCAGTTCGAGCCACCTGCCCTACAGTAGTAAAATCTCATTCTTGAGTGTAAGACAATTGGTAATTTATGCTACTACCAAATGTGGTTTGAAATTTTTTTTTTCACTGTGTATTTAAGGAGTTGGGTGGGTTTTTTTGCAGTTTTTTGGGGGTTGTTCGAGTAGTTCTATATTTTTTTTATACTCTCCTTTTCTTTGCAGAGCTTTCTTTACTAAGAAATGCTAAAGTTACCTCAAAGGTTTTGGTATGAAATGCAAAATGCTGTGTCAATAAGTAGTACCACTACAACCAAGTCAAAAGGGGCTTCCACAAAAGAAAAGTCTCAAACAACACATGTGACATGACAATATTTATTGATTCTAATTAAGGTTAAAAAAATTTCACAGCTGTCAGATAAAAATATCTGCAGAGCCTATTGAAAAGGGAGCTGAAGAAGGAAACCAAGGGAGACAGTCACCACAGAGGCACTTTAGAAAATGCTACGGTTATAAAAGGCACAAATTCATCACACACACAGCACATATATATTCCTGCAAAGTGAAATCACTCTTTTAATTTATTTTTTTTTCCAAAACACAGAGGCAGGCACCACTGAGCACTGACCTGCACATGACCACGGCAGACACGCTATAAGCAGCAGTCTATGACAACGCCTAAACAAATTCACTGGAGAGACACTTGGACAGCCAGGCTGCTTTGGCCCTCTCATTTCTACAATCTGTTCTTCAACAGAAGGAAGATCAAGGTGATCTTAAGGTGGTGGAGTTGGGAGAGGGAATGTTAGCTCGTTTGAACCCCGGTCAGGTTCATTTGTGAACGTTTGTCACCTGTGATTTGAGGGGGTTTGCTTCTTGCACAAGAGCAGTGGCAGGTCTGTTATTTAATCTTGACTCCCTAGTACTTTTGGAGGTCATACAATTCCTTCTTCCTCAAAAATATTACTTGTTCATGTCTCAAAAAAGGGACAAAATATATTAAAAAATTTCTGCACATCTGTAAAGCCTGCTTCAGTGAAACTGCAGTCCCACTGTGGACACAGAAAGATTTCTTTAAACCCCACGGTTTCTTGTCCAGGTCATGGGTTCCAGTAATGGACAATGCTCAGAGAGGTACTTAATTACTTGATTCATGTCTTTGTATTGAGACCAGATGTGCTGTTTGGAATAAAGATCTGAACTGGGGAAAAAATGCACAAATTAAAGGGAAGACAAGGGGGCTGCCTCAGATTGCTCACATCCTTGTTATTGTTGAGTAGTTTATACAATTAGATTTCAAGCACTTTGGTTAACACAGACTTCTGCACCATGACCCATCGTTCCTTGCAATGTAGAGCGGCAATCACAACAGTGTACAAGAAAGTAAATTATTTGTTTTTGTAAACTCTTAAGAGCATTACAAAATATGCAGGGGAACACAGTTCAGTCTGTAAGACACAAATACAGTTATTTCCATGGTTGTTCCTGTAGTACATTTTACAAAGCTGGTAAACTCTTGGAATTTTCATGATAGCAGTTGTCTCATCAAATGTGTTAATAAATTAAGAATACATCAACGACTGGTTATCCATTAAAACAAACTTCATTCCTCTCTTCAAAGGGTTGGCATGAATTTTAATTTCAAAAAATGTAAGCCAGTGCTAACAGTTCCCTCTAACCACAGGAAAGCAGCTTGATTCTCTACCTCCATTTGTCAATTCCCTCATAATGCTGGCATCCATGTACACAAGGTGCCACAAACTCCTTTTGTGTGGAAAATGTTGAGAAAACAGCAGCAAATCCTTTTTTTCAATCCCACAGTGGTGGTAAGGTCCACAGCACAATCATAGCAAGACACGGCTGTAAAGACAGAGAGCTTTCCTAAAGCTTTGGCAGCCTGCAAGGAAGAAGACAGAGAATTTAGAGTTTTAATACAGATGTCACAATTCAGACTTCCCAGCTCCAACCAGATTTGATTACAAATCTCAGGGAATCCAAATTTATTTTGAGATTCCTTGTCTCTCAACTACTTTAGTTGTGGCAGAATAAGATGAGAAATGCTTTTGTGGGATTGTTGAATTTTTTTTCCAATTTTATTTGCTTTGAAACTAAGAATAATAAGAAAAGTTTGTAAGTATAAAAACTTTTTAAAGTATTTTTTTAATTGGCTGATCTCATGAAAAACTTAGGTTACGATTCAGGTCAATTCTAACTACCTAATTTCTGGTTTTGACTGGAATTTCTCCCCCTGTGGCACACAACACGATCTTGTTAAATTGGGAGAAACTTCTGCCAGATTCAGGAGCAAAGAAGAGAGAAATACATTTTGGACGTGAATAAAACCGATTTATCCTCGTTAGTTTCATGATTTTGCTCCCATTTAGAGAATGTGGAGTATTTTTAGGACACAAGCAGAACCTGAATTCCAGTTTTGGCAGAAAAATAATCTGCAAATGCAGCAGCTCTTTATATGTGACTATGTATTCACTGTCTAGCACTTACAAATATTGGGGCCAAGACTTTAAAAACATCTTCCCAAATTTAGGCTCCTGTGTTTATTTCTGGCCAGACAATTGTGTGAGTTGCAGAAGCTTTGAACTTCCCATTCAGCTTTCAGTTCCTAATTAATTTTGTAAATAAATCACAGGGAGACAAAGCCACATAGAAGCTCTCTGCAGCAGGCAAATGTCCCAGCAAATGAGAGCTCAATGTGATACAACGAGAGAGGCCATATGTACACTGCTGCACTCTTCTTCTGCCTTAAAGATCCTTATGCCTGAAAAGTTCCCCCATGCATTTTAAAAGGCTGTTATGAGGCTATTCATTTGTGATAAAATCCAAGCTGCTGCCACAAGATGATGTTTAACTGGCACATCAAGTTAAAAAGAACAAAACCTAAGGGCCAGAAAGCGAGGTGCTGCTCACAAATATTACAGCTTTCCAAGCAGTTCAGTAAATTTCCATGGGACTATTTGGAGAACAAAGTGCTGCTCTACACAAGCAAGATCAAATGCCAGCCCAAAAAGTCTGCCTGAGACTGGGGATGCAGCTCCTCCACCGTCTGCTCACACCAGTTGCTGAATTTATGATTATACTTCCCTCCATGGCTCTTTACTGCAATCCAATTTTATTTTTTTATTTTTTACATATAAATTGCTAGTTGTGGAAGGGAGAAGTGCAGCAAACAGGCTCTGAAAAATTCCAGACATCTCCAATTTCGTGTGCACCAGATCTTGTTCTCAGCCATACCTGTATCTTCTTCCTGTTTCACCTTGTGCACAGGTAACACAGCAGAAATATCTAGAACAAGGCACCAACACACTGACAATAGGCACTGAGGTTTTGGTGGGTGGATTATTTTTATTTCTCCCCCCATCTCTGCAAACTGCCTTCTTTTTATCTTTTTTTTTTTTTCTTTTCCATTGTTTGAACAGTACCAAGCTATGGAAAGCAGCAGCACTTGCATGTGACTCTCGAATCCACAAAGTTCTCTTTGATCTCACTATCATTTAGATCCCTCATTAGTTATCAAAAGTGCATAGCAACATAGCACAGCAGGCAGAAGTGGAAGTGCTAATCCCATCAACAGCGTTGTTAGGAAAGACCAAAACTCTCCATCAGCAAATCTGTGTTCAGCATGAAGCTAGAGCTTGCAGGCAGATACACTGGGGGGGAGGGAGGGGGGTTTTGTTTGGTTTTGTTTTATTTTGTTTGCTTAATGCTAACATTACGTTTTCAAGCCTATTGTGCCCTAGCAGGCAAGAGAGCCTCAAGGTGCTCACAGGGACAGACTCCACTGGGCAGGAGTTCTGAGGTGCCAGGCGGTTGTGAACACATCTGGGGAGCCCGAAATTCAACCACATTGCCAAGCACAGGAGAATGACTGTCCTCTGGCTCACTGTAGGACATATATGCCACTGGGAAGGCCAGCATCCAATGGCTGCACTTGTATAGCTCAGATGGATAAATTCAGCCTGGCTTGTCCCCTAGGTGCTCCCTGGGCTCTGGACATCTGGGTAGGAAATAAAAACACTAATAGCTCCTTAGTAGTAATTTTTATGAACTATCTGATTATTCTGTAAGCTGTGGATTTATTTTCTCAGTCTACCACACAGGAAGGCAGAAATCCTTTGTTTACGACTAGAGATTTTGTTGTACAGTACAGGTTAAAGAGGGCCCATGGAGACTTGGAGTTCAGGGTCTGGTTCTGACCTAAGAGTAAAACCAACCAGAAATCTCCTCAGAATAGGCTTTAGAGAGGTATTTTGTCACTTCTCTTCTGAGATCTGTATGAAAACCTCAAGAAATTCAACAACCAAAAAGTTACTGCTACAAGTAGGCCTGGACTGTAGAGGTTCTTTTTTCAACATGGATCCCTTTACTATATCCCTTCCCTCCAGCCTATTTTCTCTACTGTTTTCACCTCTTCCTCAGATTTTGGAGACAGAAAATACATAAAAAAAATAAAACCTCTGGAAAAAAATTAAAAAAAAAAAAGAAAATCCCTCAATTGTGAGGTTTTGAGTTGGCACCTTTTTTCAGTTTCGAACCAGAAGTCCCTTTTTGTAGGCAAATAACCCAGCTGCAGCCATAGAGGTGAAGAAAGTGGAAAATCCAATCAGCTTTAGCAGTCCTGGCACAGATGGCAAGTTCCTCTCCCAGAAGGTTGTAGTGATGGGCAAAGCTGGCACATCCTGTGGGGAAAGCATCCATTATCCACATAACATCTCCACTGTGAGAGGAGGGACATAAATCGAGAGTCTCTTGCAGCAGGAACAGAACTGGGTTGAAGCAGTTCTATCTCATCAAGAAGCAGTACATCCAGATTTTCTGCTCAGTTAAAGGGAAGAACACAGACTTGGAAAGGATTCACAGGCCAATTAAGAAGTGCAGCTCTTTCCAATCCTGCTTTACAGAGCTATCAGATGGGTTTCTATCCTCTTCCTTTTTTAGGGCAGTGCAATTTTGGTGGGTAAGGGAAAGCTCATTGTGGCTTTAACTTAGCAAACTTATATAAAAACAGACAAAAAAATTATCTCATCATCAAAACAGCAGAAAAAAAATCACCAATCCAATCCAATTATCATTTTATCCACATAAATACTTACAACTGATTCAGGTTCCGGTTTCCAAATTTCACTGTCTGGGATCTTCCTCATAGCAAACAGTATCTGAAAATAAAAAACATTCTCAATAAGTACCATTGTTTCTTCAAGACAGAAAAAAAAAAAGCTGGCTTCAGTTGTTGTTTAAAAATGGCATAATGGCTGAGCACAGAAAATCACAGTGTACTCAAATTTTAGGAGAAAACTCAACTTTTTACAACTTATTTCTGAGGAAGGCTGGTATTTAATAAGATACCTCTCCTAGTGGAACATAGAAACAGCAACAGAAAAATCTCTTTATGCTTAGTTAGTCCATGCAAGAGATTGGAATTCAACCAGTCCCAGGGGAACAGGATAATGTGATTATAACTAGGAGTTAAGCAGACACTCATGGCAAAATGAAGAGACCAACTACAAGGAACAGCTTGTTTTGCAAACTTTATCATGATGCAGGAAGAGAAGCAGCATCCCAGGGGTGATGTCAGACCACTACTTTCAGCCAGAGAAAAACAAAACTAAAACAAAAACCTTTACAGTGGGAAAGTTACAATTCAAAGTATCCAAGACAGCAGAGATCAGTAGGATAGCAAAGAGTATTTTAAATTATATTCAGGGAAGGCAGCAAGATTGGCTTATTCTACAGTGAAATAAAATGGAGAGGGTAATAATAATGTTTTCTCTATTCCAGGCACTTTTAGATTTAAGATTTAACATCTTTTATGAAGGGCTTTTAGTGTAGACAAGATTCATGGGCCTGTCAACTCTTCAATGCAGGAGAGTGAGAAGCATTGAATTTCCAACACATTTTCCTTTCATAAGTAAATGAGGAAAGGCAAACATCAAAATCTTTCCCAGTCAAGTGCACTTATCTACTCCTCTGCTGAGGCCTATGGAGGCTCTGCTGTAATGTCCTTATATTAGAGAGGTCATGAGGCCTCTGGAGATTTTCAGGAGCACCTTAGGTACAACTTTCTCAAATGGGATATTTTATGAACAACTGATTTCCGTCTCTCGGGGCCGGGGTATGGGCTAGATGAGTATTCCTTCCAGAAAAATTTGTGTTCCTTGACTAGCTTTTAGACACAAGGTTCCCTTCACCTCATAAACATTAAATTTCTTTTGCTGCTCCATAAACTGTGACGTTCCTGAAAACACTCGGGGAGTTGGCATTTTCTCAGAAGAAAAATATCTAAGTCCTCGTTTAGTGACTCTGTGTTGAGGCTGTCTCAGTGGAACATCCCTGTGTTGGAAACACTGAGGAAGGGCCTGGCTTGGTGTGCAGAGCTGCAGGACTGAGCTGTTCCCATGATCTAAGAGCCAGGATCTCTCAGTATGATGATTAACAGATTGGGGAGAAAAATGACTGAGGGACAATTTGGGACTATGGTAAAAGAAGAAAGAATTTAATCCTAGAAACAATGGGAAATTTTTGCAAAATAGCCAGAGGCCTTTCTAACATTCCAAATTTAAGTGCAAAACCTTCATCCTTTTTGAAGTCAATCTCCTTTGCAAGGGATTTACATCCATATTCAGAACACCTGAAGCTGTCAGAACTAAGTTCTCATTTCCCCTCCAGCCACAAGATCTTACATTTTCCACAGGACATTTTACAGTGTCCCCTGAACATCTGTACCTCTCTGGCTGCTCTTTCTCCAGCCTGGACAGCCCCCTCCATATATCCACTCCACTCAGTGGCTGTCTCTGTGCCAGCAAAATAGATCCTGCCAACGGGCTGCCGAATGATCCTGGACGGGGACAGGCAAAAAGTCACATCAGCTCTATCAGGAAAGAACTGAAACACAAAAAAATTGGTTGGAATAAAAGGGTCTTAAATGACAGCAAGCACTTGAAGATGATAGCACTGGGTGAGTAGAGCCGAAGGAGGAGTCTGAGTTGCATTTAATTTCTTACTGTGAACACACGAATGCTCACATTTTTAAAATGTTTACACTGTTCATAGGTGAAAATGACAACTATAGGTGAAAAGGACAACTATTTTGAGATGAAACTTACACTACCTCAAAGTTCCAGCCCCTGGCTTGAGTACTAATGCCAGGCATTACTGGCAGCATTCTGAAATATATCCCCATATATTTTGAAACAGTAAGTAAATAGACAAAAAATAATTGTTTTAACTCTATTTTTGCCAGAATCTGCAAAAATTGTAATTTTAATTACTTCATATACTAAGGCCTCCATAAGCTCTTTGTTACAATTGCTTTATTGCTCTAAGTTACTTTTAAATTATAAGAACTTCAGCTTCAAAAGTATGGCTCTTCTATCACATGAAAACCTGTGTATGTAAATCCAATCACCAGTCTGAAGTATTTTTCTTCTTGGTAAATCTTATTTTCATGCAAAAACTTAACAGGAAGAGGACTGTATACAACGGCACACTGATAACCATATTAAGCTTTCACTGCTAAAAAGAAAGGAATGGTCCAAAGGAATCACTCATCACCATCAATGTCAGCAAGCACTGACGCTCCGTCGGTATTTTTAAATCATCAGCTAAAGGCGTGCTTGAAATGGTTACACTCATCTCAAATACCCAAAGCCATTTTTGTAAGCAGACTATGGAAGCTTCCCAACTCCCTTCCCAGAAGCTCCTCAGCTGAACTCACCGAATAACAGGAGTGGATAAAAGCCCCTAATGATACTGTACTCATCCATCATAAAGCCCAACAGAGACAAGTGGAAGGTTATCCCGTCTGTTTAAAACATCCCCCAGTGATCTTAAAGGTATAAAGCGAACAGTGACAGAGGATTTATGACCCTTTCTGAGGATATTTATTAACTTGGTCTTATCTTACCACTCCAAAGCCCACTATAAATACACACTGTACCTTCCATACTGAGTCATTATGCCCGGTGGGAAGTAGGCTGTGTAGCAGCCCCCAGAATACTGCTCTTCACACCAGTCCTTCTCTTCATAATGCACAGGCTGTAAAACAGAGATTAATTCACTCAGGGAAAGGACAAAGTCTCGAGGAAGTTAATAACAGAACTGAGGGGAGAGCAGAGAAGAACAGCTTATCATTTTTTGCCTGTCAATGTCTGACAAGATGAGCACATTTAACAAGTCTCTTAATGCAGCATGAATGCAACACAGTAAGCCCTAATTTTTTGAAAACAGGAATAAACTGTCTAAAAAACTAGTTAATCTGGCCATTGTAGAGCATAATCCTCTTAATCTTTCAAAGTTAATTTATGCTTTGTGCACAAATTTATGCTTTGAGCCACGTAAAGCAAAGTTAACCTCCGGTGTATACAGCTGTAATACTTGTAATGTGTACATTAGGTACAAATATACACTGTTAAAAATGCAAAGTGTGGTTTGCATGGTTCTGTGTACAATATCATTGTGTTGAAAATTATGTGTTGTTCAGATTGATGTCTAGAACTTAAACCTGTAAAATTGTCATTAAACACATAAGTGGCGTTAATCACATAATCTAAGTGTGAGATCCACACAAACCCTAACAGGCATTTACCTTTACAGGGAAGAGAAGGCAAGGGAAATGCAAAAGAAAAACAACCCAACACGTGCAGCAGTGGATCTTAACAAGTGATAAGAGAGAACACAAAACATGGACAGAGAGGAAAGGCAAGCCCGTCACGTGTGTGTGTCAGCTGAGGTTTATGGTGGCAAGCACTGAGAATTCCACCCATGCAGATGGACAAGAATATATCAACATAAACATATTTTAATGTTCCATTAATGCTCATAAAGCTCATTCTTATCCTCACTGTCAAACCCAGCCCAAGGCCTGCCACAATCTTCTCTCCACTCCTCCAGTGAGAGCAGCAAGTGCTCCCATAGCAGGTACCCTCTCCAAAGGTTCCTTCCCCAGAGATTTTGTGCTTACGTGTAAAGCATCCTCTGATCCCAGAACCTTTGCATAGAGCTCACACAGCCTCGTCTTCCTGCGAGAGAAAAGCAAGGGAAGCCTTCAGTGGGAGGAAAGAGAAAACAAATCACATCTAATATACCCTACTTCTAAGAGGACAGTATTGTATCTGCTTGAATTTGAGGATCCAGCTTTTTAGGATCTATCCAAATTCATCAGCCTTGTTCATTCCTGCCAAAATTAAAAGGGCTCTGTGGTACCAGGCTGTCATTTGAAAAGACTGGGATATAAACAGCTCCATTTATACCCTTATCCATAGACTGCCAGATTATCTGAGATGACTGCAACTTCTCTACTTTGGCCAGATATTACTGTAAAAATTTTTACCTGGGCACAGTGTTCCTTTATCATATTTTAAAATCAAATGTATTTTCTCCCTGTCAAACCAAGGCTCTCCTAATAATCCACAGTTTCTACTTGCAGCTTTGATTTTATCAGATACAGTGAATCAGTGTGATGGAAAATAAAAAATCATTACTTTATAAATTCTATTTTAGTAATATACTGAAGAGCACTGCTCTATGCAGAGATTTGTTTCAAGAAGACAGTAAAATGACCTTCATCTGTGCCTGAAGGGCATTTTTTCCCCACACAGAGAGTGCAGAGATGGAGACAGCTTTCTGATCCCTTCATGATGCTGAAGTTTGCTCATGGCAGCTGCAGGTTCAAGTTGCACTAAGTTACAGACACTGAAAGGACCCTCCAGGGTGAAGAGAAAATAAAGATAAAATCAAACACAGAGGCCAAACCTTTCCCTTCTGAGAAGCTTTCCAAGAGCTCAGGGCACCTACAGGAAGCCAGGGAGGCAGCAGTGGCGGGGGGGGCTGGTCCTGGACACTTTCCAGCAGAATATCTACACTGCTTCCACATTCAGCCCCTCAGAGCTGCTGCTTAGCAAGAGTCACACAAACAGAGAAGCCTTGTGGGAAAATAACCAGGGCCACAGAGCTTCCAAAGGGCATAAGCTATGTGGCAATTCTGTGGGTCCTTCATCCAAAACCAAATAAGGCATCTACTTCCTTAATGCCTGCCTACTGGCACAAGGTTACAGACAACTTCCTTCAAACCAGGGCAGTTTTTTTCCTGCTCTGATCATTTATAACAAAATTTTGACTCACATTCCACACAGATCTGTGGGGTTTGTACTTGCCTTTCTTCTTTCGTGAGACCTGTCAGTCTTCTGCACTTCCGAGCAAGAATGAAGCTGTAAGAGCACAAACAATTTTCTCCCATTATGCTGCTGCTTTTCCTGCTTTATTTAAAATGCCAGTAACTTATGATGAGGTGCTGTGATTCACAGTAATAGCTTTAGGGTCTCTAATGAAAACATCCATTCCACCTCTCTGCATAACACTCTACTTGCTGCTCGCAGGACTCATTTAGGAAGGAACCACTCAGAAATTCATGTTAGAATATTTGCATGAGCTGTTTCCCAATCACTTTAATTTTATACAGCCTTGGGTGCAGGCATACAGCAATGACATGAAACCTAGGATTGAGCTGGAAATAATTTTTTAATAAAACTTTTAAGACTAATCATATTCTTTGGTTGCTAAAATAACCAGGAAAAAAAATTAATTATGGAAACCAAATTTTTCATTTAAAGAGCTGAAGTACTTGGAGAAATCTTTACATTTTTGCAATCATCTTCTTTTTTCCTCTTTCCCTTCCTCTTCTCCAAGGTTGTTCTTTGTCACACACAGAAGAAAAAGATAACAGTGATAAAAAGTAGAAAGACAGAACTTAAATTTTTTAAATTAAAAATTCAAAAAGAGATGGGGGAGACGTTGGGATGCAAGAGGCAGAAATTTCTCTGAGTTCCACAGAGGAAAGAAAGAATATAGACACTGAATTAAAATCTTTAGAGAAATGGGGATGTATTGGACTGCATGGACATGGAGTGTACATATAAGTACAATTTCTAGTTGTGATTATGGGTAGGTAGGTAGACCATAACACTTTAGAAATACTTTAAAGTATCTTAGAAAAATAGAAACCCTTTGAAACTCTGACAAGCCCTAAGACTCAGTTCTGTAGCTTAGCTCCAAGACATAACAAAAACATAAGAACACTGTTTGCATTTTTAGGATAGAACAGCTAAAACATATGTGAAGTACTCATATATTCATATAGGTATTCATATTTTCATATATATATATATTCATATAGCACTCCAGTCATAGAGGAAAATTTTGAAGTAAAACAATAATAGAACATCACCATGCACTGACAAACTCAACTCTTAATTCTTTTTAAAGTATTTTCTTTCAAAAGTATCAGGTTTTCCACTTCAGTTGTTGCCTCTAAGACAAAATAAAAAGCATTTACTAGACAAGACACGTTTTTTGTCCCTTACCCTATAATGGCAGGAAAGCTGCCATCAGGCTTAGTGTCATCAAGTGTCAGACCAATTGCAGCATCCTCATCTTCAATCATCATGGTACCACAATACCCTGGGTAAGAACAAGGTGGAAAAGAAGGCATGATCCATGAACCTAAACACAGGAGCTTCCAAGAAGTTGTAAAATACTCTGTCACCTCCTGCTGATCCATCCCAAGACTAATAGCCAGAACGTGATGGGACCCAGGCCCCTCAAGTTCACTTACAAAGATGGGGGGTGGATGATATTTGTAGGCAAAGAGATGAGGGCTCATTATAAAGATGAGAAGTGGGTGTTACTGCATTGCAGTTTGCCTTGGATTCAGTAAATTCCAAAAGAGGAGTCATGAAGGAAGCATTCAGGATGCAAGAGGAGCTCAGGATGACTAGCCCAGCTGGAGATGTCTGTGTGAAGACACCTTCAATTAATGCTGGCCAGTCCACACAGAAAGCAGAATTTTTGCAGTTCCTTCCATCACAAATCACTTTTGCCTTTACATCCCTGTACAAGTGAGAGAGGCTCATCTTATACCGAGGTGTCACTCGAGGAGAGGACAATAGAAAGACCAAGGCAATAAGCAACAGGCACGAATTCTCCCTTCACAACTGCCTCCTTTTTTTATTCCCTCATCCACACTTTCTTCCCAACCAATCTCTCAGGTTTCTCTCACAGGGGAGGGCAAAAATGGCATAGAAGAATATGAAATCTCCTTCTAAGGTTTAGCATGCTCTGAACAGTCTGTTCTGTTGCCAGGTGCTCTCTTCCCTCTCTCTGTTACTGCTATTCCTTTCAATTAAAATGCAATACCCTTCTTCCTCCAGAAAGTTTCCTTGTAGTACACAATGCACTTGATGACTGAGCCCATGGGGATCCTGTTGATGAGCTGGTTCCTCATTGGGGGCAAAGGTGGGTTGAAATGAATCTTCAAACAAAGAGCTGGGGGAATGGCACTGATCACATATTTGCCCTGGAAAAGAAATTATCCATGAGCCAAATACATTCTCCCCTACTTCAGCCCAAGTATACTGCCATAATGGTCTTGGTGGACATCTGGGGAGGCTGCAGGGTGTATCTTGTGAAGCAATTTTGGCATTTAGCAGAAGAACTGCAAAATCCTCACAAAATCCTGCTCATTAAATAACAAACAAGCATTACATAAACAGCCATCTGCTCAAATGATGGGCAGCTGCCCTTCCCCTGGTGTTCAAAGGAAAGCACCATGCTCTAAGAGTCCACTGGTCTCCCTTCCATCTGGACTCCTCTGTTCCAACTTGGAAGCAAAGCTTGCAGTGTTTTTCACTGAAATTTTGTTGCTAAATTACATTTTACACCTTACAATTACCCTCTAATCCAGAAGGTAACTGAACAAAAAGAGATGCCAGGAAAGGAAAAGTCTGAATCCACACTTTGCTTTTAGGCATCACTTTAAGCCTCCTACACCCGCTGTTACTTCAGGAGAATGAGAACCTGTGACTTTCTGTTCACAGCCACTTAAATCTCTGCTGCATTTGCCACCCATCCCACCACTACTGGCTTCTTCCTGGGCATGCCATCACCTCGTAGAGTTCATGGTCCAGGGTTTCCACGAGGACGCTGTCCCCGGACTGGTCGATGCGCACCACCGGCTTCTTCAGCCTCACCCGCGCGCCCAGGCGCTCCGCCATCTTCTCGCTGATCTGCCCAGCGCCCCCAACAAACTTCCTCTCCTGAAACACAAGGAGCACAGCTCAGCAGAGCAGAGCTTGTGCAGCGTGCATCATGACAAGCACTCAAAACAAACGCCTTTTCTTCCATTGCTATCGAAACATTTTTGGGAATTTTTGCGGTCTCACCTGGACACCCATTTTTATTTTCTCTTTCCATCGGCTCCTCAAATCCTTCCCGTATTTGACCACCACTTGAACTCTAGTCAAAACTAAAAGTAATAGTAACCTGGTGATAAAATTCTTTCTCCAAATGAGGTCACTAAAAAGATTCTACAGGCCTGTGTGAATGAGCAAGACTTCTGAAAAATGCTTAAACCTTCAAACCTTTCTCTGAGTTCGCTCATCCCTGCAGAGCTCTGTGCATCAGATAGCAGAAAACCTGATCTTCGTAATAAATAACAAGGTGTAAGAAGTAACATAGCTCACATCAAAAACGTCTGTTGCAGTATGTAATTCAACCCAACTTAAGCTCAAATCATCTCTAACATAGTACAGAATTCAAACAATATAAAATTAAACACATTTAACTTAAATTTTCTACTGTAATTGCTTAACTATGCATATTTATGCATGTTTATATGGTTAATGTATTTGCATTTTTATTTATGATTATAAATAATAAGCATATCTAAAAATATATCAATTTCTAATACAATTAGTGAAATTTACACTTCTGAAGTAGAAGGCCATTAACAGAATCATTGCTTTCTTCAAATGCAGAAGCAGCTCTAATGTGCCAGATTGCAAACATTTCAGAGCAATACCATATTTAAGCAGGGGTATTCATTTTCTTTAGACTGATTTTAAAATCTTAATGGTTTTAATGCTCAGAAATTTGCATCTTAGGAACCCAGCTCTGGGCTACATTTTCAGGATTAACTTGCAGCTGACACTGCCACCTCCCTTAGTGCTTCTGCAGTGCTAAGGATGGCTTCAGCCTCATCACAGAAAGTAAGCATAAGTAAAATTTTCTCTTTTCAGTGTGGATAAGTGAAGCACATGTTTTAATCTGTATCAAATCAAGCACCAGATACAAATCTTCTGATCCCTGAGGGCAATGCCTTCAGTAGGGAGCAATCTTCAACACTATTTTTGCAAGATCCAGATTAAAGAGTAAATGAATAAAACTAGTTATCAGTGCGCTATTGCTGAAAAGTCATGGATGTCTCTGGACTAAAATAAACCAGCAAAAGAATGAAGTTAAACCAGGGCCTGCCAAGAGCTGCAGGAGGTGATGGTTGACAGTACCTGTCCCCCGTTGGTCGTCGAGAATATTCTTGCTGTGCCCCCACACTGCTTCACATACCACAAAAACCAAAGGGCAGAGACCTCGTGGGGTTCAGAAGTGACATCCACGTTCACAAAGAGAGTTGCAAAACTCTTGGCAGCTCTGCAACAAAGACAAGAAAGTAAGTCAATTTTAAAACAGAATAGCGCTGACAAGATCACTCTTGAGTAGGCAGGAGCCTCTCTTTGGCAACCTTTTATTTCACTGTGGGAGCAAAGGATTCCTTAATTTCAGCTGAAGTAAGGAATTATCAATTCTTTTTATGCAACATTATTCAAGCAATCCTGCAAAAATACATTAATGAAACACTGCTGTATTCCAGGCAAATTAGGGCACTGAGAGGCACGAAAGCCCAAGATTGTATCACTTTATGCTACTAATGCAAAGTTAGCCTGTCATCCTAGCCCCAGGATAAGCACAGCAAGCCCTCCTGTCTTCACTGGACTCCAAACCCACCCTGTCCCCAGCTCCTGGCTTACAAACCAGATCTCTGTCTGCCCCTGCTGAATGCCTGTCCTCTCAAGAACATAGCACAGAAATCATTCAAAACCCCTCATAAAAAAACAAGTTAGGCGTCTTCTAAGCTAATCATCAATTACATAAAGATCTATAGATTAGTCAGCATCCATTCCCTGCCCAATCCTTTGCTGTGCCCAGGGAGAGCTTTGCAGAACAAGGAAAGAAACAGAAGTAGGAAGCCACAGCACAAGAAGCAGCATTCATGCCAGAGTCTGGCAAGAAAAAGGAAAGGGAAGGATACTTTGGGTAGTTCAGCTCAGTATTTTAAACAGTGTCCTGGTATCCAGTGGCAGTAAACACAAGCAGAAAGTCGACCTGTGTCTGAAAGGGGATCGCTGCTTTATGTCCTGTAACCTGTTCTTTCATAGCAGCTCTACTGTAAATTACTGTATTAACCTGCACAAGATTATGGGGTGCACTAAAATAGAGCTAATTAAGGCTCAGGGAAATAGTCCTCCTGTTTATAAATAAATCCTTCCCTCTGCCTGCACTCTGAGGAGGAGTTTAAAGAGATGTGAATAGCACCAGCAGATGCTCAGTTTAACTGCATTGTAACTGATAGGGATGAAGCCATCATGATATGTAAGGCACCAAAGCCAGTGCAGGATCCACTTCTCTTTGATGCCTTTTTTTTTTTTTTCACTCTCCAAACTTTAAAAAGAAACAAAATAAAGTAAGTCTAACATACTATTTCAAAGAGCTCTAGATCTATGTAGAAAAAAGGCATGTTCTTTCTTTCCTAAAAATGCAGTCCGACTCAAGTACAGGACTGATCCACTTTCTGAAAAATGGGTGCACTCTGAATTTATTCTTGACAACCAAAAATAATACAGAATTTTTATAAGTTTTTCGTCTGTATAAACATATACTATAAAATACGATCAACTCTGTGAGATATTTTGCCTAAGGTATATGTATTTATTAATATTTTATAAGCAGATGCTATTACATGGTGGTCACATTCTACCAGATTCTCATTGCTTTTCAGTTCCTGATGTTTTATCTAGAAATGGCAGTATGATTTCAACCAAGAGCACTCAGGATATTTCCAGCACATAGCTCTAGCCAAAAGCAAACCTGTACAGTCTGTTAGATAAGAGGGAAGAGTAGAAGAGTGCCCTTCTGGATCATTACCTTCCAGGGTGGGAAGTTTCTGCAGCATGTTACCTCAATCCTGAACAAACCGAGTAAATCAAGCCAGGATGCACATATAAAATCTGAAAAGCATCTTCAGCTTATGCCAATATTCAGGTAAAATGTCAAGTCTTATTCCATCAGAGCTGGAAAAAGCATGACTGTGGTCACATGAGCTATTGGATATTGAGTGAGCACCAGAGTGTGGTGTTTGCTCACTTGCCCAGCTCCTCACCCTGTCTGAGGCTCAGCACAGCTGTCAGCACACATTTCCATTTGGTTTTACTCAATATGGACCACGGTACAAGTGAGAAAGGTTTTCTCCATTCTTCTGTGCAATTGCCACTCTTGTGAAAGCAAAACTATGAACCAGAACATTCCAAGATTTTGGCCTGTTGTCCATTAACAATCATGGAACTACAAAAAGAACTCAAAGTGCCCTTTATCAATTCCAGTTCCAACCTCCTTGTCATGGGCAGAGACACCTTCCACTAGACCAGGTGGATTCCAGCCTGCCCTTGAACACTGCCATGGATGAGGCAGCCACAGCTTCTCTGGGCAACCTGTGCCAGTCCCTTTTCACCCTTGTGGCAAAAATTCTTCCAAACATCAAATTTAACCCTGCCCTCTTTCAGTGTAAAGCCAGAAGCCCTTGTCCTATTACTAATGTCCTTGTTCAGAGTCCTCCTCCAGCTCTCTTGTAGCCCCTTTAGGCACTGGAACGTGCTAAAATCTCTCCTTGGAGCCTCACCTTCTCCAGGCTGAACAATCCTCTCCATCTTCACAGCTCCAGCCCTCAGATCATCTTAGTTGCCTCAACTAGACTCCCTCCAACAGGTCCAACACGAACAACAAAGGACATGTTGCTCTCTAGAGGCTGCCTGAAGCCATGAAATGCCCCATAAAAATGTCAGTGACAGCACCAGCTTTATTGGGCACTACCAAGTTTCTTCACCAAGCTCCAGCAGCTCATGGCAGCCAAGCGTGGGATACAGCAGCTCTAAAGAGGTTGCTGTAGAAATCAATCTGTTCTACAGCTACCAGGATTAATGGGCTTTTTTTTCCCCCTTCAGTGAGAAGAAGAAGAATCAAACTGCTGTTAAATGGCAAGTAAAGAAAAATTGCTTTGATGTATACATAAAACCAGGAAGCATTTCCAGTTTCCCTGGGTGATATAGAGTGCAACAGCTGAACAACAGAATGATGAGTGCTAAAGTGATTTAGTGTAACTGAAAGACAAATGTTATCTTTATAGCACTTTGGTAAAATCAGCTGGTCCAGAACAGAATAAATGTGCACTGTTCCATCAAGAGATTGATTCAAAGACCTGCTGTAACCAAAACATTTTTCTCTAAAAGGCTAAAAACACAGTAAAGAGCAGGAAAGTGCACATAACAAATTAGGGTACTACCCATTTCTTCAGAAATAGCCCTTCCCAAATATTTTCATTTTTATTTATGTTTAAAAAGTTAGGGAAATGCAACAGAATCTACTGAGTGCTGACAGGTGTCATAGTCCATTACTACAGGAGTTTCTCACCCTTTACCTTTAAAAGGGCTGTATTTTAGTGATGGCTATATCTGTTTACAAAACAGTAATGCTTATTTGGAGCTCTAAGGTATATAAGCCATTATATTTAATATTAAAAAGTGTTTTACTTTGTCCAGCATATTTTATCTATGAAATCTTGCATAGTCATTTTGTCCCATTCTTCTGCATGTGGAGCCTTCCATGGAGCTTCATTGGGAATCTAAGGAGACATAAAGAAAAGCATTTATCAGTAAGTGAACAAGTGACAAAGAAATATAAATAATCTTGTCCTTAAATGCTAATTCAGCCTGCAAATTTCTGGCAGTAACACAATGAACTTAATAAAGAATGCTGTTAGGGAAGGAGGAATGTTTATTTGCTTGTTCTTTTTTTTTTCAGATTGAAATAGTGACAATTTTAGAGTTAAGAAAGGTCTCTAAGCTATTCCATTCTATCTCTCACATTTATCTAGACAAGAAAGAGCAACCTCTTCTCAAATCTTGTAGCTCAGTCAATGGAAAACTGGTAGCAAACCAGAACAGACAAACTGAATTTCAGGGTACAAAAGGGCAAATGTTTGAGTTCTGCAAGCCTCTTAAAATATTACCTATCAAACCATCAGGAGAAGTGGTAAAAAGCAATTTCAGGCCTAAACCTTGATATTCCCATAACCAGAAAAATGAAGGGATGTGTGCAGACAGGCCCAGCAGCACAGGATTCAGAAGAGCTGGCCAGGAGACCACTTCCAGAGGTCCTCTGCCCATCAGGGTGCACTAAAATGTGAGGCTGCTCTTGCCAGCGCTGGGTTTGTTTGAGCCAGAGCAGCTTTGCCTGTCTGCAGCCTGATCCCTTCCCTGTGCCCCTCCTGATTCAGCTCAGTGCCTCGTGCCATACCTCCTTTCCCATTTCATCCATGGTCCTCCACAGGTTGTTGTAGTCCAGGTAGGCCAAGGGATTCCACATAGGAGGGAATGCGCCTTTAAAGGGGTAAGATTTACCCTACAAGATGAAAAACAAACAAAAACACGATATAAAACCCCAAAAGATAACCATAATCATGCGTGAGAAGAGGCACCAAAAGGTGAAGTGTTCACAAAAAGCACAAATTTATTCAATCCGTGTGGCAGCTTCTGATGGGTCACTGTCTGTGTGTGCAGGACACAGGACAAAAGGCACGAAGTGAAACCCAGGAGATTCCTTCAGAACATCAGGAAATGCTTTTCCACCAGAGGGTGGCCTGAGCACTGGCACTGATTGCCCAGAGAAGCTGTGGTGTCTTCCATCCTGGGAGATACTCCAAGGCTGCCTGAACATGACCCTGGGAAACCAGCTCTGGGTGGTTATTCTGTCATTCCTGTCATTCTGCACGTGTAATTTAGGTGTGGTACACAGCTGAATGAGCAACTCAGTGCAGAACTGACACTTTACCTTCAAAGTTTCGCATTTGACGCTTCTGGGCAACCAAACTAACACCCTGCAGCAGAGTCATTCATATGAGACCAGTGAAATGAGATGAAACAGCATTGTATGACTAATGTCAAACACAAAAAAAGAAAAAAAACTTGAAAAATTGCCTACTCGCTACTGAAAATTAGATATTTATTTATTATTTCTTTTCCCTCCAAGTTTTTCACAAAAACACTTAACTGTTAATTGCATTTAGCAGATTGTTTGGGAGTATTTTTTTTTTCAAAATCAGACAAAAGTAGTTGTGATAAGCTTTACTGTACACTAAAAAAAATGGTTTCAGCTAGCCTAAAAAATACCAGCCCTGCAGAAAATGTAGCATTTAGTAATTAGACTTATTCTTCCAGCCCAAGACTCCTAGCTGGAAGTTACAGAGTGGGACAGCGTGGCCAATACCATTGTTCTAATTACATCATTACATATTTAATAGATTTTTTGTATCTAAATCTCCATTACTAGATATTCAGAAAATCTAAATTAATTAAGAGTGGAAGACAATGGGTAATTTTTAGAGCTGTTTTATTTACATGGGATTTCCCTGGCTGAATCTATGGACAGCAGTCTAATAACTTTAAAAATTCACAAAGAAAGGCTCATTAGCCATATGTGGGTACTTGTTTTTTCCCAATGCATTATGGAGTCCATAAGATAGATAAATAATAAAAGCCATATTGCATGCCACAGCTGATTTTTCAAAATTTATTCTAAATTATGTATTTACGTATTAAATACATAATGCACTGAGTGAGCATGACTGTCAAACAGTAGAAGTACTAATTTTGAATAGATATTTGATCTGTGGCAGTGCCACATCAATCTATCACTAAAAAAAAAGGATTTACACTGGCTTAACAAGATCATACTGCACCAAGACTTAATATTTATAACCAGGTAACAAAAACAACAACAGTGTCTTTTTGAGGAGAAGTATCCAAAGACCACTTACTCAAAGAAATGTCAGGCTTGATTTGATTTAGTCTCTTTATTAATACTATGAAAGAGCCAGAGAGCATATTATTCAATTCTGCAGGTGTCTGCAAGCACCAGAAGATACAGGAAAAGGGCACAAAGGGATCCTGAAAGACTCAAAGCTTGGTCTGGAAATAACAAGATGAGATATAGCTTTGGAAAATGCTGGCTAATAACTTTGAGGACTTTTAATTCAAAGAGAAGAAGACTCAGAAATCAATTTTTAAAAAATCAAACCTATGAATAAGAGAAAACTAATTTATAAAACTCCCAAACAGGTCAGAGAAAGTGAAGAAGAAACTGTTTTTTCACCTAGTCTTTATGGACAGAAGACTCTAATGGAATCCTTGTCAAAAACACCAAGGCAAGAAAAGTTAGGAAGAAAAATGGAGAAGAAAGGATTTAATTATTTGGTAAATGGTCAAGAATTAGCTACAAGGCAACAATTTAATTCTGCAGTACATTGGAGCATAAATTATGTTTTTTTACAAAATCAAAAAAAAAATCAAAAAATCCAGTTTGTAGAAGTTTTCAATCAGAAGTTCTGTCACAGCCAGAGTCACTTCATATGCCAGAGGCACCAAGATCGAAAATCTAGCATTTCCAATTTAAGGATGGACATTATGACACATGTTCACCCAGAAAATGGAGGGTTGTCTTTATTATTTTTCATTCAGTGTGAAATCAAAGTGCATTTCTACATCTTTTGTGCTCAACTGTATGAAAATATTGGAATCAGGAAAACAAAATTTGAAATGAGGAAAATATATCCCTGCAGACAGAGATGAACAGAAAAAGTTTGTTTCATCAGAGGCATTTGGTCCCAGCATGAACATCTGGGTATTATTATGGAATCTCTTCACATGGAATCAATTTATACTAGGGCACACATCAATTGGCTGCCAAAGGGCTGTGAGAGAAGAGCAAAACCTCTCAGACCAAGTGCCTTCCTGTCCCAAGTGATAACATCTGAACCTTGTTGGAAATTACCTTTTAGATATTTGGGGCACATTAAAATCCCATACCTGGCCCTATGGCCTCAAGAAGTCAGTTCTACTGAGGCTTCTTCTGAGCTCTGGAGCCTTCACTAGTGCCAGCATCCTGTGAGTACTCCGAAACTAGAGCTTGGTTTCAAGTACCTGCTATTTCCCAAATTTAAGTTTATGAAACAAGCATACTGCTGTGCTCAAGAAAACCAGGACAGCGTCAGAATGGGTGATTCTAATTATTGATTTTGTTCTGAGCTTCCTGGTCTGCCAGAGGCAACCCTTACCCAGTTATCCCCTCTGAGTTAACTCAAAGAATTATGAATTCCCAGCGGTGCTTCCTCATGAGCGCGCGGCTAAGAGACACACAAACCGTATTTCTGTTTTACTGTTCTTCTATTTCACTGCATTTGAACTGCCAAAAGGAAAACCTTGAGTATGTCTCTTGTGTAGGAATCTGGGGTGGCAAGTCTCATAAAGAACAGAAACAACCTTCTACCTGAAAAAAATAAAAACAGTCATCAAAGTTAGCGAGTTTCCTGTGAAAGTTACTTTCCAGAGCTCCTTAGGCATCTCCTAAGGCCTGATCCTTATTTCTTGCACAAACAAAACTCCAGGAGCTGTCAATCAGAATTTGTTTGAGAAGAGAATGCCAGACTAGGCTCTACACAGAAACAAAAATAGCAGCAGCAAAGAAGGACTACAGATGGCTCTGAGTAGTTAGGAACAAACCAAAACATTTCAGCTTCATTTGTGCTGAATTTGCATTTTTGCAAACACAAAAACCTTTTTTGATATTTAGGTAAAATTTGCTTATTTGCAGGGAATAGCATTCTCTGTGCCTCCTGGTGGTGTGTAACCTCTAAAGAACAGCAAGACACTTGAATGCACAAAACATTTCCTTTTCAAATAATTTTATACCTAAATCAGAGCTGTACAAAACCATCAGCAATAATCATCCCTTCCAATCATTTGACACGGTACTTCAACACCAGTTCTACGATGCTCAGAAGCATTTATTACCCTTTTTTATTTGTATATAACATTTTAGAAACGGTTTAATGATGCAAACCTCCAAAAAACACAACAGTAGCATCAGCACTTGCAGATCTACCTATCATTGCATGGATCACTTGCTGCTCACTGAAGAAGCTGAAACTAAAGGGAGGAAACTCATGCAACAGAGCTGTCCCAAGAATAAACCAGCAGGGAAATGAGAAACCCAGTGTTTGTCACAAACTTTACAATTCCCAGTGGATTTTTCTCAGCCATCTGTTTCACGTCAACCAACATTTGGCTGAGTTACAATGGACCCGTGTAAGTCGTGCAGAAATAAGATTTCTTTATACATCAGGTCTGTTTCAGGTCAAATAGCTGACATAATAAATGGGTTAATACAGAGAGAAAAACCCCACAACATGACAACTGAATATCAGTAGTCCCTTGAATATCAGCCCCAGCACTCAGAGGGGCACAGGGAGTAGACCTCACTCTCCTTCTCCTGTGAAGGTGAAATGCTTAGCTGAAAAAAGGACTGCCAGGAAATATTAGCATCTCAGTGCAGAGTGGGATTCTCAGGAGAAAGCCTGCTTTTGCAGATCCAGGACAACTTCAGGCTCCCCTAAACATTATGTGCCCAGGTAATGCCAGAGTGAGATGCAGCGCTGTGTACTGAAGCCCCTAGTGACAACAATCCATGCATTTTTCATAGCACAGTACAAACATCTTATAAATAAAGTCAGCTCTTGCTGAGCACAGATATTCCCACAGCTAAACCATCCAAACCTTGGACTAACTGATGCTCACTTCACCAGGGCTGTCACTCTGCATGTTAATTCACAGGCACACAGGTTTATTGGCACGTAGTGCCCTCTGCTGATTCACAGCACTGGTACACCACACACGCCCTGTTTTCTCAGTTTAAAATCCCAGTCATGCCATTCATACAAAGCTCAGGAACCCTAAGATCCCAAGCTGTGACAAAGAAAATCAGAAACAGAAAAGCATCACTTCAAGCTGTAACTCGGTATCTGTCTCAGATGCTGTTCCTCATCTGCTGCCTTATGGAAAGGTAGCATTTTGGTTTGTTTTTTTGGGGATGATTTTCGGGGTTTTTTGGGGGGAATGTGTGTGTTTGTTGTTTTTGGGGGGTGTGTGCGGTTTTTTTGTTGTTTTGGGGGGCTTTTTTGGTTGGTTGGGGTGTTGGGTTTTTTTTTAAATTCATAACATCTAACGAGACATTTTTGAGACTAAGCCTCTAGTATAATCATAATTCTCAATTTAAAAATGGCAAGTGGCTGCACCAAAATGAGAGATATTTTACAACCTACTTAGAAACTGTAACAGAGCTGAGCTTCATTAAAGCTCCCTTGACTGCAAAACTGTTCAGGATCTCAAATGCTTGGCTGGTTATCACACAGACAGATATTCTAAAGGTAAGAAGAACTATAGGTTAGAAAATTTAATTGCAGCATTAAAAAAAAATATATTACTGATGGTGCAAAGCTAGAGAATTAAGACAAGCCAAAATGTCCTCCAAATATATTCCAATATTTAATTTGAGTTCATCAGCTGTGGATGCCAACATATCTTGGGAATTTAATTTCAAAAACTAATTCCATTTTAAGTGTTGCAGAGCCAGACACAGTGGCTTGAAAAATGCATTCTGATAAGGAAAGGAGCTAATTGGGAACAACTTTTTTCTGCTGTATTATGGAAATAAAGTCCATCTTCACTATGCTGCACTGGTCATGCAATCTGTTAAATATTTTTCATGCTTGAAAAAAAAGCAGAATTAGACCAACATCACAAAAGTGATACAGAAAGTGAAACTGAGGATCCTGAGGATCTGCACTGAATTTAAAGTCTATATATAAATATATATATACATTAACTATTTATCCAAATCAACTCTGAAAATAATTAACCAACTCTCCTTCCTACTAGAATGAGATTTTTTTGTTGTTTTCAGACACCAAAAAACACCTTTAGAAAAAACATTAAGGTATCTTATGAGGCACAGATTTATAGTGACTTTATTTCTAAATACTCTTTGATGCCGGGCTTGCAGTGGTTTTCAACACCTAAATTAAACCAGTCAACCAAACTGGTAAAATCAGCTGAAATCTTTTCTGTATTTCTAGAACTAGTCTTAAGAAAAATCTTCCCTATTAAAAAGCAGATAAATGAGGCATAAATAAATGAAAACAAAAGAAAGGCAGAGCTTCATTTGAAAGAAAGCCTTCAAAAAAGCATCTGCTCACAGTATAACTGAGTAGACCCACTGTGCCACAACAAGATCACTGGGTTTATGTAGAACACGACTTTGGGGTCACTAAAAATATGAAAACTTACATAAAATTTTACATACATGTGAAGCCCAGAATGCTCAGTTCTTCCAGTATTAAATATACATTTCTCTAATTCTGTTTTCCTGTAGACATTATTCAGCTCTTCAAGGGAAACAAAAATCAGTTCTACAATCAGATGCAATTGAAACATTTCTCCCAGCAGCCTCAATTAAATCATCTAGATGGGAGCACAAGTCCTTGTCTCCTCATGAACAGACAGTGGAGTCTGGGAAAGCTAAGACTCAGTAAGGTTTTCTTTTTTCCCCTCAAATTTAATTAAGATATGCATACTTTATTCACAGTTCATTTTTCTTACTGCTTTCATCCTCATGCTACCATTAGGTCACAGCTTCCAACCTTCCATTCAATTTTCCTAATCAATAAAGACCCTTTGCAAGATCTTGCTTTACAGACACCCCCCTTCCCCCTGACAGAGATCACTTTGCAGATCTGCTGTCTGTAATTGCTTCTCTTAAACTGCTGTAATACAAATATCTATATTTTAATTTAAAGAGTCCTAATTAGGAAATTTCCTCTTGCAATTACTGCCAGCTGGCTGGCACAGAGAAAAGGGAAGATGCCCCTCTATGCAATAGGTCCAGTGAGACCAAAGAGGTCCAGCTTTTCCTACACTCCTGCCAAAAGCTGCTCTTTGCTCTCCAGCTGGAGGATTTCCCCCTTCTGGGGGTCTGGAGGGTGCTTTGACCAACGTGAGCCTGGTCAACCTCAGACTCACTTCTGAAGCTACAAGTGAGTGGGATAATGACTAATGATTCCACACAGCATCTTGTGACAGGAATGTTTGCACCCTCATTTCCAGTAGAGAGTTCAAATAGCACAGATCTGCGTTCCAGTAATGACACGTGAAACTATCAAGGCCCTGCAGCAATTTCAGTGTCTTTGAATTTACTTGGCTTCCCTTTCAAGACACCAGATGCCCAGCTTCTTCAACATTCAGATGTCTTCTTCTCAGTTCCCCAAATTCTTGTTTACAAATTGTAATCAAAAAGGGGAGGAAACAAAAGACATGAGGCTATTTCACCTCACTTAAACTGATAGCTACTGAGAGTCTTACAGTCTCCCCGTTCTCTGACTGCACTCTAATGAAGATATACAAAGAACAATGAAAGCACTTTTATCTAGTCATTCAAAAATCCATTTAAGCAATTATGTTCTATACTTCAGACTACACCAGAAGATACTGCCCCAAGACTTGCAGACAAGGCAGGTGAAAAGCTTCAATCAATCATATTGCTTAGCTTCAGTGCATATATCACAGATATCACAGAAGAAACACCACTAAATTCTGGAGCTTTAGATCCAGCAGTCGCTTATCCTGCTGCTAATTAAATTCCAATACAACGTGACCATCATATTTCTAATTCATGAACAAGACCACTGCAAACTGCATTGTAATAAGCACAACAGTGATAAAAATTAATGACACGCAAGAGGACTCTATAATTTTGTTCTGTAAGTCTACTGTAGATCAGTAGGTAACCTGGCAAAATCAGTGCAGATTTGGGGTCCTGGTTAAAATACTGTGTGCACAGAGTTAAATATTCACCTTCATGAGGTGCTGCAGGCAGGGTTCAAGTTCTCACTCTCCCCAGTGCTGTCAATTATCCTTGTATGAAAGTGGTGCCACACTTCAACTGGGCATGACATGCCCTCAGCCACCTCCAGCCAGTGCTGCTGGCAGAGGGATGAGCCCGAGGAAGCTCTTTCCTCTTACAGGCAACTCAACTGAGGTCATGATGTGGTGGCAACTTGCTGTCAAGAACTTCTCCAGTGACTAGGGAGGGGATGCTTCATGTTTCCCCCAGCATCTTAACCTGAAAGACCCTCAGGATGGGTGCCATGGCAGCGGGGCCATTTTGGTGCTAAAGAAACAACTACTCAGTTATAACCACACGAGGGAAGTTTCAGGTGCAAGGGGCTGTGAAAATAGCCAGCTACCTCAGCCAGCTGTTAACACTATCCACAGCCTGCCCTGAGACAACACAGAGATTAGAAGGAACAAATGTTTCTGCCTTTTTTTATAATAAGGAATTTCCAGGAAGCATCAGTGGCATTATCCCATAAAAAGATCTGGTAGAAAATAAGATCAGAGGATATTCAGTTGGCACCACGGCTGGACAAAGAGTAGATCATCCTCACAGTTCATGAAGGAATGATGTAAAAACATCCATCGGGCAAACGATCCATATAATGAAAAGTTTCCTCACAGAGATTTAGAAAAGCAGAGCAAACCAGTTCTGCAGTTGTCTTGGAAAATGAATCTGTGTTACAACTGAAAAGATGGTAAATTTGTGTTTTAAAATGCAGAGAGTTGGTGTGGCTAATGAGACTCCACAGAAGTGAAGTACAGCTTGAATTAACGAAGAAAATTTGTTAATTAAACCCTCACAATAATTGGCATGTTTTCATATTTCAGTCTTTCCAGGGACCGTTACATGGTAAAAATTACCTGGACTACAAGCTCTTAGCTTTGCTTTTTTAAAAGACAAAAGCTGTCATTTTGGTGGAGAAAATGAACATCACTAGTCAGAAGTTGCAACTTTGCATATCTAAGGTAGGACCCTGAATCCTCTCCTGAGCAGCTAAGATGTTATCTCATTTTAAGAAGCATTTTTACAGATTTTACATCTGCTCAAAACAGTCCAGTGGGAGAACTGTTAGGAGATGATGACTTCTCAGACAGCTCCACTTTTGGTTCTTAAATCTGGATTTATGAACCTAATTTCAGTTAGGCTATTGAAAATCAATGGTGTTCAGGCAGCAATTTGCCTACCAAATACTACTTACAGAGCTGTACTAATTTTCTCACTAAGGCTGATGAACCAGTATTTACAAAAATGAAAAGAACATACTAATCTTTTTTCAAAGACCATGAAAAAGGCTGCTTAACAAGTGGAGGGAAAAGAAAAAAAATGTAGGGCAAGAAACACAATTTGGAGTTTCTGTGAAGATATCACACGCAATATAAGCAAGACCAAAAATAATCTCACAATAGAACCTGGCATTAAAAAAGATTAAAGGAGAAAAGAACCATGCAACCCAATCAAGTTGGTAAAGCCTAATTAGCAGAGACCCACCCAGAGATCAACAAAATGCATTCTTTTCATTTTGTAGTACAAAGAAGCTGCATATATTACTTGTATTAAAAAGCCTCTAAAATGAATTTAATTAACTATGAAAGGCTTGATTTTGCCTTTGGGTATAAGTAAAAACAGCAGCTGATTTTACAAGATGCACTGTGATGCCTGATTTTTGTGTAGCAAAAGAAGAATTAAAACCTTTAGGTTTCACTGCCTCTGTTGGGCTCGGATAATTTTGTGGTCCAGAATTTAATTACACTGGCCACAGTCACAAAGCTTGGGTCAGCATGTGAATTCAGATTCACACAGGGGACACAGCCCTTTGTGTACCCTGAATCTGTGACTTGGGAGCACTGCCTACATTTCAAGGAGCACACGAGCAATGTTCATTTTCAGGGACACCATGGACAAACCACCATGGCTCAGAAACCTGTGAGGAATGTGTTGAAGATACATGAAATGCTGAAGATTTTGCAAGACAGTGCATATGTTTATTATATAGTGCTCACATGCCAATTATTTAACTGTGAGTAATTCTTCAGCTACGTTATTACATCCCTACAATTGTATAAACACCGGAGAAAAATGGAAATAAAGGATTTGAAATTAATGAAATCGGGAAATGTAAAGGATATGCTATTGACTGTGGAATTATCTCTTCTCTTTACCTCTTGCTTGGCTATCAGGGAATTCTGGCACACAGTTCTCTCCCTTCCCTCTTCAGGAACTCCTACAAACAATTGTGCCTACCAACTGTTTCTATACAACCTTTAGGCCTTCAGCATGGCTTGGGAGTACTCAGACAGCAGCTGGGATCTCTTTCCTTTGAGACTTTCAACATTTTACTGGGAACAACCCCAGGAAACAGTGATTTCTGGCAGTATTTTGGAATGTCACCATGCTAGGTTGCCCTGAAAAGCTGGACATCCTGACTGGCCATGTCAAGTGTTTCCCCTCATGGCATGATGTCCTATCACTGTTGGGGAGATTTGAAGGTTAAATACTGTGAAAAAACAGAAAATTTGGCTTTGAAGCAAATACCAGAGGCACGCAAAACAGAGCAGTGTGGATGTATCCATTAGTTCTACCACAAAAATGGTAATTACAGATAGTCACCACAGCAAATCACTTCGAGAGCACTCTTCTTTTTTATAAAAATTGAATGGAAAAAATAATAGAAAACATGACAGGACATCTTTTCTCTATTGCTGTTTCCAGACCTATAAATGTCTTCTTCAACCTTTTATCAAACAGCAACTACCAACAAATATTTTGCCAGTCATTGCACAGTGGCTTTCCCTAAGCATATACCGAAACCCAGAGTTAACTTCCTTGGGTCTAACAAGGAAAGCTTCCTCTCTGTGCAAGTGCAACACTGGTCTGTATCAGGAAAGGAGCAAGGATGCTCTTTTGGAGAATGACTACTGAGAATACGTGGGCTTTTTAACAGCTTTGCCATTGCTGTTCTATTTCAGACCATGAACAGATCGCTCAGATCTGCCTCCACAAGACTGTCTGATTCCCAGAGCCTTTTGCAGTCACTATTTTGCTGCTCTGCATGTTAAGCCTCCTCAGAAAAAAAACAGACAAAACCTCTCATGTTTCTTTCCATCAGCGTAATAACTGTCACTGGTTTAGGAAGCCCCTCCTGAGAGACTTTCAGTCTGCTTGGAGATACATCCAGGACTTCTGGAAGGGATTTTCAGACACCTTGGGCAGTGCATATCAGAGCTGACCTGCACAGGACAGTCACAATTGCACCATTCATAAACGAGGAAGGTCTTTGAGAGCCTTCAACTAAGAGGTGAGACCTGAACCAAGGCATGAGCTAACAGGATGCACCCACAGGGTACACACATAAATATGTGTGCCTGTCATAATGTGTACTAGCATAGTAATTTGTTGGCAATTTTATTATGAACACACTTATTTTTTTAACCAACAAACTCAGATGCTGCATACTCAAACAGGTATTCTCCACTGCAGCAAGAGTGGAAATTAAGGAGGAAGAACACCACTACAATGTTCATGTTTACAGCAGAAGCTTGAGAGTGTCTCTTACCTTGACATGGTGTATCAGGTGCTCAACTTCATTCACTTTGTATGTCTCTATTCCCAACTCTTTAGAGAGCCGCAGGAGACGGTTCTGTGTGGGCCCCACGTAAGCCCCTCCAAGGTCCACATACTTAACTTGCTTATTCTGGTTTATCACACACAACACACACAAAAGGGAAGGGGAAAAAAAAATAAAATCAAAACCAAAAGAGATAAGCCCTTTGCAAATAGCACACAAGTTTAAAAGAGCAATCCAGAGGAATGAAATTAAATTAAATACTCCCAGAGCATTTTGGCTAAGGTTCTTCTCCCCATGGAAAACAAATTCTTCAGTAGAGTTATGGTGTGGTGATTACTGAGTTCATAACCAGCATGCTAATAACCATTTGGAGCTTATAACCCAAATGGTGGCCCATTGTTACATTACAGCCTTAGAAAGAGTAAAGAGGTTGGCAGGCAGAGAGAGGAGAGAGGCAGAGGCATCTGTGCAGCTCTTGCTCAGTGAGGCATCTCACCAATGACCAGTTTAAAACACTCTACCCTGGGAAGCAGCACAGGCACAATTTTCTAATGGGAAGAGTGAGAGGGGGTGTCCCACATCAGAAGAAAGGAGTGAAGGGAGGCATGGCGGTTCTAGCTCCCAAGCAGCCCTGACGCTGCTCTGCCCTACACCACTCTGTATTGGCCAGGCCACAGTCCAGCTCAAGACTCTGCACAGCATGGCCTCATGGGTGTTTCTTCCACAGAGACTTCTGCACTGTCTTTCCCAAGGAAAGGACATTGAAACTTAGCTCATTGTGTTCTCCTTCCCAGATGGATGACTCCAGAGCCTGAAGATCATGGAAATATTCTGTGCCTACCATCATGCCAGTCTTTCCCTGCTCTTAGTTGTACAACATGAGGAAATTTCTCATCTACTGGTACTCTAGGAATTTTTCCCCACATGGCACATACTTCTAGTGTGAATATGTAGTACATAAATGGCTCTGGGGATAATTACCCGTACGGTGAAAGTTCTTCCACCAACTCTGTCATTGGCTTCCAGCAACACCACATTCAAGCCTGACTCAGTCAGTAGTTTGGCTGCTGAGAGACCTGAAAGATAAAAGAAAAACAATTAAAGGATACTTTTGTATATGCACTGCACAGCTTTTGTGACTTATGTGTAAATACTCTCATAGCTGTCCATCCAAATCCTGAATTTTTCATTCAAACACTACGCCAGAGTGGTGAGGTGGTGGAATTAAAATCCTCAAAACCTAATAATCATTAAGTGGAACTGAAGCCACCTAATTAAACAGTTTGTTGTCCAGTTTTACATGTGCTGAGTAAGTTTTGCACCACATGCTCAGGAATCTAGATGCATCAGCCAGCACTTGGTACGATGGTCACCCAGCCAGGCAGAGAACTCACAAACTTTACTGTTTGTAAATAGAAAGCTGTCTTCCCCAACGTTTCTTTTTTTTATAACCCAAACAACAACAAAAAAGGAAGAAGAATTATTAGAAATGTCCTAAATTTGTGAAGTTTTCCTGATGCTTGCCCTATGTCTCCGCTTTCCTGAATATCTTGAAGCACAGTAGCAAAGTTCCCACACAGTCAGGTCACACGGTTCATTTCCAGAAGAACACATGGTCTGACTAAGAAGAGACAGAATGTGCAGCTGTGTGTGGCAACAAGAATTAAAAGTATGGGTAAATCTATCCCAAAAATTGTTTTGTTCCTCATCCAATTTTTAATACATTTTATTTCCACCTTGTGACTCTTGAAGCTGAGGCACCCAGGTGAAGCAACAGTAAAAATAGAGGAAGCAATATCTGGTTTTGGTTGTGATGTCATAAATACTCACAGCTGCGGTAGAAAATGTCAGTGTCAAGCCCTGCAGCATGTGAGTCAAGCTGGTGTGGGAATGAAGGGAACTAGAAAGGGTGCACATGGAGGGAATCCAGCCCACAGCCTCTCAGCTTCCTGAGATCATCTCTGCCTTTCACTTCAGCACACAAACTGAGATTTAAATAAACCGAGGCGGTTACTTTGGCCAGGTGAATTTCTAGTAGAACAAGAGTTCTATTCTAGCAGGTTTGTATCACCCTTTAGAACCAACAGGACGTGTGGAATAAAGTTCAGCAAGAGGCCAGGCTGGAAGCCAGACTCATACATCATAATTTATCTATCCTTTCTGGCTCCCTGCCTTGTTACCATGAGAATGCAATCAGCTCCCTCTGTGTGTCCTAGTACATGCAGTTTTTGAGTTGTCATCCAAGCAGATTGTTCCAAGCAGAAAGCAGCCGTGGAAGAAATGGCAAAAAGCACTGACAGCAAAAACAGATGGCCCAAGCTAACATGGCAGGACTGAATCAAATGGAAAGGGAGAAAATAGGGAAGACCTTGGGGAGAGGCTACAGAACATTCTGGTCCCCAGCTCCTGGACTGGGAGTAGGAGAAGCCAGTACTGCACCTAGCCCTGTACTGAAACTGCTGCCACGTGCTGCAGTTAAGCTATTTCTTTCTCCATCTGAAACAAACAGACAAACAATAAAAAAAAACCCAAACCAAAAAACCAAAACAATAACAAAAAACCCCAGTTACAATAGTGTAGACCTCTCTAAAGAATTTAACATTTTCTGAAGAAAAGTGGCAGATGTTTCCATTAAAACATCATACCCTCCTGCCTTTTTTTTTCCTTTTTCCGTAGTTTCATGGGCTTATTTATCTGGGGTTTTCACGCCTACGTGTTGGAGAGAAAACCAGTAATGAAAGTGATAAAGGTCATTCCGTAATTCCTACTGAGGAAATTACATTGCAAAAACATCTGGCTGGATCAGTGGCCTTGACTACACTCAAAAATATTTGAAGATACCAAGGAAGGACATAATACAGGAACACCATGGTATGTAAACATGGACAACTCCTTCAAACAACTTGCAAAGAGAGATTGGCTTCTGGAGGAAAAATAAGCAACAAAACTCATAGATAGATCTGGCTTATCTGGTAAAGAAAAAGGAAGTTCTCAAAAAAGACAAACATTTCATCAGTTGGGAGAGGATCGATAGTAGTTATTAATAATTCACAGAACAAATGCATAAACTGAAGGCTGTTGACACTGGAGGTCTCTTCTGGCTTTTCATGCTAACAGGTATTGAGTAATCAATTAATAGCATTCAGTTACCAACACCGATTAAGGGATATGAGATTTGACTTTCTTTATTAAAATCTAATGAATAAACATTTCAGTGCAGCTGGGAACACAGGCAGTTTATTCCCAGGAGCTGAACCAACAGAGAAGTTTGTGAAAGGATTCCACTCCAGATTCCACTGAAATGCAGCTGATTCACAGCCCAGGCACCACCTCCTTGTTTCCTCCTGCACCCTTCATCCATCTGACTGCACCTACCATCTATTCCCCACTGGTTTTTTTGGGGCATGTGCCACCTTTCCCCCACTCCCTGCCACATTCAGATATGTGAATGTCCATCTGTTAAAGATGGACAAGAGTTTACTCTTTCCTGAAGCAAAAGCAAAAAGCCAAAAGAGTGTTGAGGGAAGGATCAGGCTCCTTAATATCTCACTGCCCCATCCTCCAGGAGATCTGATCTCTGTAGGGGGAGGAATGTGTCCCTGGGGCTTGGAAGATGCAGTCTGCAGGGTTCCCAAACTACGCATCACCTGGGCAGTTCAAGGGCTGGTGGTCCCCCCTTCCACTCACCCATATCACAGCTCTGTTCTGGTCCCAGGTCTGCTGCAGAAATCATCACAAGCATGCCACAGGAAAACGAGGGAAGAAGCAAAGGCAGAGTCTCAGGAGGGTCAGAGGGCACAGCAAAGGAGCAGAGGAGATCTCTTAGCACACACAGACCAGGATAACTTGAGGCTGCTGGTGCCACATACCACGTTACAGTGCAAGTGTGAAGTGGGAATGTTGCTGGTTTTGGTATCTGACACACTGGGAATCACAGTACTGCCACATCACTCCAGAGCTGTTCCTGGAGCTGGAGCCCAGGCCCCAAACGGGCCCTTGGACTGTCACTATAATAACAGTGAGAGGACTGGATGGAAGGAAGAGCTCCGGGCCAAAATGGTACGAGGGCAGGTAAGGCACCAGGACAAGCAACAAAAGCATGTTAAAATAGAAATGAACATTAGAATGTGAATATTGGGGCATGAGGTTGAGGTTTGTTTTTCACAAACTAACAACTGCTGCAGAAAACCCCACAAACCACAACCTCTTTTCTGGGCTAGAGTCAGAGTGGTCTCTCTGTGCCCCAATTGCTGCAGAGCACACACAATACCTGTGAAGCAAAAGGATCAGTCACATGTGATACAAGGTCTTCTCTTGAGAAGTTTAACCCTTCACATATTTCACATTCCAGCTCTGCCTCTGGCTTACCTGCCACTCTAACAAAGCACTGAAAAAAGGCAGGTCTTTGATACCACCCCCATTCCTCACAAGGGAGGCAAAGAGCTGCATTCAAATACAAAAGCCATCCCAAACTGTGACTGATGCTTTTACTGCTCCCATTTTCTGCTCGGTGCTCTGTCACCCAGAGGAGCATTTCAGTAGAATCAGATCTGAATTGCTACGTAAGGGCTCAGCCAATTTTGACACCACTTGACAGAAGACAGAAAGTGGGTCCGGTTTCCAGCACAGGTCAGCTTTCTCCAAGGGGCCACAGAGAGCCACATATAAATACAGAGAGATACAGCAGAAATCAAACAGTTAAGCTGCCTCACCTGGAGTTCTGCTCAAAAAAACCAACAGGCAGATAATTAATGCAAACAACGAAGAAGCAAAGATGATTATTTGAAGCCCCAGACTGAAAATACCAGCGTGTTTAGAGGATGCTTAGCCGGGCAAGCCTCCATCTGTTACCACGGCAACCCCGTCCCCACCAGCAGCCACCCAGAGATCCTGGTGGGAGATTGCCTCCCCCAGAATCTTATAACCAAGTTCAAGCCAAGAAAATCATTTTTTTTTTCTCCATTGTGCGCCACTTTGCATTCACACAGATTGGACTCAAATGTAATCATCACAGTAATTATTTCATCTTCAGTTCCAAGTTATTTCTTTCTTGTTTGATGTCTCTGTGCGTACTAAACACCTTAAATTGTATCATTTCACTAAACAGCTTCATTAGAACCTCACTTCCTAACATCAACAGTTTTCTTATCCTGAGATTATGACTAATTCAGATCTTTATTTTTTTTTGTGTGTGTGTTTTTTAACAGAAAATCTTAAATATTTATGCTAGGGCAAAATCCAAACTGCAATTTCATAGAATCATAGGCTCATTAAGCTTGGTAGTATCTTCAAGATCACAAAGTCCAACCTTTATTTTATATATATACATATACATATACATATATATATATATGTAGTATATGTATATTTTGATTGCATATATTAGTATTATATATAATACATATTAGATACATATAATAATTAATATTGTAACATATTTATTACGTTTATAATTTGAATTTACAAATGTGAGAAGAGTCATTTTTCATCTGACTCCTACGTGCCCTACCATGTAGCCCTATGATCAAATATATTTAACTAAAGAGTATTTTAAAGTATATTTTCTAAAAAAATTGATTGAAATTTAATAGCACCATTCTATTCTGCCTGGAACCAGCAACTGAAATATCCTTTATTCTTAATATTTCAACCAAAAAAAAACCACTAGAAAGGGCATGACTGGAAGTTGCATCTCTGAAAAGCTGTAAATTTGTGAAGGCATTCCTGTTGTACTTTCTCTGTATTACTCACTACTGTATTATGTTCTTCCATAATTATTATCTCCTTTCTAGGAAAAAAATTGCTTCTCTCATTTATATAATTACAAGAATCATGTCCAAATTCTAAATTTTAATTCATAGAGAGAGCAAAGAAAGTTCTAAGCCACAGGCACTCAAATAATAGCTTCTAAAATGGCTGGCACAAAAAAAAAAAAAAAAAAAAAAAAAAAAAAA
>VWZN01009187.1:222574-236115 GCA_013396955.1 Regulus satrapa | reverse complement strand
AGAAAAAAAAAAAAAAAAGAAAAAAAGATTGTCCACCTCATAACCATAAAAATTCCTCCCTTTGACTAAAATTGCATATTGTGCAGGAAGAAATGCTGCCATTGTACTTGTGCTGGATTAACTCGCAGGTCTTAATGCAGAAGTTCCTTCAATTCATAGAATATGGCAACATTTTCCTCCCTATATTTATTTTGACACTAAAGATACGTTTGCAAAGGATTTTTAATTTTTTTTTTTTCCTGGCTGTCAACCTGTTCAGTCACATCTGAAGCACTGAGTCTGCAGAGATGTCAGGCAGCAGATGCTGCTTTGCACAGAGCCAGTGGGCAGAGCAGCCTTGGTGCAGTCCAGGGCAGTAAATAAACATTGCACCAGGCTCAGCATGAGGCTGTGTCCAAAAATGCACCTTGGAAATGCGATAACACCCAGAACAGGCACAGTCCCCTGCCCTGGGGTTAATGCAGAAACTGTGGGGGGCAAAAATATTCCACAAGACTGACAGCAAAAAAGGGAAACATTATCATAATTGATTATATACAGAGAAGTGAGACTTCAGTTCAGGGTCTAAGGTAGAAGAACTCAAGTATTTTTAACAGAATTATTCAATTATTCAACAGATGAATGACCATGAATATTTAACACATTGAAGTTATCTTAGTAATCTTAGTATTCTTCTTCTTCTTCTTGACCTTGAATATAAGTCTCTTTTTGACCAGAGAGACCATGAATGTAACTTTTCTTAATTTAAGTGATGAGTCTCAAAAGAAAAAAAAAATTTAAAAAACCCCCAAACCCAAATAAACAATTAAAAAATCCCCAACCTGAAGTATCTAAAATGTTAAGAAAAAAACCCAGGAAATCTGTCAAAACCTACAAAAAGTTACAGAAGCTGGTTCCGATGTTCCTTGCCATGGGATCACATGGGAAATACATGTTTCTTCACTATTACATGTCTTTGCACAGTATCCCTGACCTACCACCTTTGACGCTCAGGAATACTTGTAAAATATGTACAGCAAATAAATTCATTTGGCCAAAACTGCTGCACTGTACCCAAAGAAACAAAATCCATCTGTTAATGCTGCAGAAGGACATTTGGGAAGAACACCAATGTTAGTGGTCAACACAGTTGCAGTGAATGAGTTTAATAAAAAGAAACTCAGAGGAATGTGCCCCAAGCAGGTGAGAAAAATTGTGGGGGAAAGAGAAAAAACACTCCCTCAATCAGGAATTCAGTACCATGCAAAAACTGGACCAGTTAGCAGGAAAATCCAGCTTGCTGTTGCTTATACCTAATTACTCAAAAAATTCAAATAAAAGCCCTCTTTGTTTTTACTCAGGGCTCTCTGGCCTCCTTCTAAAAAATGTCCTCACAACATCCTGTAATAATTCATTGCCATCAGCACGAGCTACAGTTTCCATCTCACTGTGACTCTGGAGAGATGGAGGAGCAGGGAAAAGACCTACCCAATAGCCAAGCAGCCATTTTGCACCAGAGCAGTTTCTCCTTGGTGCTCCCCAGCTGTTTTATTGCATTGCTGTGCTGGAAACTTCAATTTAATAGCAGTGCTCTTGTTTGTGCTCTAATGGCCACAATCCGATTACTGCTCCGCCACTGAGAGATTGAACCTGGCGCTGGTCACCTTTACCTCTGCCACTCATCATTAGCCAGCTAAAATGTTTTAATTGAAATAATGGCTTGAGACAATAAAGCCTGCAAGGCACCATAGATAAGGATTGTAAATAAAGCAAAAGCCAAGACAACAACAGCAGCAAAAAAAGCAAAACCGGCGCTGGCCCAGGGTGAGTTAAGGTGGTAGGGAATCGTTTCGTAATGTTCCTCATGCCATGGAAAAGTCAAGGAATTTTCCTCTTGTTGAGAATACTGTGCCTTCAGTGTGAAGGCAACCTTTTAACTTCTCTAATTTGGGCCATCCTAACAATGGTAATTTAGATATCTGACTCAATCTTACCAAAGAAAATTCAGAAATTATAGATCAGGACCTAAAACCATGGTAGAGCTGGCCCAATGTAAATTGTCACTCTTGGTCATGCCTTACCTTCATGTCTAAACAATACAGTGAAAACGAGCAAAGCAACTCTTTTTTTGACCCAAGGATTTTGGCCACGGGGGAAGACATTGTTTTCCTAAACTGTATCACCATGCTGCAATTAATGCAATTAAAATGAGTATCACTCATCTACAACATTATGGAGCTTAGGAAAACAACAAAATTAGAGCTTCAGAAACCCCAAAGAGCAAAAAGAGACATTATCAACCTGACTATCTGCTTAAAATGTACATTTACTTAAACTATTTGTACAAAGGACCTAACATTTCTGCCTAAGGTACGGCACTCTATGAGCAAATATAATTCATTTCTATTGGCATTTCATTGTCTAGCCAAGGCAATGAGTTCTTCTGTCTGAGCTCTAATTCTGTAATTTTGTCACCGAAGTCAGTATGAGCATCCCTATGAATTAATGGGATTTCATGGAAGCATAAACTCTAGCCCCAGCTTTCTGTGATCTTCCTGCAAGAGCTCCTGGATGATCCATCCACAGTGCAGGGAGAAGCATTTATTAAGCATTTATTAAGTTCTTAAAACCAGAATTACAAACATTCAGCCTACACCTATGACAGGCATTGCAGCTGGGTAAGTGGTACAGAGCCTGGGCAGATATGAGTGAGATGACCAAAGCTGTTGGGTGTTAAACTCAAGCCCTGCCAAGCGTGGGATGAAGACAACTCATGTTCAAATTGTATGGAAACTCAACACCTTTGGTACAGTGGTACCCAGGCTTAAGCATGAAAGCACAGCTGTTCTGCCCAAGGCTTCCCTCGTTTCCACTTCACTTTTACATCTGAAGTTCCCCTTGAAATTTCGCACTGACAAAACTGGGCACTCCAGGTTTTCAAAGGTTGAGTATTTCTTGTAGCAATCATTTACTCTGTTCTCTTCATTTAATGGACCTGCCTTGGACAGCCATGCCCACCTCACACTTTAAAAGCATGTCAGAAGCCTTCTTCTAGGCTTCAGCCAGGTAAAATACCAAACCCAAACACATTCTTTGTTATGGTTCCAGGATATACTGAAAAGTTAAAGTTACTATCAGTAATAATATTAAGAATAATTTATACACTATAAATTATTGTATAAATTAATAATATTAAATATAATTTATACTCTGATATCACACACCCTCCGTTCCAGGGCCTCTTTTATTTTAATCCATTCCTTTCTGGTGGTTTACAATCTGGGCTGCCTCAAAACACAACAGAGGGGGAAAAGAAGGACAGGGAGAACTGGAAGTGCTACAACAAACAGATTATAGCACTGGATCAAACAGAGCTGAGCTCAGTGCACTGGCTGAGGGTCCATACAGGCACCTTCCTAAAAGAAACCATTTAGGAATTACTATTATGAAGAGATCTACAAGCAAATAAAATGCCAGCCAAGTTTTACTCTGAAGAATAGTTTTGCCAAGGCTAAGCTGCATCTGGAAAAATTACCAAAATAGTGTAACAGTTGCCTCAGAAGAAAAATGTTTATCTATTTTGCCAAGTCTTGCTTGTCCTCATGTGAATAATTCTTTTTTTTTTTTTAGTCCTCTGAGAAAAGCAAATGCTCAAAAACCACAATTAACTGGAAGAAGTGAACTTAAACAGAATACAAGTCTCATATCTTGACATTAAAGATTAACGTGTAATTTCCCAGATTTCTCAGTATCTAATGACTCACAGGTGTTCACCTAGGCCAGGCTGGGCAACAGCAAAGCCCAGTAGACTCATCACATCCTCATTCCATGGCTATCCATTTTGTTTCACATTTTAATTGATCTTCAGCTAACGATTTTCACACAAATAGCACATAATAATTGCAGATTAATATTGAGCACCTCTCAATGTCACTTCCAAACAGCCCCACTCCAGAGACTCTTTGGAAATTCCTATCATCATCACAGCCCATGTACACAAATAGATGTGTACACGCACACACAGGCTCAATTGTAAAGCCCACAAGGATTTATGAAGATTTTATTTATTCGAACAATTTTATTTGAAAAATTAAGATGAACCCTGCTGAAAGCCCAAACCATTCTCCAGCTGAGACACCAAAGACTGAGAATGCACATGTCATCCAGAGAAGCCCAAAAGACAACCACTAAATAAGAGGACTTGGGACTTCCATCCATCTAAGTGCAGGCAGGAGGAAGTATGAGCCAAACAGTTCATAAAAATATCACTTCTATCAAAGAAAAAATGCTACCACCAGAATTGTACCATTCTGAGTGAATGCTCAGGGGCAAAAACTGTGAAGGCAGCTTAGAAAAAAACATAAATATCTGAAGTGGAAAAATAAAAGCATTTACACCCTTTCCTCATTTGTGCTCATTATTTAGCATAACTCACTGATTCAGCCTCTGGCCAAGCTACCTCATAAAAAATTAATTCATATTGGAACAAAAGAGGTGTCTTGCTCCAACATTTAATACATTCAAACACAGATTTATCACTCAAGCAAAATGAGCCCAGTTTATACTCAAGCTATCCTAGTAATCCAGGTAATCATGGTGCGCAGTATGAACCTGATGTTTGATCAGCTGTTGCTGTGTGCAGTCAACTGCACAGACTCAATTCAATGTTTTATATATAAATTATACCATCAAGATAAAGAGCAGCTGCCTGGGAGGCAGGAGGCTACAGGGGGCATCTTCCCTCCCCACCCTCCTCACTTCCAGCTGTGTGGAAACTGAAAAGCATGAAAAAGTTAAAAAGTACAAAGCAGTATCTGTAAGATGAGCAGGTCTAAAATTAATCAAAACTTCAGGGAACTTTGTAACCACCTGAAAAATGAAGTGCCAGCAGAAGCCAGGTCACCACCACAACTTAATCTTTGCAAGATGCCCAAGCCTCTAATGAGCCACAGACTCTTCAGCAGTAAAGATAAGTGCACCTGGGATTTACTTTGCCAGGTGTGCCAGCTTCTGGAAGTAACCCACAGGGTGTCAGACTTACTAGACAAGACCACCCATTCTTCCAGAGATGGTTTTCACTTTGCATTCCCTCATCCTACACCTTTGCTCTTCTTTCCCCTGCACAATCACACATGGACCCTGAGGCCCATCATTTCCTTGGGCAGTTCCCTGCCCTCCATCCACTCCTGCTGCTCCTGATGCTGTTAAAAGCCCACAAAACTCACAGAGTTGAGTCTTGTGGGCCTGTGGGTGGCATAGGAACAGAAGGCTGCTCTTCCCATAAATAATATTATCACTGTTTCTTGACCAGGTCAGTGCAACTCCTCTCTGGCTTGTCAAGCACTTTTCAGCACCTCTTTTATTGCAAACTTATCCAAAATTCAGGGTCTCCCCAAATGAGACCCTGATGACCATTCCTCTTTCTCCTCCCTTCCAGCCCCAAACCAAATAACGGTTTGTGGAGAAAACACAGTTTTCCAAGTGACTTTATACTGTTTTTTCTTTTAAGCAAGCTGTTTGAACAGAAAACTGGCAGGACAGAGAAAGTTGTGCAAAATACAAGAGCATGGGTGGGTTATTCAGAAGATTGCTAGTCATTCATGGTTTAAATACCATGAGTGCAGCCTCACTGCCCACTGAAAATAGCAAAAAATGTCAAACAAGAATAATGCAGCATTACAAAATTATAAACCTTAGACACAAATCAGTCCACAAGGAAAAAAAAAAAAACTAGTGGATTAGTTGAATGATCATTTTTTGACCATCCTTCAAGGCAGCAATAATAATAATATCTGATATAAGTTTACAAGGATGAAATAGGTTATCAGCCCAGAAGGAAAATCACGTTAAATTAAAAAATGGCCATATAAAAATTAAATGATTGAAACCTTAATGAGATGAATGGAATTTCCTTAGGAAACCAAAGCCTGGCTGATGCTCTGGAGTCCTCACCACAAGAAAGTACAAGGACCTATTGCAGCAGGTACAGAGGAGGCCCACAAAGATGATCCAAGGGATGAAAAACTCTTACTATTAGGAAAGGCTGAGAGAACTTGGGTTGCTCAGTCTGGAGAAAAGAAGGCTCTGGGAAGAGCCTATAACAGCTTCCAGTGCCTAAAGAGGCTGATCAGAAAGATGAGGATGAAATACTTAGTAGGGCCTGTCACAATGAGACAAAGGACAATTATTTTAGATTAATAGAGGTAGATTCAGATAGGATGTAAAGAAAGTGAATTTCTTACAATGAGGATGGTGAAATGCTGGAACAGGTTGGACAGGAGAGGTTGTGGAAACATTCAAGGCCAGGTTAACCAGGGCTCTGAGCAACCTGATCTAGCTGAAGATGCCTTTGCTCATTGCAGGGCAGCTGGAATAGATGACATTTAGAGGTCCCTTTCAGCCCAAACTTATTGTGACTAATAATTCCTCAGGAATTACGATTGATTTTAGAATCATCCCTGAGTGCTTTTTAAGTACATCAAGACACATTCTCTGCAAAGGAAATGCAAAGGAAGGTCTTCAGTAATCTAGGACCCTGCTCAGTAAATGTTTATAACCATGATAAACTTCCCTGCTGTAGCAGTGCACTCTGTGAAATAACTGCTACAGAACAAAAAGGCAAACAACTCCTGTTTTGGGAAGGGGCAGCGAGAAAACATGGCTTTTTATCATGAAGTAACATAACTATTTAATTACAGTTGTCAGTTGTGCTATGGAGAAGGAAACTCTGGCAGTGGGAAATGTGCCAAAATCCCCCAGATTGTTTACATTCAGAATAATAACTTCTGAAGAAGAAAAGCCTTCTGAACTGATTAAATTAAGCGTAAGGCCTAATTCATTGTCATTAGCTGCTGTGTAAGACACATAAATATAGAGAAAACTCTCTGCTGGTTTATAATAATACAAGCAGCACTGGAAGCTTGCCCCTGGGACTACCAGGGCTGTGTAAGCCCACACTGCTCAAGCTGCCTACTTAGGCAGTGCAAACGTGAATACTCAGCTTTTTGGCACATCTCCCCAGCTTTGGATAAGACCACATACACACACCAGTCGATAAGAGTAGTCAGCAGCATCCTTGTCAACACAGTCCTGAGATCATCCCAGACAGCCTCGACACTCCAGGATGGAGCTGGAGCAGTGGGCTGCTCATCCCAGCCACTGGGACCACAGGCACCAGTGTTTAACCCAGACCTGTGTCACTGTGGTGTCTGACATTGTGTGACTTGCTTGACACTGATCACTCATTACAGCAGGAGAAACACAAAAAATTGTATTTCTCTAAAATAATTCCTGAACATGAAGGTGCCAAGGAGAAAAAGAGCAAATCATGATTCACAAGTACGCAGAACGTGATCTTTTGGCAACCTCTTGATGCTACAAGAAAAAGAAAGATAAGTAGGCAAGGAGAAAACAGAGAGGATGGACACAGAGGATGAAGGTGCACAGCTGTGGTTAAGATGATCAAGTAAATAATTTTTAATCGTGCTTTTGTGGAAGGAAGAAGAGCACAAAATTGAAATACTCTTCCCATGTCACTACCTTTGATCAGGGAAACTAAGTCTTCCAAGACTAGTTGGCAGTGTCTATTTAAAAAAAAACAAACTGCAGAACATCACACACTTGATCTGAATCAACTTGAGACACACCAATCACCACCTCCAGTGTGATCAGGTTCTAGTCAAGTGCTAGACCAAACTCTTGACAAATCTCACCAACTAAAAGCACCCCTGCAGGTGGTTGTCCAAGCAAACAATGCACAAAACTTGATTGCAAAGAGCTTCCAAACCTTGTCAAAAAAAAAAAAAAAAGGCAAATCAGCAGCACAGATAAGAAAATTCTGTGGACTTTCCCATTTGTAGCTTTAACACCAACTGCTGCACATAAAATTTGGCTCCCTACCAGTTATTTGCCATAATAGCTTAATATATTTCCCATAATAGACACAACTGCAATTCCTTTCCCCAAGTTTTGCCATCCTAACTTACTTTTTTTCACGTTCCACAGTAGTTTCCACATTTTGCTGAACAGATTGAATGAACTTTCCCTAACAACACCCTTTCGTAATGGTTAAGTAAGCGAATGGAAAACCTTTCCTTAATGATGCATCACCCTGAGCCTTGTGAGACGAGATGGCTCCTGCAGGTGGACTGGAAATCTTCTTATCAAATCAACCCTCAGACCAATTAGGAGGTCTCAGTGAATTACAAGAGCTGTCCCTGCTGCCTAGGCTGCCAAACTATTGCACAACACTATGCAGCTGCTTTCTGTTCTGTCTACTGTGCATTGCCAAGTTGTTTTTTTAATGCGGAATGTCCAGAAGTCAAACGCGGGTTCCATCTAACTGGCTCATGCTGCTTTAGCCATGAGAATGGTTGAGTACAAAAGGAGAAACTTCCTGCTGTGAGAGACAGGTGAGTGAAAACATGAGCCAAGGGCTTCATCACACCAACAGACTGACAGGAAAGCGTCCTGGATTCCCTTGGCATCCCAGAGAGGGTGACATTGCCTGCAGAGGGTCAGAGTCCTCCCACTGACCAACACGTTCTGGCTCCTCATCAACAGCTCTTTCATCCAGGCCCTCATTTTGGTTTTGTGGGGTTTTTTCGTCCTCCAAATGGATATCTAGCATAGGACTCCCAGATTAGTAATGTTCTCCAAAAGCATTGTCTTGTTTGGTAAACCATCTTTCCAGAGGAGGAGTATTGAGACATTGTAATTTACTACTGGAGGGCAAAAAGAAACAATTATCTCCTGAATATTATGTATTTCATCTATAGTTTTCTTACAACGGGTCCCAGATTTATTTTTTTTAAAGAATTTAGTCCTCTGCATCAGTCTATTTTTCCAGAGATAAATACCATCACATAATAGCCCTCAAAACACCTGGCCTGTTTCGGGATGTTCTGGTTTTATTTTTTAAGTAACGTGACAATGGTTCACAGATGCACAGAGACTGTAATTATACAGAACATTAAATTACCACACAAATTAAAAGTGAGGCTTAATTAAGAGTAGAGAGCATCGTGGCACCTCAATAATGCAAGAATAGGTATGGAAATATTTTTAAAACCCAACATAACAATAGAATTACTTTATCTTACAGCATGTTTTGGTTCTAAACTTACAAGAACATGACAGGTTGTTTGTGAACAGCAAAACACCAAGCATAATTCAAATTATATATATATATATATATTATAATTAAGAAAATACTTCATCTGTAAAGAAAAAAAATCAATTAACCTCATTTTGATTGTAAAATATGTGCACTAGAGATTTAAGAGAAGCATTTTCTTAAGTAGGACTGGCATAAGATTAGGATAAATTCTAATCCTTTACTTGAAAACAAAACAAGGAAATCCACTCCCAAGGCAAAAGCAGGGACAGGGAGACACTTGAAAACAAAAGGAGAAAGTCTTTAAACAAAATCTCTGAACAGATTTCAAGATTTTATTTGAAGTCACTGGTGTCTCAATTAAGAAGATAAACAAGTTTGATGACGTAACTTTATTGTTTTCTCATGGCTATTTTGACCCTCATGCTAGAGGAGCCATGCAAAGTAGAAGAGAGGACTCTAAGCAAAGAGATGAACCCATCACAATGCACATTCCAGCTCTAAGAGGGTTCGTTATGTTTCTGATCTAAGTATTCTGTACTAGTAGGCCTACTGCATACAATGTGTGGCTAAGCATTTTCATATATGCTTTTTGACTCTGGGAAATTTTCTTTAAAGTATTTCTTTTTAATCTGCACCATTTGCAAAAGATTTCAAATACTTTTGCTGAAGTTTTACCTATAAAACATAATCTACCCTTAGTAAATCCTCCTGTTCCTCAGAGGTCTTCATTATCATCAATACTACTGAGATTATCTGACATCTTCAGAAAAGCCACAGACCCTTACTTTGACTTGAGAGAAATGAAGACTCATTTTTAGAAGACTTTCATTACATAAAATTGAAATTGGCCAGTTCCTTAGTTTTATTCTTCCCTTTTAAGAAACCTGCAATAAAATGATTCAGCAAAGGACGTGGCATCTTCAGATAAAAGGAGCAGAGACTGACAGGGTTGTGAAGGCCTCTGCACTGTTATTTCATTATCAGGCTTTCACTCTTTAAATTTTAAGGCCTACTAATTACATCTGGATTAAAAAAAGACAGGCAGAGCTGCAGCCAAAGAGGGATTGAGCCTGCAAATGGACAGCTCGCTTCACCTAAAGAAATAAACAGAGAGGAGAGAGAGCCAGGTGGCAGCTCTGTGGCACTTGTTTGCTCGCATCCTCCTGCTGGCGCAGCAAGTCTTTGTTTGCTCTGCCATTACCTGCTCTGCTGAGGCTGGAGCGGGCGGCTCGGGCACCCCTCCGTGTGAAAAGAGCTTTCTGCTGCTTTTACAGGCAGCAACCACAGAAGCCCAGCCAGAGGGGGCTCAGGCAGCCCAAACACAGAGACTTTCTGAAGGAGTGCACAGCGGCGGAGGAGCAGCAGCAAACGCAGACTCCAAGGTTTGCCTCACCTTAAAAATCATACACTTCACTCTCTGGTGGTGGACAGATCTCTGCAGCAGCTGTGCATGACAGCAGGGGTTTTAAATCAGTGTAAGGAGGTCTAAAACCATAGTTTCATTACCTGGCCGCAAGTTCAGTGGTTTGCAGACAAGTGTGAATCAGAGGTGAAGCCGGAGCTGTACATGACCGCTAAAAGAAAGACTGAAGAGGGGTACTTAGTCCATAGCAATTTTTGTGCCTCTTTATTTTTCCAGACTTTGTGGGAAGACAGGAAAAAAAGTTGCTATAGCATGAAATGGGAGTATTTTGGTGGGTATTTAGTGTAAGGAGAAGTAAACAGAAAACTGGTTCCCCCTGTCACTTGCTGCTGTGTAGAGGTGGCAAAGAGTGAAGCACTGCTCCTCTGTTCTGATGCTCTTCCAGAAAAACCTAAGTGGGCTGTGCAGGCCTGCCATGAAAATATTCCCATGGCAACCACGAATAACAAGGGTAGTTTAAAAGCTGTTACAACGACTCTTTCACTCCAACTCATTCAACAGAGGGATCTAGCACTACTGCTGTACAAAACCATGCCACTGGAAACGTTTTTGTTTACGAGGCATGAACAGATATTTACCACAGGCTAATTACTTTAATTGAGTTTCACTGTGACACATGGTGCAAGTTAAAAATTAGCCATGACACTGTGTACAGAAAACACTGTGCTTTATAGCAAAGCAATAGTTAATTTTTGCTGTTGGTATAAACACACTTGAAGCATTCAAACGTTATTCAGCAGTTCGTTATCAGAGAATCATCCTTAGGAAATAATGACTATGATTTTGTCTCTGCTCTTTGTATATCATTCAAATTGCACGCTACAGACCTTAACATGATGGTTAAACAGACATCTGGAATTATATGTAAGTAAATAGGGGAGATTAAAAGCCATGTGAAAAATGGATGGACAAAATCATATTTTGTAACAGATCTCAAGTAATTGCTTGTGGTTTGGCAAGAGATACTGCTTGGATCTGTGGATGTGTGCACACTCACCGTGCTCTGAGGACATCACCCCATGGGACAGAAGCTGTCACTCCATACCTCCCAATGCTAAGCCCAAAACCCAACTGTTCCACATGCCAAAGGCACAGGGAAAAAAAATCTACTGCCCGTGCACGATTTATTTGGCACATGTATCTCGGAACAAAATGCACAGGGGAGATATTCACTGTGGGCAGGCACAGAGGTGTTCCAACCCAGACTGGGTTAAAAACAGCTGATTGTCACTCAAGTGCAAGAAGACTCCGGGCCCCCAGTGCTGTCTGTCCACTCTGCCAGGCTGCTCGTGCTCTCAGACCCATACCTGCATTGAAAGGGGAGCTAGAACCTTCCTATTTATCCAGCTGATTTCAGGCATTTTTCCTTTATGCCTCTACCTGCGCTGAACAAAAGGCAGCCAAGGATTCAAATTAATCACATGTGACCGAGGGCCTCTGCCTAACACCCCTGGACTGGGTGCAGAGGATGCCAAGTGCTTCTATCCTTGCTTGTCCAAAAGATCCAGGACTACTGAAAGAATTGCATAGGTTCAGGGGATGCCAGGACTGGGCAGTGGAAGAACCAGAAAAAATAAAATGCAAATCTATAAAATAAAATCAGATTTTTTTAAAAAAAATAGTCAAATGAAAAACAGCAGTAAAAAAAATGAACGTTAATGGATATAAACGATAATAAAAATAAATTGTTATGAAAATAGATTATATAAAATAAAGAATAATGGAAATAAAGAATACTGAAAATAAATAATGGAAATAAAGAATGATGGAAATAAAGAATAATGGAAATAAAAAATCATAAAAATGAAGAATAATAAAAATTAATAACAAATATAAAGAATAATAAAAACGAACACTAACAAAACCAACGGTAAGGCACACTATAAATTTTTAAAAAATAAGANCACTGGGCCCGGCCCGGCCCCGCCGCGGGCACCCGGGGGCTCTGCTGGAATGCGCTCCTGCCCGCTCTGCAGCCAGGGAGCGCCCCGAGGGAGGGACTCGGGGAGAGCAGCCGGTGTTTTCCTTGTGAGAGCCAACCCTCCGGGAAAAAAAAAGGGCTGGCACCTGGTGCCAGGTGGGGTTTGTGCTGTGTGATGACGGTGACGTGTGTGAGTGAGTGAGTGCTCCTCCAGACCGGCCTCCGAGCTGTGTGTGAGACCCCCGAGAGACACCCGCAGGGCAGAGTGCGGCTCATCCACCGGCGGCGGTGCCGTCAAACCCACCGGCATGCTTGAGGCTGGTCCCCTACACGCTCAGCAGGACTCTCCATTGCTCAGGTTTCTGCTTTACTGTGAGGGTGGCACCGGGAAGAACCGGCTCTGGGGATGCCCAAAGCTTGGCAGTCTGTTTGGTGTGGAGTATCTGTACAGATCCCGTCCAGCCACCCGTCTGGCACACCCGGCAGGCTCAAGGCAGGACATTCCCAGCTCCAAGACATCCTCTGAGCCAAAGACACTGGTTCAGTCTCGGCCGTTCTGCGTTTTCCTGGAGCTGAACTTTGGAAAAGCAGACCATGAGAGTCTGGAGAGGGTTCCCTGTCCCTCTTCCATAATTCCTCAAGAGAGTTTATAGGGTTCAGTGACAAGGGCTTCTGTGATGGACGTCACAAATATTGGCTACAATGGGAACAGTCCTGCATTTTTAGGCAAAGTTGGAGGGAAGAAAATTAAAGGGACTGGAAATAGAATAAAAATAGAAATATATATTCTTACTCTGATTAAAATATTTTTTCTGATTAAATCAAACTCCAAAATCTCTTTATCGTGAGAGAGACCCAATTATCAAAATATCAGAAATAGTGGTTGCAGAGATATTTCAAATTCCATATGAAACACTGAAAATTGGGGGAGGCTCTTCCAAAGGCAGAAATGGATAATTTTATGTACTTCTGTCAAGGGTAGCTATGGTTATATTTATGTATTTAATGCCAGGTACCACAGCCTCCTAATGTTCCCAATATATAGCACTTATTCCTGGGATTCTTCTGGTTCCTATTTTTCTCTTGTAGCTTTAAATTTT
>VWZN01009187.1:68671-222533 GCA_013396955.1 Regulus satrapa | reverse complement strand
TTTTTTTTTTTTTTTTTAATGCAAGTGTTTGAAACAGAAGGCTGTGTTGCCTGCATTTGAAGGTATGTGGTGCACATTCTAGAGTCACATGAAGATCCATGGGAATGTTGGAGGCCACAAAGCCCTAAAAGAGCTCCTGTTCAGATAAAGCAGAGCAAACATCTGTGTCATTAACTCTGTTTCTGTATGTTCATGGACACATTATATATAATCCTGCTTGTGAATAAATCTAGCACTGTCTAGAACAGGCCAAACCTCTCCCAAAGCTATCTTGTTGGGTTTTCCCCTCCTCTCTCCTGCAATCAGTCTTGTTCAAAGGTTCATTTTTTCATCTCAGTAGCTTCTGCCTCTGAAATGTTTACACCATGTGTCATGGTAACCCCAGCCAGTACCAAAACAAGCACACCGTAGTACATTTGGACAGGCACTGTATTGCCCTCTTTGCTTTTCTGCTTGCTATGTTGTCAAGCACTTTAGGATCCTCAAATATTGGGATACATGTTTGCCTAATAATGATTTTATACACAGGTTCCTGTCCAAGAGTATCTGTCTGCAACAGGTATGAGCAGAATGGTGTACATAACTCTAATAAAGCCTCTTTGATGGCAAAAAGATTATTTTTTTTCCCCTTGTCTGGAACCCTCACATTTAATCACATTAGGATTCTGTTTCTTGTTTTTATAGTCCCATTATTTCTCTCATCCCATGTGGTTCTAACTAATTAAACAGATAAAGTGTGTTCTGCCTGGATTCTGGCACATCAGCCTTTGAATGCATGATGTTAAAAGCAGAGCAAACTTTCTGTGGAAGCACAGGAACTGAGAGCCTCCACGTTTTCTCACCTCAAACTGGAGATTGTCTGAGATAAAATGCATTGTTTTCATAAATTTTCTTAGGCCTTCTGACACTGTGGCAATGAAATACCATAATAGCTATGCTGTCTGGTAGAAAATGTACTGGCAGCCATGGATTAAATTTTGAGGACTTAGTGGAAGATTGGTGGGGTAGGGGTCAAAGCCAGAGATTTCCACATTTACAAAGTGTAAGAGGTAGAATTTAGGCATGTGATTCATCACTGTCTGGCCAGTGGCTGGTAAAACTACTATGCAGCCTTTTTAATTACACATCTTCTCAGTTTCGACTCCTTAAATAGTAGTGCATTTAAAAAAAAAATCGTTATGTGTCACAGTTGTTTTTCAACATGTTCAGGGGGAAAGTCTCTTCTTCAGGACAAGCTGGTTCACATCTCTGAAATTTCCTGCTGGCGAGTAAATGGATGTTAACATCACCTTTAGTCAAAGCATCAGAGTGGGTTCCTCTGTTACCTGCAGACTTTATTAGCACCTGCTTCAGGCGCAGGGGTGTGATTGAAGACAGGAATTCTTCTAAAGTCCTGCTCTGAATGCAAACTCGCACCCTGTCAGTGGTCCCTGGGTGTTCATCCTCCTCCCACCCTTTCCCACAGCTATCCCCACATGCCCTGAGCCTTGGGGCTTTCAGGCACCCCATGAATCTGGTGCTTGCACTTCATCCCTGGTGGAGAATCCCTCAAATGAGGGGTGAACATGGCTTGGCACCTCCCTAATCTGGGAGCAGGCCATGCTCTTCTCCCACTCAGTGCCTTTGTGCTTGCTGAATACTGATGTTGCAGAACACAGGCAGATTTAAATAAGTTTCTAAACATATATTTTACACAGTTTCAAATTTCCCTCATGCAGTCAGTGCAGGAATTGTGAAAGCACGTCAGCTCTTTTGAAATACTGCATAATTAAATGAGCATAAGCTGCATGCTAGGGGAAAACTGCTGCAAGGTGTCTCAGCAGGTTGTCTAGTCTGTCCTTGCACTTCACAGTGGCATCAGCCATGGCTGAAATGTCTCTTGGTTAGCAGTGAATGTTAACTGGAGAGGTAAATGTTAATAGCCGAGGGTTTTAATCCAACATACGCAGTCTGACGTTCATCTAGAGCTAATAAGCAAAAATAGAATATTTTAGCAATCAGACTGTGTTCAAAGTAGGACTGATCATTCAATGTGAAACCTACAAGATTTGGCCTGTTAGTAAAAGCAATGAGTGGATGCAAACATTCACCTTCTGGGCACACCCAGAGCAACAGCCCAAGAACAGAACAAGGGTCTGAGTGCCAGGGTGCAGCCAGGCCTGCAGCTGCCTGGGGATGGGGACAAGGGCCATGGGGACCCCCAAGGGAGGGTGACAGCTCAGGCCTGTCCCACCCCAGGCAGGAGCAGTACCCAAAAATAGGTCCCTACTGATTATTTAATACAAGTGCACAAGTTTTTAGAACAAAATTATTTTACCTTTCTTACTATTTTCATCTATTTATGGTGGATTTAAGGATCTTCCTGGTCAAAAGGGTGTAAAGGCAGCCTCCCATTCATGGGAGGGAGGCCATGCAGGCTCTAACACAAGGAGTCAGTCATATGTCCCCTCATTAGACCTCACAGAGAAGCCATTCATCGAGACTGCTTGTGTAATGAAACCCCAAGGAGGAGTGGAAGAAAACTGATGTGATATCTCAAAGCATTCCAGCTATCCTACTTCATAGTCTCTGCTTTCCCTTCCATCTGTTTGGCCTAATGAGCCTACTTTTACAAATCTGTGACTGGTGTAAGCACCATTCTAATGGAAGGATTAAAAACAATAGTGGTAATCATGCAAATATATGTATACTAATTAATATAACCAACAAAGAAAAAGCAGGGGAAAACCTTTAAACTAACATAAATTAATTCCCCCATGTCAGACTCATCCTTGCACTGTGCTAATCTCTTCCTGACGATTAGTTACAGTTCAGGCTGATCCAATTTCCTACTGCTTCTCCTTTTTTTGCAAAATTTTCCTCCAAAATAAATCCATTTTCAGGTTTGTGGTGGTGTTCACTCTTGTTGCTAGCATGAATACCTGCAGGCAGAGGTGCTTGGCACTGCCATGGCATCTGTGACTTGAGCTTGCACTAATCTCTAAGGACACTTTGCGTTTGTTCACTGGCAATGTCAGTTCCTGCCATGCAGAATCCTGGGGGATGGGCTCATGACAGAATGGAAAGCAAGTTTTTATGTAGATGTAAAGGAGCTAGAAAAGTGAAAGTACCTTAGAAGGTACCATCTTGCTGCTTCAGACAGATACAGACTTAAGGGCAGACTTAATCAAAGGGTATTGCTCAAAAATAATCAGTGTTTTTAAAGTAGTGACCAGAAGACCTGTTCTGAATTGAATACCAGCAGTCTTTGCTGTGTAATGTCTGCTTTTTTGCTGCCCCTTGTTTAGAATCTGTTTGAGCTCAGTTCTTTATCTCTTTAACTAGATGAGCAAAAGCTAAAGATGCAAAGCAGAGGAGAGCAGTGAAATTCCATCTCCTACCTCTAAACATGGCCTGTGCAAATGCATTAGCATACCTCAGAACACATGAGGAAATGAAACGCTTTCATCCTTCTACCAAAAAAAAACCTACTATGTCCTTCATCAATAACCTGATCTGAAGAGTCCTTCAAGAGACAAGTTATGCCCCTCACTCATGCCAAATATATTCTTGTGACTAATGGCTGGTGACATTTTATTTTCTCTTGATCATGACAGTCCTGCTGCTTTGCATCCATGGAAGTCACAGCATACTGTTTCCATCTGTCACTTGAAAGATAGCCCCCTTCCAGTCTGTCCACTACCAGGCTTCATTATTAATTCACTGCTGATTTATTTCATCTTTATGGGAGTCAAAAGAAGCTCATGGGTTTGCATTCCTTTAGTTCCTCATTATCTTTCCCCCCATGTTTCTTCTGCCTCACTCCCTAATTTTTAGCTGTGGTGAAATAGCTCATCATCAGTAGCAAATCTCATGTTATCCTGAAGGGAAAACACCTACAGGAAGATATTCCAGAAGCTCCTCCAGTGCAAAATTGGGAAGGAATTAAAGTAATGAACAGCAAGACACAGGCTATCATGTATTGATAAGCAGGTTATTGTGCATGTATCAGGTATTACAATGTGTGTACATGGTAATGCTGCTGTGACTAATGGGGGAATGTTGTTCCCTGCACATTTTCACAGTCCAAGATGTATAAATTGGAATGGTTTCAGTGAAAAATCCTGAAAATAATTAATAGATTAGGAAATATTCTTGCTAATTTAGAAAAATCTAAATTCAAAGATGAAAAGGAAGGTTGGGACTACCTTGCAGAGGTTTGTGTTGCCCTGTTCATCCTCAGTGCCCCTCAGTGCCCTGGGACAAAGCTGAAACACCTTCTGGGTGGGCACAAAGGACCCTTTAGCATGGGAAGGCTGGGGCTTTGTGCATTTTTAATGTCATTTTACAGATTTTATGCACCCACAGAGACAATCAACATGAGCTGTGTGCTGGACTAGAATCAAGTTTTTATCGTATAATTGCCCTTTGTACTCTGTGTTTTCTAAATTCTCGAAATCCCAGCATTGCCAAATGCTGATTTTAATCCAGATCTTTCTGTTTAATCCAAATCTTTCTGTGCTAAATCTTCTGAGGTCAGGGCTTGATCCCATTTTCTGAGGTTTGGTTTTTAGATTTTCCATGCACGTATTATTTTTTTTATTCTATAGGCAGTTTTCCGTCTTTTCATGCCTAAACTTTCTCCAAAATCTTTAATTGCCCTAAGAATTCCAAAGTCTAGGTCCTCATCCAATTTTCTTTGTATTTCTTTCTTTAACTCATTTCCATAAATATAAACCTCCTCTAAACAATTTTAAAATAGTATTTGTATCCTCTTAATAGATGTACAATAGTTTACAATTAATAGAATCTAGATATGACAATAAGCAGGCCTTTTCATATTCATGCTATTTTTAGTCTCTGAAAGTATTTAGAGATATCTTTGCTTGTTGCCTTCCACATTATAAGTGTCTCCTTTTGAAGAGCTCGGTTATTTTGATAAGCTCAAATTGCAAATGTGATTTGTTTATATTAGCACTTCTGTTTTGGGCAGCTAGGATCACACATAAGTCTCTTTGTTTTCTGCAAAACGAGGCTGCTGTATTCATTTTATGTTTACAAATCTCCTGTTGAAGCCAATATTCTAGTTTCAATATAATAAAAATGAGTTTAGATACATCAGAATTTTAACTACTGTCCCATACAGACACTAAACGATAGTTTTCAAATTGAAATATTATTCAATCTTTTCTCACATTTCTCATGGTCAATATTTGGTTTCATGAGGTAGCCAGCATGTAGTTAGTGTTACTTGTATTTTACAAGGAGCAGATTTGAGAGGAGATCATTACCAAACAGGGTATTTTAAAGTGCTGCTACATTACAGATGTGATCAAGCAGCCAGACAGCATCAGAGCCCCTTGTTTTGACCCATCCCTCAGCTCAAGGACTTATAGTTTCTTTTTGCTGGTGTCTGCATTGAGTGGAATTGCCAGGGCCAAGGGAACTTTGACTATTTTACCTAGTGACTTCACCTGGTCCTGGCTCTATCTTCATGAACTAGATCCTTGAACCAGAATATCACCTAGAATCTAGAAAATCTACCATCTAGGTTACAATATGAAAACAGAAGCTTGTCATGTACTGTGTAATGCCTACTTTTTTGCTGCCTTTGACTCTACTGTCTGCAGGCTTGGGAGAAGGATTGTGCTGATCCTCCATCTTCTGTCGATTGCCATTTCAAGAGAAATAGAAAAAAAAAATTTAAAAAAGAAGAAGAAGAAAACAAGGTGAGCCTTCTGTATTTCCTCTGTTGGAATTAAAATCTTGGTCCTGAGCCACTGTATGGATTTTTCTGATGAACTCCTTTCTACATGCAGTGGTCTTTACTTTCTCTCATGCCTGTCTAGGGAATGGTTATGCCTGAGGGGGATATGTCAGGTATTTGTAAATCTTTGTGTGCAGGCACTTGACAATAGGGTACTCTGCAGGGCTATTTCCATCCACTTTCCTAGTGCAGACACTGTTTTATTTTAAATCCTAAAATTGTAGAATATCCTGAGTTGGAAGGGACCCACAAGGATAATCAAAGTCCAACTCCTGGCTCTGCAAAAAACAGGTCCCAGAATCCCACCACGTGCCTGACAGCGTTGTCTAATGTTCCATCAAAACCCCAAATGATGCCCTGGGATCAGGCCATGCACTGATTTGGGTCTGTATTCTTTTTGAAGTCTTGCCTGCTTCCCTAACATCCTTTCGGTCTGTCTTGGTTTGCATTATTTATTTCTGGTTCGACATTATTGACGTTCTCTCCTTATTTTTTGGTGTGAGCCTGAACTCCTTCAGTCTTTACTCCCATTCCCTGTATGTATCTGCAACATAAACACAGTGGTTGGAAAAACTGTTGGGACATTTTCCTGAGAACAGTGACACTCCTTACTGTACCCATGGTTTCTTCAGCAGAGGGGTGATTCCTCCACTACGTTCCCACCAGTTTGGAGACAGGTCACAAAATAAGTTTCATTGTTTGGATGTTTTTGGTCTTGCAGACTGTGGTGTGAGGGGCTGGTTGGTCTGCAGCTTCTGCCACGTGTTTTTGCTTGGCATGTTGCTGATCACTGATGGATTTTGCAATCTTTTTCTGGTGACTGTCAAGAGCCAGTGGAGCAATTCCTGCAGGTGTCAGGAATTGCTTTCTGAAAGCCTCCATTGGTATTTTTATTGCTATTCTAAAACAATTAGGTATGGGAAAAAAAAGAAAAAGCCTGTTTTGCTTTTCAGGTATGATTTTAAATTAAAAGATCCTTAAACCTTTTTGTCTGTGTGCAAGCAGACAGACATTTGTCTAAGTCACAGTGCTTTCTGGAACTGGTACCTGTTCAGAAATACCTGGACAATGCTACAAGAAATATCTCAGCTGGCAATTCTTTTGACAATTAAATGTGACTTTTATTCTGTGTCAGTCAAGTGAAGCAATTGAAGCAGTTCTGTCAGTCAAGTCTTCTGAATTCACAGTCATAAATGCCTTAGCACTGAGGTAAGATTTTAATAAACCAAGTGTATTTACATACTTTCATACTTGAAGAATGTGTATAGACAGCATCAGAAAGAACTGGCCTTTTGAGCATCAGTTAGTGATTTCAAACACCTTGAGTTCATTATAAAAGTCAGCATTTCACCTGGGATTGACTGACCAATGAAAATAGTAGACATAAGCAAAATAAACACACTATGATTAATTAGCAAATATATGTGGTATTTTGTATTTCAAAAAAGAAAAAAAATCCTGACATTTTCTTTCACATGAGGCTCTGGGATTGTACATTATATAGCCATGAGGCTTGCTTAATGAAGGAAGGTATTCTGAAGTGAGATACTTTGATGTGCCTCTATCTTTTAAACTAAAATATGAACACTGGCTTTTGCTACATTATAAATTATCATTCCCTTGAGAAGCAGGTATAGCTTTCTCCCTGAACCATGTATTCCGCAGCATGGAATAGCACAGCTCCTGGAGATCACTGCATAAACTCCTAGGTTTTCTAGGTTCAGCACCTCTGCAAACTGTGTTGCAGAACTGGGCTGGCCAGTAGTGCCTGTATTTACTCAGCCTGATCAAAAGGTCAGAGATAAATTGACCTTTAAACCCACGCAGGCTTCATATGAGCTCTGTGTTGGTGGAGGGCCATGCCTTAAACCACAACAGACTCCTTCCAGGGAACTCTGTTCTGCCTAAAAGTTTGACTTTTCTTTCCCAAGTTATTCTTTGGAATTTTCCATAAGTGTCTTCCCTTTGTGCAACTCGTTGTAAGCCACGACCATGCCTTCTAAACTGGATTGTGAAATTTTGTTGTCTTCTAGTGGTGATATGGCAGTGCTGCTGAGCCTACGCCCACAGTGGTTTGCTGTTCCTGAGGAAGATGTACGAGACTTTGGCAGTGGACAGCACACAGGCTGATGTAGGTAAAGTTGACATGAAAGACTTCACAGTGGCAGAAACACAAACGCTGGCACCTCTACAGGTACTGTGGAGGAGTGCAGGTGCTGACATTTAATTGATCCAGATGTGGAATATTGTCATGACAGCTGTTCAGTGTTAATTGATTCCTTCATTAGGAATAGATGCCTTTTGTTTCCCCTCCCCTCTGAAAAGTATTGATGAAAGCAGCCTCTGCAAGGTGTCCTGGGCTCCAGATGGGAGTTGACCAACAACTGCAGCAGCAGACCTGCATCTCTGAACAGGACATCTCTAGCAATGCCAGGCACAGGGAGATGGAAATATAAGGTTCCTTCCAACCCCTATGATTCCACAGACCCAGGGCCCTGTTCCTCTGTGGATAATCTCACAGACAAGCAGTAAATCTTATGTGGCTGGGGCACTCACTTTTGGATTTGAGAGCCTTCTTAGACTTGGGGACATTGGAACCCGTTTCTGAGGTTTATATTTTAAAATGGTATTACGCATTCATGATAATTCTCCAAATGACCAAGGCTAGATAATCATAGAATCATTTAGGTTGAAAAAGACCTCTTATGATCATCAAGTCCATCTCTTTATATGCTGTAATGGAAAGGAACTGTATCATTTAGAAAAAACAGTTTCTAACATTCATAGCTTGCCTTCATCACTCCACCAACTGTAAAGTGCATCCTGTAAAGGACCTGATATTGGTGTTGCTTATTGGCCACCAAATAATCTCAATTCTGAATCCTGAAGGCTCCAGCCCTGGCCAGGGGAAATGTCCACTCCTGCCCCTGGCCCAGGGAGCACTGCCCACGGATCAGGGGAGGTGATCCCCCAGGAGAGCTGCCTGAGCTCTGGGGGAAAGGTACCATCACTCCTGTCTTCAAAAAGAGCAGCAAGGAGGATGCAGGGGCCACAAACCCATCAGCTTCACCTTCCTCCATATCACCAGGAAGGTGGTAGAGGAACTCATCCTGGATGTCATCTCTAAGCCTGAGGAATCCTCATGGGTCAGGAAAAGGTGAAGGTGCAGGACCAGAAGTCAGTAGAGCTGCCCAGAGGCTCCTGAATTGGGATCTCAGAGCTATAGTGCTTTAGCAGGACCATACCCACAGCAAGGCTCACCCAGGGCAAGACTGGGCCTCACCCAACATCTTCACTTAACACTGGCTCTTTGCCTTTGGCAGAGACTCCAGGCACCCCCACAGGGCTGCCCTGGGAGTGTAGCTCCATCTGCCTCTTCTATATAGAACCAGCATTTGGTTCTATAGAGAATATTTTTTCCTTTGTAGTACCCTATGCTCACCCCTACCTTCTCCCCTCAAAATATTTTCTCATGGACTGTTCTGTGAGGTTTCAAAACACCTTTTCTCCTGCTTTTTGACCATCCCTTTTCCTATATAGCTTCACAGCTATAAAGCCTAAGCCTCTTATGGTCTGTACTATGGACACTGTACTCCAGTCCAGTGGCATAGCTGCTTAGAATCATCACTCCTGGAAAGAAAAAGTGGGGAAAGAAGGAGTAAAAGCACAAGTAGAGAGGCATCTTCATCACCACAAGCTCAATCTACCTGAGATCTACAGCTCCCTGCAGCAGGCACTGAGAGTTCATGCTCACAGCTGCAAGCTAAAGCTAGATTTTTTCTGGCCAAAGAACAGTCAGAAAAAATAGGGTATTTGAGCCTATACTTTAATGCACCAAATGTTGCCAGACTTCTGCAGGCTGCCCTGCTATATGAAACAAATTCACAGTATATTGACTTTTTCTAAATATTGTGGCTCTGCTGTCTTTTTAGCTCAGTTTTGGTGGCAACTCGCAAGTGATTCTCTTTTTTCTGCTTCCAAATCAGAGTCCTATTTATGTAATTTTTCTGCAGAAGCCACTCCACCAAGGACACAGGCCTTGACCTCCTCTGTTTAGTTTAGTGGCAGAACTGTTTTAACCCTCTCCTTGGAGGTCGTTCATCATGAGCTTACCCAGGAGAAAGATATTGTGACAAAATGGTCATGATGCACTCTTACACACCATGGCATGGAAAAAAACCTGAGGAGGTCATTTAATTACCTGCACCATCTGGAGGCAGGATTGGCTATACCTAAACATTTATCTAAAACTCTTAAAGGTACCTAAGGATGTGTCTTAACAGCCACCTACTGGATTTCTGTGTTTTCTGTGCAAGAATGTTTCTTTCATTATGGATACTGTGAGTTTAATTCCTGCAGTTGCTTGTGTTAATATTTTCAACAGATTTTTCGTTTATCCTCCTCTTCTCTAGACTGTACAGGCCAATTCCTTCAATTCTTTTTTGCAGTAAATGTTTTCATGGCCTCTGATTATTTGAATTTCTCTCCTGTTTATTTTCCCCAGTTAGTGAATACATGATTTGAGCTCGAAAGCTGTTAGAACCCTGGGCACAGAGGAATTTGGGCTTCCTGTGCTGACAGGTGCAGACCCTCAGCAGAACACTGCTTTGGACCTGAGACCATGGAGAAGGCTTCCAAAACTGAGTGATAGAACTGGGATTGTGGGTGTGTAGTTTGACTAGAAGTGTGTAATGTCACAGAATGAAAATTCATGGCTTTAGGTTTTAGGGTATAATAATGTATGGAATACGGAGATTTGTAGACATCGGCTTTTTCACCTTCTTCATGGGTTTAGGTGATATTGTTTAATTGAGTGTAAACTGCTGTAGTGCAGGTCACAGTTGTCTGGTTATTGAGTTAAAAGTAAAAATAATTTAGCTGGCAATTATTCATTGGTTAAGTTTACTCTTAAAATACCTTGTAAGTATTTTAGTAAGCTATCATTGCCATTTCTACCAAGAAGCTGAGGTGCTGAGAACTCACTCCATTGTATCACCAACAAGAAGAATAAACATCTAAGTCCAAACACGAAAAACCATCTCCTACGTTTAAATCCTAGATCTGAAGCAGCTGAATACTCCCACAGAGAGTGATCCCACTATTCTGGCTGAAGCATCACTAACACTGAATAAAGTGAAATGGTTGCTTCAGGTACCTCACGATGCCACCTAGTATTGCACTTAGCTTTCTCATAACAACATAATGTTGACTTATGCTCTGCTGTGACCCACCATAATCCCCATAGCCTCTCCTGGAGAAGGTTTGTATTTGTACTGCTGATTATTCTTTCCTGCCTCACTGTGTCTTTCAGGTCTCCCTTCTGTTTGCTTTAGGCAGTGCCTTCCAATTGTCAGGATTGCTTTGAATACTAATTTGTATTTGCAGCCCCTCCTGCTTAATTCCACATGCAAATACAATAAATAACCTCTCTATTCCATCATCTCAGTCATCAGTGGGAATGTGAAGGGCCTGAACTGATGCAATCTCACACTTGTTTGATAGTAGCTACTCTTAGTGGGTGTTCTAGGTGTTACTCATCTCTCAGAAGATCCATCTAGACCATGTTTCCTCATCTTATTTGTGAGGATATCAGCAGAGAGACTACATTAACTGCGTCTCTGTGATTCCTATTGATCTCCACAGCTGCTGTATGGCTGTATGTGGATCCTGGTTCTTTGAGTTTAAACTCTCCCTTTCTTCTGTACTGTATATTGATCTACATCTATGACTTTCTACTATAGGAATTATAGTAAAATAATAATAATAATAAATTAGAGTGATGGAATAATCTTTTTTTGGTTGTTGTTTTTGTGGGGTCTTTTGGAAATGAATAGGTTGATTCAGGTTGAAGATTAAAACCTCTGCAAAAGGTGTCTAATTTCCTGTCATAGAACACAAGCATCTAGTCAGGACTATAGGTCTAGAACACTACTCATCTCACCCAGAGATATACACTGAATGTCTGCTCAGGTGAGTTGACTTTAGGCTCAGTTGTCACACCTGGATCTTCTCCACCTGCAGCAGGAAGTTAAACACAGGGCCCCTTAATTCAAGAGCCAAATCCTGCCTGCTAAATTCTGTGTAACACACAGGATAACATGCTGTCTTCAGGATGTTCTGGTCAAGTTTTGCTGAACGTTTTTAGAGGGTAGAAGAAAACCAGAGAAAGAATAATATTTACAGTGCAAGTTAGAGTAATGCTGCTCCACTGGAATTTGTTTTTGTTGATCTCAATATTTGCTCACAGCAGTGGGTAGTGACCTGTAATGTTGAAAGGGGAAGTGAATCTTCCTAACTGACCTATGAGATTATTTTAAATTACTAATGTTGCTTGCAGGCATAGCAATTGGGATTTATCCTGTAAAAAGCCTGAGGGACCGGGGAGGAAGTAAAGTAGTAACAGAATGAGAAGCAACACTGTTAAAATTTCTTTCCCTTGTAGCTGGATTTCCTTTCAAAACATCTTCTCTTACATACAGGGGTAGGAGGTCAGGATACTGCTTGTGAGTGATCCAAAAATAGTGAGGAACTTTTGGCACAGATGTTGTTTCAGCTGATTAAATCTTTTCTGGGAAACATATCACTAAAAGTTTTGCTTTTTCACAATCTTCACAACCACCAGGTTGTTGCGGGGGGGAGGGGGGCATGTTTCTTGCACAAGTAGAGAAAGAGATGAGAAATTAATGAGAATCCAAGTGAAACAAGCAGGCACTAAAAAGCAGGAAAGAAAAGTAGCATTTCCTGATCACTCTCTGATATCCGTGCAAGATCCTCACTATCCCGCAGCTGGCAGCAGGATGCCCTCAGTGTAAACTGGCTTCTGTAAAACTTTATTAGTTTTACAGAACTAATAGTTCTGTAACTAAATAGTCTTAGCAGTTTTGGGACTGCTGTCCCAAACATCTGCTTACCTCAGGAAACCCTTGAGTTTAAAACCATGGTAGACAAAATTTGAGGTCATGTCATGATCTTCTGTGAGTAGGGTGTGATATTGCTGGCAGCTTCATGTGTAAGAAAAGTAGAATGCAATTATTTGAAATTTTAATATTTTGCAGATTTAAGGTCCATTCCTGTCCCCTTCTGCAGTCTAGAGCTTTCCCCTGATGCTACCAAGGGCATCTCATTCTTCCTCCTCCTAAGCTGACACAGACCCTGCCTGTGATGCCTGGTAGCACTTTTACAGTGTGAAACAAATGGGCCTTTACAAGCCTGGCTTTGTGAAACAAAATGCGGCTATTTGCAGTCCCCAGTTGATTTGGGGTTTGCTGCTAGCATAGAGCTTTCTTCCACCTATTCCTGCCACTACTCTCCAGCATGCCAGATCTCAGAGAAAGGCTGGAGGGATAAGGAAGCACACACTTTGCAGCTGATTCCCTATACTGAGCACAAATCCTGTCCTCCTATCCCAGTCCCACAGCCCAGGGCAGCCTCCAGCCATCCAGTGGAATGAGCTTGGTGCACCCACTGCCCCGTGCTCCCATGCACACAACACCTCCAATCTCACTTTTTAGCTTGTGAAGAGCCCGGCTATTAGCCCGAGCTGTGAAAATCCTAAGATTATTTCTGCTTTCTCTCCTTGCTGGGCTGGCCCAAGCCAGCTTTGTCCAGCAGGAAAAGCAGCGGTGAGTGAGCTCCACCTAAAGGCTTATCCTCTGCTCTCTCCCAGAAAGGAAGGAGGGATTCACAGGGATCTCATCATGCCTGAGCCTCACGATGTGCTCCACCTCCAGGGAAAAGTGTAGATTTCTCAGCAAAATCTGGCAGCAGTCAGTAATGCCTTTTGCCTTCTTTGCAGCTAGGTGTGCTGCTGACCTAGCTTCATTTTTTGTATTTATCACCTTTTATTTTATTATTTTCAAGGTCATGCAGTTATTTTGTCTGGCAGCCATGGCACTATCGAGGCTTAAATGCATACAAATGGATCCATGAATATGATAAAGCAGGGTTGTGCTTGTCTCTGTGTGTTTCTCTTTTATAACTCACCAAAAGACTGTAATAGAAATAATTTCCAAAAAAGCTGTGATTACCCAAGTCAGCGCTAGAAACTAAAGCTCTTTGCATCCCAGAACAAACACTATCTTTGCTTCCCTGTGTGTGTGTGTGCACATACACATCACATTCCTGTATCTATCATTATAGTTTAAGAAAAAAAAAAAAAATAAAAATCACAACGTTGTGTTCTGAAGTTCATGGTGCCTGCAGATGAAAAGCCAAAATTAACACATATATAGTTCCCCCCTGAGGCTGTTTCCAAGCTGGAGAATACAGAAGAGTGTTGGACTAGCTCCTCCTCATTGTTCAAGGCCTTCCTTGAAGGGGGAATCAAATACAAACAAAGAAACAGCATGGGAGAAATCAGGGAGCACAGGAATGGGCTCTCCCAGTGTAGGGACTCTCTTGTGCCTCAAAGGGAATGAAATGTGTGAGGCAGCAGCAACTCGAGCCCCTGGAGTGGAAATATCTGAACACATGTAGCTCATATAAGATTAAAATCACTGTAAAATTTGCACAGTCTTGCTGCAGCAGGTCTCTCTGCCAGTTACTGGGAGTGTTTGGATGGTGTGGAGATGTGGCTAACATCAGCAGGGCGATTGTTTCCACATGTAAAGAGGTGCAGGGGAGGTGAGGAGGAGCAAGGTAAGTGAGAGGGATGAAGAAAATTAATAAAACTGTGTTTTCCTCATTTAAGAGGCTGACTTGTGCATGTCTGATGCTGAGGACTGCCAATACCCTGAGCAGGTTTTCTGCAGGAAGGGATGCTTCCCTCCTTGCCTCCCCCATCAGCCTCAGGCAGGAGGCTTTGCTGGCCAGGCTTTGCTCTCGCTGAAATTGCTGATTGCTCTTCTTCTGTGTTAATAAAAGCAGAGTTAAGTCAATATTGAGCACCCTTGAAAAATCCCACTCAGAATTCATTTAGTGTTTATTCAATTGAGTATTAATGGTGGGATTTCTTTGGCTAAAGAAAATCCTTTGCTGTCTTTTCATCAAAGTCTACAATATGGTGTCTTAGTTCACCTAAGTATCATCTGCTCTGTTTCATTCCCTGATTTATTCTTCCTTACAGTTACAGTCTGTAGAAGAGAACTACCTTTTAAAAAATTGTTAATATCATGTTAAAGATTGTAAGATTTGAGAAATGGAAAAATTTCTAAGCAACATAAAACAATTTGTTGAAGTTCCAGTAATATCTTTGTCAATGCTCTAAAGTGGAGCAAAACACGAGTTGGGAAAATCTGCCTTAAAAAAATTCAACCCATATAAAGCACAGATGGAAAGAGTAAACACAGACATGCAGTTTCACATGGGATCACCCTGATCCCTTTTCTACAAAACATTATGTCTGGAATATTTATTTGGCTCCAACAAGTGAGCCCTAATGTGGCCACAGAGCTTGAGCAATCAGCTGAGGGACTCGGGAGGATTTGGGCACCAAATGATCTTTCACTTGAGAATGACAAGTTATTGATTCAGGCCACCTGCTTGCTAAATTTTGTCCCTCTTGCAAATAGTGGTGAAACGTACCTGCTTCCTAAGAGCAGTGGAGGGGGTCTAGTAGAGGTCTTTGCTCTTCTCCAGCTTTCAGAAGTGGTGGAGGGCTGTGAGGCTGAGGAGAGATGTCTGTGAAATAGAGCCTTGGTTTGTGCATATATGTATGTATACATAAACACAGGAATATGGCACAAAGATCAAGAGTTACTACTTCTAATAGTACCAAACTGCATCTGGGTAAAGCTATGAGGCTGATTGCCCTTGTGAGTGTTTGAGTTCTGCAAGCGCATTTTTAAGTGATTTTCAAAGAACAAAGCAGACCGTGAGTGTGTAATTTCAACACTTCAATGCTATTAGTGTAAGTTCTTCAAATCTAATTTCTAATTCGCTCAGATACTTAGCTGGGACATTTTCAGCCTCACAGTTTTAGATAAAAGTCTCTCTGACCAGCAGAGATTGTCTCAGCCTTTCCTACATGGACTACCTGGGAACATGCACCTGCAGAAAACTCAGCAAACTCGAGTGCAAAGAGCAGCTCAATATTTCTGCCAATGCTGAGAGCCTGCTTAGCTCGCTCAGACTGCACTGCATTTACTGACAGCTGCTCTGGTGATTCCACCTCCTCATTTATGCACGGCTTCTGTGGGAAAATATGGTCACCCAAGGCAGTGGAGACTCATCACAGACCCTTGTCCACTCAAATGAGGGGTTTTGATCCTCACCTGCTACAGAATTGGTGACTGAAAACTTCAGGGTAGAGGATTCAGCTCCATAAATTATTTTGGAGGCAGAACTAGATCCAACAAGTCAGAGGCTCTAGTGCTTAGGGTAGGGAGCTGGGGTAATTAATCCTGACACACAATTTACTTCAGCTCCCCAGATTAATCTTTTTTTATACAGTGATTGACTACAGTACAAAATACCAGTGCAAGCCTCCATTATTTTTTATGTCTGAAAAGCCTCAAAAGAATGGAAAATTTTTAAGTCTTGAGATCCATGTAGAGCTTGGAATACCAATTGTGCATCTGAATGAAAATGCTGTAACTCAGGATTTGCTCTTTAATTCTTTTAAGAATAAAAGATCATGTTAATGTATGTAGATTAGCTGGGAATATGATGAACTTTTTTTAATATTTAATGGGATGCACTGCTAGTTACCATCTAAAGGAAGTATTATTCTGACTCAGACAAATGATATATGTCCTTTTGTATTTTCATACATGTTTTTGATTCCTTGACCTTTTCTGAATGGTCTATTAGGAAAAAAAAAAAAGGCAGAACAAAACACTTTGATATATCATTCTTGGTGCAAGCCAAAGAAGATTACTCATTCTCCTTAATGAACTCTAAATTTTCTCATCTTGATACACAAAGCATCTTTTTTGTATAGAACCACCAGGAACCATTTTCAGTGCATTAGACTGCTTACTAACATGGTTTGCTGCTGATTATCCTCTCTCTTGTAAACAATAAATAGAAATTGTGACACTTTCCTTGTGAAATAAAATGAATAGACTCACCATTTGGATCTCCAATCAGCTTATTTGTACACAAATTTGCAGCACAGCAAATTTATCTGCACTGCTCATTTCCATCAGTGTTCTGCACTTTTGCAAGAATATCAGTCTCATTAATTGTTAGCAATAATGTAATCCATCTTAGAAGGCTGTCAGCTCCTTGTCTTCCAAATAATTACAGTCAAAGAAAGCAAGACACACCCTCCCTCCCCCTCCTTACACCAGCTTTTTTTTTAAATGGCATTTGGATTTTTCAAAAATATTTATGGCCCAAATCAGAGTAAAAATGCTCTGCTAAGCAGAACTGTGCTTTGTAGAGGGTTTAATTCTACTTCAGCCAATTTCTGTACGAAGCTACTGTCTCTAAACAAGTAGAACTAGACACTGACAAAACACTCACCCACAGGAGGGAGCTCGGGGGCTTCTCTTTTCCTCACATCAGGGGCTAAGAACTGAGTTTAGACACACAGAGCAGCAAAGCATCAGAGTGTTCCTACGGAACACTCTTTTATTTCCCTCCTCTTAAACAAAAAAACATTCTGCCTGCAAGCCACAGGGTCCTGCTTGAGCTTCAGGGCTCTGTGGTAGGTCTGGAAGGATCTGTTGAGCAGATTTAACCTGAGGCTCGCAGGAAAGCCCTCCCCAGGCTGTGGTGTACCGTGGATGCCAGTGAGTTTTACCTCTGCTTTACTACATGAGCCCTGTGACAGTAACTTACAAAAGCTCTGATAAAGGCCACTGGGAGATGGCCAGACTCAGGAACTCTTGGCAAAAGTTCAAGGTCAGCAGGCAAGGAGAGGTTTGGCCAGTGAGGATATCTCCAAGTGAGTTGTTCCATTTAATGAGCCTTATAAAGGTTAAACCAGTATAGTGGCTTTGAAACTGGGAGCAAAATAATTAAAATTTGCTACATCATGGGTTCTTTAATTCTGGGAAATCACAGATTATTTCTCACAAGCACAAACTGTGAGGGTAAGGCCTTTCTTACAAGCAAAGGACACAACCAAAGCTCTGGTGTTTGCCTCTGGTTTCCATGTGTGGGGAAAACGACTGGGGATAAAAAGATGATGGTACAGACATTCTAAGGGAAAATACAGCTCCTTCTCCCTGGACAGAACATGGTCAGCATCCCCAGATTCCCACACAATCTAGGGGGGACTAAACAGAGGGTGGAGTAGAGTGGAGTGGAGTGGAGATGCTACAGCTGGACTCTGTTGAAACCCTTGCAGAGGAGGTAACTTGGTGGTACTTTCTGATACGCCACACAGCCTCCAAAAACTGAGGGAGGTAAAGATGTCCTGCTGTTGAATCAGCAACTGTGGTGAAACCCCTCTCCTTGGGTAAGAACTGTACTCTGTGTGTGTTGAATGATCTCAAGCTTGCTTTTATTGGGTGACTAGAGCTTGTTGGGATGTTACTTTGAATTCATATATTGTTTGAATAGTCTTTGCAGTCATGTATGATCACCTGCAATCCTTGAACCTTAACCTGTCATTGATTTATTAATAGAATATTATTCCATAAACTGTTTTGGATTAACAATAACAAACTGATCACGCCTCAGCTAGCCTTTCTGTGGGGGAAGATGGTGCCTGAAGAGTGTGGTACAGTGAGGGGAAAAAAGGGACAAATTCAAATTTGAATTCTCATTCAAAGCAAGTAGATTCTTTAGCAAACAACAAGCCCCACATTATCTGGAAAGCTGGACATTGTTCTCCTTGTTGCTCAATTTAAGAAGCACTTACACAGAAGCCTGACTTGAAAACCAGCTTTAGTATCCAGAGTGGTGTCTGACTAACAAATCAGGAAGCCAGGTCATCTCCAAGCACCATTTAGACTTTCTCACCATAAGTTAGATGCTGTAGTTTTCACCTGAAGCCTCATTTTTGTTTACTTCAATACACCATCTGAATTTAACATAGGCAGCACTTGTGTGCTTCATTCAGGACGGAGTTTCCTAAAATACTGACAAAAAAGTATCAAAGTATGGATTGATAATCAAAATATGGATTTATAAACTGACTTTGGGGGATTTGGTTATGAAGAATAGCTTCTCCTTTCCTTAAATGTTAGTATGAAGACTGTCTGACAAAGCCAAAAGAATTTGGAAGTTTGATTCATTGTTTAATATCAAGTTGTAGATATTTACAACTGTTTTGTTTTGCCAATTATAATTTCTGTTATACTCCGTCCATACATTTCTTTCCAATTATTTGACTCAACAGTTCAACTAGATAATGCTGAATTCACCTCAACAGTTATGCCTGGCAACAGCCTTTAAGCTCACAAGGTGACGATTTCATCAGAGGAACCAAGCAAAAGTGGAAGGAATGGAAGGGAGGGGGGAGAGAGAGGGGAAAAAACGCTTTTGTTGAAACACAAATTTCTTTTGTGAGGCTGATTTGAGCAGTTACAATTCTGGGTCTGTGTTAGTGAGCGGGTGTGGGGACAAATACCAGCCAAGCTCTCCTCTCACTACAGATATTCTCTTTTGTGCTAAACTGGCTGAGGCGTGGTCTTGCTGAACCCCGCTGTCTCTTCTTACCTGAGGACCACGATCAGTGCCATGCTGCTCTGCCAGGTCCCATCCAACCCTTTTATAGCCACTTGCAGCACCCAGATTTCATGTCACAGCCCCCCCATTTTGCACTGGCCAGGTGGCCCCCATGGCAGCAGGGCCCGGGGCCCAGGGAGTGATGCTGGATATAGCAATTATCCCTTAAACATTCCCATTCCTTACATAGCTCCACAGAACTGCTGGTGTGCAGCAGTGTCTCTACCCATGCTTAGAGGTCATGCATATTTTGTGGTGTAGTTATTTGGCTATCAAAGGTATTGCTGACGTTTTGAATAAGGACTGGAATTTGCTATATATAATTAACCGTAGGGGGTGGTGCTTTTTTGGATAATGAGATCTTTAGATGCTGGAGGTTGAAAGAGAGTGGAAAAGGGATGCACATATGATGTTTCATATAAAGTAGTATGGTGATAATGCCCAGCTCACGTTCCCTGGACTGGCCCTTTGATGTTCAGACCATGTAACAGATGTAAAAGGAATGACTGACAGTCCTGGGACAACACATGGTGTCTAATGAGCTCACTGGGGCTCATCACTCCCAGCTCTGACATTTCAATCTGAGCCCCTCAGCTTCTGGGGGTTGGATTCCCCCTTTTGTTTGCCCTCAGCTCTGTGTCTTTGAACACTGACCATCTCCAAGTCAATTCCAGAAGACAGAGTTCTTCCCACGCATCACAAACCTGTCTGAAGGGAGTCTGTGGGGATTCCCTGTCCCACACAGCAGTGTGCATCCTCGAGCTGCTGTGCATGGCATCTGCTGCAAGTGGAGCTGAACAGATGGGCTGAACCCTGTTCTTGGAAAGGACTTCCCCTCCTTGCCACAGGACCCTGCCAGACATTGCTGTGCATGGGAGCCAACCCAGTCTACCTCAGACAATTACTGTAGGATGTGCTCACAGGTGCTGCTGACCCTGAATCCAAAGATGGTCCCAACACCCTCAGGACTTCTACCAAAACAATGGCTCAGCTGGGTTTCTGTGAACAGCACAGACACGCTGCTGGCTGACTGCATATGCTGCCATTTAAGAACATGAGAATTTTAATATAAGAACAGTTATGTTGCTCCCTTTAAGTCACAATGGACCGTGACTGAACCTTCCCAAAACCTCATATTAATGGAGAAGGGACATAGTTTCTCAGCAAATACCAAATATGATTCCCAAACTTTGGATCCCCTGTTGTTTTGAGATTTAGGATTTGGGGATTGCCTGTTCTTAAAAAGAAAATTATATTTGTTCAGTGGCCTAAGAACTATAGATGAAAATAAGTTATTGGTTTAGTCATAATTTTGGTGGCTCTGGTTCTGTACGTCAACAGGTCTACTCGAATTAAGAAATTGCTCCATTTAGCATGTGGCAATTTAATATTTGATTAGTTTTAAACTTTTGAATAGTGGCTTTTGTAACAGATGTGATGTGTCACATTTCTGGGCTTTTAGAAGAGAATAGTGAGTCTTATGACCTTTCCCTTCCCAAGAGTATCTCAGCCACTGAACTCTGATGACACATGGTGCAAATAATTGATCCAGCTAGTCTGGGTACCCCAAGCATGGCATTTCATATCCCATTCACTTTTCAATGGTTTATTTGTAATTTCTGCTAAACCACAGTTAAAGTTATCCAGCATTTGGCCACTAGGTCAGTAACAGATGACCCTTGCCAACAGCACAGTTTGCTTTGAAGGCCAGCATAACTAGAAAACTGAGAATAAATTGGTAGGTTAAGAGGTTGTCTGTGGGAACTGATGCCCATCCTCTGTCCAAATGTCAGTTTCCAGACTGCAGTGCTGTCATCTGGCTGACCTTCCTCTCTGTTCCCCTGCTGCCCATGGCCTAAAGTAAAAGCACCTCTCTGTAGTTCAGAGCTGAGTCTGAAAAAGAAGAAACTCTCAAAAATATCCTTTCAGAAAAAGAGAAAGGCTTCTTAAAAACAAGTCCTCATGCTTTTGCCTTTGTCACAGCCCACACTGAGATACCAGCACCATCCAGCAACCCAGGACATTTGGTACTTCTGCTCTCAGATTCAATCCAGCCCGGTTAGTCCCGTCCTCGCTGCAGTCGTGTGCTGGGAGCACCAGCCCGGCCTTGGGTTGTTTTCTGGGAGTCTTCTCCCACAGCAGCACCCCCTTGTCCCCCGTCTGCCGTGCCCCTGGGTCCCTAGGAGTTGCACTCCTCGCAGTGGCAGGAGAGGATGTAGCGGTAGGTGGCCGTGAGCCGCATGCCCCCCGAGCAGCGCAGCCTCATGGCCTTCAGCTTGGAGGTCTGGGGCCGGCAGCAGTGGCAGCTGGAGCGGAAGGGCTGCTTCAGGACCGTGCTGAAGGAAACCATGGGCTCCGAGCGCGAGGTCTGGCTGCAGCGGCCCTCGCAGCGAGCCAGCAGCACCATCTGGAAGGAAAGGACAGCGGTTAGGAAATGTGTCCCCAGCACGCAGCCGACACCAGCAGGTGAGCCTCCTCCCAGCCCGGCTGGGGTCTTGGTACTGCATCCCAGCCCCACACGGTGCTTTGCCCCTGGGCTGCATCTGAGAGAGTGGAGGAGAAAAGGTGGGCAGGAGGAAAAGCAAGGCTCCACCTGAAATCCCTGGCACTGACTCCAACAAGGAGTGCAGGACCTGGACTGATCTTAGGGCTCCAAAGCATCACAGCCAGCCCACCTTTCCCAACACTGTGACTGCAACTGCAATGGGCTGACTCTAGATTCGTGGCAGTCAAGCCCTTAAATCATCAGCCAGGCTGATTCTTTGGTTGGGTGTTTACCAGTGTTCTGAGTATACACACCAGTGAGCAGCAGAACTTGTTCTCGTGTCTCAAGTTTAGATGTATGAAAATGTCAAGTAGAAATATTAAGAAGATGATCAGCTTATTGCTTTGAAGAAGCATGTTTCTAGCTCATTCCTGTGACAAAGATCACCTTGAACATGTATTTGCAGTTATATGTGTATATGTATATCATTGCATCAGTTGTATCTATATAAAATGCACTGCGTAGCATAAGGCAGAGAAAATGTAAAAGAAGTTGAACTGATTGCCAAATATGAAGATCCCTTAGTGAGATTTTCAAAGAACAGTGCGGCCCCAGGTTTCTTCTTCTGAGTTCAAAAGTGAGCTGTGACCAGAGCAAGGTAACCTGTGCAGCAGGAGGCACTAAGGAAGGAAAGTCTGTGAGCAGTCACCTACTCCCCAACAACCCCTGGAGCAGAGGAGATTCAGCATAAAGCACTACATAAATCCTGGAAAGGACCCTCTAAAGCTCAGCAAATGATGTGTTAGAAGCAGCTGTTACCACCTTGATAGTGGGCATTGTACAAGTTTAAACAGACTCCTGCACTTTCATGAGGACGGAAATATTAAATCCATGTCAGCTAATTTTGCATAACCAATGTAAACTTCAGTATCAGTTTATTCTATTATCTAAAGTAGGCAGTAAAAGAGTTGTAAGACTTTCCTATAACCAAGGGAGAACATTACACTTTAACCATGCTATACATATCTCATGGATTTGTTTTGTTTTTTTCAGAAAATCTGAAAGAACAACTACAAATATGACAGAAAATATTTTAAAGTGTTAAAGCTTTTGGGGCTTCTTTCATTACACAAGATCAACTGTTTGCAAATCTCTAAGTTATGCAAGCAGGTACGTCAAATATTTAATTTTCTCTTTAGTCAGAGTTGTAAGGAAATGCAAGATAAAAGAGAGAGAGAATATTCCTGAAATCAAGTAGGAAATGCCAGCACTGTCATGTCCATGGGAAAGGTTCTGACCATCCATTGTACAGTGCTAAAAAATTACTCTTCCAAGAGTACTTGCATGCTAAATGTTTTGCTTGAAAGTGTATTAATGTATTAATATATTAACAACTACACTTCCAGACAACACAGGTCACAAAGGGCTTGGTACCCTCTTGCTTCTACTTAGAAGTGGGCTTTTGCTGCTTTCTGACAAATCTGTCATCCTTTAAGATATGTAGCAAAAATTTATGGTCTCCTTCCTGTGGTACTGCATATTCATACATAAATTAACTTCAGCTGTTTGTGCTAATATGGGAGGGAAATTTCAGTGTCACACCTGAGCTTTAGACCTATCAGCTATGCCAAGCTTCTTAAGAGTAGAATCTTTAATGCACAGAGAACATGAAAGGGACACTCACTGAAGTGCTGTCACTCCACTGCTCACAGATAAAGATCCACTGTTTTTGCCCTTGGTAAACAAACCTCACTCCCCAAGCAGGCAACTGGTGCAAGTATCTAATTAGACAGGAGCTATGCAGGTATCTAATTGTGCCTATTGCAAAGGAAAGGAGCAGGTTGGGACATTTAACCCAGTGATTTCCTTCCCAGCATCTTGACAGCTCGTGTTACCTCCCCTGCTTTGACCAGCTCACCAGACTGTGCACTCTCTGTCACAGGCTGTTCCCAAATGTTTGGCTGAACCACAGAATCACAGAATTCACCAGGCTGGAGCAGACCTTGGAGATCATCAATAAAAATTTGGGGTTGAAGAGCAATCCAAGAACCCCTGAAAACTGTTTGAAGGCTTCAAAGACAACAGAGCTGAATTCTCTTTGGGAGTGGTACAGGAGGATGTACAACAGCCAGAAATTGTGTTTTGAGAGGTTCAGAATATCCCTAGAGTCCCTTCCAAGCAATAATTTCCATTATTTCAGCTCAAATGTCATATACTGCTGTATGGTGGGACTGACTTCTGTGGGTTGATGAATCTGGAGCTGGAAAAAATCAGTCACTTTCTGGTACTGTTACCCTAAGAAATTTTATGACACACATCTGTTCCTATATCTGCAGGTACTTTCAGAAATGCCAATAAAATTAAAATAAAACATACCCTCAAGAAACTGGCAGGACTAGAGAAGAGATATTCAGAGTAATTATAAGGCAGAATTATCTGATGCGCCAATATCTCTGTCTCAATATATTTCTCATAAATAGCTGGCTTCCTAATGCAAACCCTGACAATATTTAGTAAATGTGCCACTGTATTTATAATTTATGATTTATAAATTAAAATTTATAATTTACAATTTATAATTTCTAAACGTTGTCTTTAAAAACTTGTTTTAATCTGTGGAGGCTCTAATTTTAATCTGCAATTTCACTGACTACTTAGCTTTTCATAAGTCTAAGGTCAGTATTTATATAATGTAGAATCCCACTGTTGGTTTTATGCCTTGTTTTTGGATGACAGGGCAAACTCTCACCAATGGCACAAACCCAAGTTATCAAGGTGAATTTTGAAATCAAATAAAAGGTCAAATTTCCCATTTTCATAGCTTTCTAATCTTCTGGGCTACCTAAAGTCCTAACCAAAATTTGCCTTCCTCTTCATAAATCCAGAACCAGCGGATTTTTACAGGTGTGCAAATGAGCTGGAAGTAGCCTGTTCTTTGAAAGCTTTGCTTTGCCTTTAAAACAATTGCACCAGGCTCTTATTGCTTCGTGTACTGTAGTGCAATAAAGATTATCACCTAAATAATTAGTAATGCTATGATGGCATAGCACAATAATACAGTGGGTGTGTATATATAGTATAAACATGTGGGTATTTTATAACCTGACACTTTGTGGCTCCCCTTGGACCCTGCACATGTGAGTTTGCTCATGTCAAGGCTGGATCCAGAGGCACAGTGTCCTACAGCAAGGGAGCCACGTGGATCTGTGAGCAGCTAGGGAAGAATTTTTTTGGTTTTTTTAATCATTATCATTATAATTATTGTTATCATTATCATTATTTAAAGTCAATGGTCTCCTAGGGACAAAAGACAGCAACCTGAATCTGAGGCAGTATTTGACTCTGATCATTTGAGCTGTATTTTGAAAATCCAGAAGCTGTGAACTGGTTTGTTATAAACAGTTTTTGTAGTCCTCTTTTCTGCACCTTCAGCAGCAAGCTGAAGCCTGAAAGCAGATGGGCTGAGCTGCCTGAGAGCAGATTTTCACACAGGTCCCGTGGCCTGGCTGCAAGCAGGCATTACTGAAAATCTCCTGAGCTACCTCAGGAGTAAATGTCTTCAAGCATCTGCTAAATCTTTCTTCATCTCCTCTGTGTCTCCCTGGGCTGGATTCTTTAGTGAGAGACTGTCAGTGGTAGCACACTTCTGGCACATCTGGAAGAAGCACTTGTGACAGCCAAAACTGGAATTTAGGAGGCTCTGGGAGCACTGAGGGAGCTCAGCACTCTGATGAAGACCAGTGGATCAGGGTAAATCCAATATAGTTGGGAGAGGCAATACATCATGAGTTGATACAAACATTTCCTTGAAGACAAAAGAAAACACTGCTTTTCTGGAACAAACGACCTTCTTCCATCCCTCTTTTGTGTCTTTCTCGTATGTTTTGTTTCTATAATATCCAAAGGATTTGCAAAACTGTTTTCATCGCCTGCCTGAGGTCATAAGCAAAGGGATTTTAATGATTCAATTGTATTGGCTGGATGTTTAACAAAACTGCTTCCCATGTGGGTACAATTGGCAGCCTCCACAGTGAACCACAGTGGATATAATCCTTTTTCAACCAGGACAGACAGCAAACATTATATGTCTTGCAATTTCTGAAGCCACTTTTAACTTCTGTAACTCTACGCTGCACCAAAAGGGAAAACATATGGAGCGAGAAAGGATATCTCAGTGGAACCAGTCTACCATCCCAAAAAAGGGAAAAGTCTCTGCTTGACACTGTCAGTCCAAGCTTCCACAATGGAAACTTGGTAGAAACAAGAAGTACCACAATTCCCACAGCTACTCCCACAGAATTTTCCTTTTTTTGTCTTGGTCACATTTTATCACAATATATATATATAAATAGACATTGCATTTAGTTTTAATTAGCATGTCTAATATTCTTCCATGCTTATATGCTACTAGATCCAGAACAGAAGCCATATGTCTACCAGAATGATTCAGATCCCCAAGATGTTAAAACGAAAACAAACACAACAAAAACAGACAAACAAAACAGAAAGCCCAACAACAAGGAAACAAACAAAAACACCAAAACCCAAACAAACAAACAAAAACCCTTAAAAAATGAGCTTTAATTAATAGAGTTTTCTAGGAAATTTCACTTTGTATGGAAACTGTTTTCATTTTCCACTTCATGAGAAACTCCATACTGTACAGAGTATTGTTATGGAAATGTTCTTGAAACCTTTGTGGAATTTGGGAAGCCAAAATATATGATTATATTTTCAAACATGATTTCCATTAAAGACTTGATTTGAAAAGAATCACTGAGTTTTGCAGCCAGAATGCTGAATGTTTATATCAACAACTTTTTTCCCCTCAAAGCTCAGTTTTGAAATTATATGGTTTTCATTACAATGTGTTCTGTGTTCTCATTTTCACCAGCCCCACTCCGAAAGGACTGACTGCTTTTTTGCTTTTCTCTGTCACTGGGGATGCTAGAAAAAAGTGAATTGTCAATGGGTTCTGTTCTGTTCTTTTCCTTCCTTCCTTCCTTCCTTCCTTCCTTCCTTCCTTCCTTCCTTCCTTCCTTCCTTCCTTCCTTCCTTCCTCTCTCCCTCTTAGGTCTAACAGGTGATCAGAAAAGTGCAGACAGGTGAGGACTGGTGGCACACACACAGACACCTGTAAGTGAAAACCACCCACACACCTACACTTTGTTGCTTTTGCCTCTTGCTGAAGTCAGCTGCAATAAAGTCAGTATTGCACGAAGAGATGCACCTCTGCAGCTCTCTGTGTTAATGCCATATGTCTCCCAGATGGTAGGTAGTTCTAGTCTAGCCTAAAAGCAAATCAAAAGACCTCTCCTGAATCTCAGGTAATGCATGATTTTATTGTTTGGATTCAGAAGAAGTAGGGCAAAAGTCTCTGGGCTCCCACTGCTGTGAATCAGGCACAGCTGGGCAAAACCAGGCAGACAGCACTGCTGAGAGAACAGTGTAAGGCAGCCCAGAGCAGAGCGGGCTCCCCATGCCCAGTTTTGAGGCTGTCAGCCCCTCTCTGCTGAGCAGGCACAGGATGAGCCTGGCTGCAGAGGCTTGGCCAGCCCAGCAGCTGTCCTGGTGCACAGAGAACCCAGCAGGTCTTATTTTCTGTGGACACTTCTTTCTGTGCTTTATGTTGGTTTGTAGGATCTGCAGCTACCTGTGGTGTTTCCTCACCCCTGCAGTGATTACAGGAGGCAAGGAACTCCTTCTGCACACAGCTGGGGTGTCTGCAGGCAGCACTGCATCCATCTCAGCTCTGGATCCTCTCTCCTGGTAATTTCTCCCAGGATCCCTGCTGCTGGGGTTTGCCAGAAGGCAGGCGCCCCTCTTGTGATAAACCCAGCCACACGCCGGCCTCCCACCCTCTTACCCAACACAGGGCTGGAAAAAGCACTGGAGCTGGCAGTCGTTCCCTTTCCTTAATCCTGGGATGTGAGTGCCAGAGGCAAAGCCCCTTCCCATGGGACAGAGGAATGGCCTAGTCATCTGAATGCACAGACTGTGGTAACTCAGACAGAACAAATTCGGACAAGACAAAAGGGACCAGCAAGGATTTTCCCATTGTTTCTCCCGATTCTTTTTCTTCACACAATGAAATAAATGGCTGTAGGCTACATGCACAGGCTGCTAAGCCATTTTGACACAAAACTTTTCAGGCTTGAAATCCCAAATGAAAGTCAATCTTGTATTTCTGTCTGCTGCTAAACCCTACAGTTACCATCCAAGTGTCATTCTGCATGAAAACAAAGGCTTTGAGAAGGGGAAGAGCAGGGAGAAAATAAGCGATGCCCTTCACAACCCTTTTCAATTACCATTTTACAGTTTGGTTCTTTATCTCAGTACTTCACTTATAGCAGCTATGAACTTGCTCCAGATTAAATATTCACTCGAAGAACGGGCTGACTGGGGTGACCTAAGCTTCCAAACCAGCCCATCTCCTTGGGACCATCAGCTGAGATCCCAAGAGTGCTTCTTTGGATCTTGCCATTGATTGCATGGAAGCTTTCCCATCATCGAGAACCTCTCCCTTCTAAAAGGTGGAAAGCGAATCAAGGGCCTTTATCTCCAGTCCCAGCTCTTACCTACACACAAGATATCTTCACGCCTGCATGTCTATGCTGCCAGATTCTGGGGAAATCACCCAGAATGGCTCATTTTAACAACTCCTCCCTGGCAGCATCGTGCTGTGAGGAGGTGAGGGGAGGCCTTACCTTGGAGCTGCACTTGTAGAGGGGGTGGCTGATGGAGTCCACGTAGTGGTGCCTCATACAGCGGCTGGGGTCAGAGTCGATCAGGAAGGAGGCGTCTGTTTTACTGTCCGTGTCTCCCATCATCACCAGGAGCGAGAGCATGGAAATCGAAGCCGCCAGTACATGATTTCCCATTGTCGAGGAACTTCTCGCTGGTAACAGCAGAGGGAGGTAGAGCATCAAAAACCCTCCAAATCCTGAGAGCCAGTTCCTTTCCAGGATGGTGGAAAGTCTGGTTTAAGTGTCTGAGCTGTCATTCTTCTTCTCAAGTTGGAGTCTGATGAGACTGTAATCCATCATAGAATCTCCTGCACAGCTGGAATAAAAGCAACATAAATCACAATCCTGAGCAAAAAGACCTCTGGAGAAAATAGACATAAATAATAATAAGGCGCTCAGGGCCTTTCCTAGCCAAAATACCTGCTCAGAGTGAGCATCATTCCCACAGTAGGTAGGGAATAAGTCCTTAAGGAAGGAGATGTCAAGGCCTTATTATTTTTAGCATTGCTCTATAATTTCAGGGAGAACCTTTTGTCTTTTAACACTACAAATGGTGCAATGCCATTCTTTTCCACTTGGTGATGAGCCTATTGTGTTCCCCTCAAAACTGGTGATTGATAATACAACTGAATTTTCTGCAAACCAAAAGGACTCTGTACCCACTCAAAGTGGCAAAGAGGGGCAAATCTTGACTGCCTTCACATTATGGATGGGAATGCCTGGCCTAAGTAGCACAAGGAAAGGCTGGAGGCAGGCTGGGCTGTGGCTCTGGAGGCTGCCTGGCAGTGCCCTGCAGCTGGGGGGGCACCCCCAGGGTGGAGAGATGCTGAAGATGCAAGCCCAGGCATGAGTGAAGTGGTGCCCCAGAGAATTGCTGACCTGACCTGTGTGAGGAACTCCTCGGGCCTCTGGCTGAGCTGCCCTGCCCTCTGAGCACCAAACTCCCATGCACACACATGGACAGGCTTTGCTTGCTTACTTGTCAGGCAGCACTTGCTCGGTGTCAGTCTCTTCCCAGCTAAATAAAGAGCAGCATCTGAAAAATACATTTATTACTCTGTAATATCCAAGTACTATCCCAGCTATCAATTGGGAAGAAATATGTTTGGGTGGAGACATATGGCTATCTACCCAGGCATCTGGATTTCTGGTTTTTGGTGGAGATCAGGAGATTCCCCAAGAAACAGGTACAGGACAGCCCCTGAAACTCCCCTGCCAGAGCCTTGTGCCAGCAAGGGAAGGAGAATATCTCCATCAGCTGCTTCTTCACAGTCCCTTGATCCTTCTCACAAAGCCCTTAGTCCCGACTGGGTGATTAATTTCACTTTTACTACAAACAGATATAGCTTGAAAGAGCTGTGAATTATCCATCTAAACAGCCCTATGGGGGACAGTCAAAGGATATTCATCAGTACAGTTAAAAGGGCAAAGATTTTCTGAAGAAACTTAAGATAAAACAGTTCCCTACTCACAAAGAAATGCTCTGCAGAACCTCTTGAGTATTTAAAGAGCTGATGTGTGCCTTTATTGCCTTATACAAGCCTCTTTCAAAACTGTTTTCTGGTTTGTTGGCAGTCCTCTAAACGGGCTGATACTCATCTCCCAAACAGCCTCCCCACCAGAGTGCTTGATGATTTGTATATTGCTTTAGAGCCTCCTCCAGCACTTCTGTGAGAGGAGTGCCTAGCAGTGACAAACACTTCCAGAGTTCATCCAAGTTGGGATGGCGCTGATGTGACAGCCAAAGTCTCACGCTGGGAAGAAATGTTATTAGGGATGCTCTGTGTGTTAGAGAGACAAAGATGCTCTCTGTATTAGACATTTTTGTTGTTGTTGTTTCAGGCTATTATCCATGTGCTTAAGTAGGAAAGGAAAAATTATGTGGCTGTGGATTTAAATAACAGTATTTTTTTTCCCAGAGTCTGACATATGACCTGGTATATTCTCCTCAGCAAATGAGGCATTAAAAACATACTATGTCTTTGCAGGATAAAGAACTTAAACAAACAACACTAAACACTCAGGATCTCAGATACATTTATGCACAGCCTCATTCATATCAATAAATATCCCTCCAAATATTTTTGCAGCATAGGAGAGAAATCTCTCAGTCATGGGAGCTGTGACAGACTCCCTCCCTGAAGTGAACTGTGCTACTCCAGTTCATGCAGATGATGCCCAAGGATTAGCTAACGGGAGGAGGGATGCATGATTATTTTCTCCATGTTTAACCTTTTACCTACATTCCTATTTTTTTTTATAAAGAGGCTGACCAAAACATGCTGCTTGGCAAGGTCTCCCTCCAACATAGTTAATCATTATTACACACCCAGTAATTCCCTCTCTGTCCAAATAAATTTACTTTATATTAGACGGTCTCATTTCATGTGATATTACACCCAGGGATCCCCATTTCCCATTCTCTCAATCCCACTGTTAATTCTGTGCCTCTCTATCTTTCCTTGGTTTTGATCAGTATGATTTAATACAGTGAGAGAAATCTGAAGTCCTGGCTCAGTTTTCAAAGGCTTATCTCCCTGGTTTTCTTCAGGAAATAATTGGATGACACAGAGTCTGCCTCATGAAAACACTCTGACAAAGCTGGGAAGACACAGGGAAAAGTGTGAGAAAAGGAACATGGCTGTACCTTCTTCAGGATAAGCACAGTACAGAAAGTTTTAACACTTCCACAACCTTTTAAAATTGCCCTGATACTTCAATAACAAAGAAAGATAGCAGGTTTTGGTAAAAAATACTTTCAAAGAAGTAAAAAGTATCACATATTTATGAGAAAAAGAGAGAAAACCATTGTAAATATGATCCATCTCTTGTGAAATAAGGGGTTACAGTTGTTCATTGACATACTGATAAGATGTGTAGGTGTATCTCCTGCAATACCTATGGAAAGCATGCACATATATTTTTCAAGCACATATGCTAAATATAACATATATGGAAGAAAAAGACTTAGAGAGACATTTAAACTCATGGAAGTTAAGGTGTAGATTTTTGATTCTGTTAAAAAAAAAAAAGTCTAAATATTTTCACTTAGGTACAACACCACGATGAGGTATGTTGGCATCATATTTTCCATTTCCAGCTGATATTGTGCAATGGCCTTTCACTCGAATTTAGCATTATTATTATTATTGTTTTTAAGTTAAAAAATTGCATTCCTTTAAAATTCTGTCTGAAATTATAAAATCCTAGATAGCTCATGCTATCAGGATTGGCATAAGTAGTTTCCAGTCTTTATTTCTGTCCAAAAAACCAGAAACAAGTACAATTGTGATCATAAATCATCATTACAATGACATTTTGTTTCATTTGGAAAATGCACCTTTTTATTAAAATCAAATTCACAGATAATTTTTTTCCTTCTACTTAATCTTTTTCCTCACTTTCTTTTCATGCTAAAACTATGGTAGACAGCTTATCTGCCAAGCTAACAAAAAGGAAGCCTAAACTTTCCCTCTTTAAAGCATCCTGTAAAGAAAAAGATGCAAACATTACTTCATATCCTCAAGCTGAAAATTTGCTATATATGCTAAATATATGGCCTAGCAGTGGGTGAAAATCACTACTTCACATTTTTTCAGATTTTACTGAGATATAAAAAGTACATTTTGTTAGCAATGGCTTAGTTTCCTTTCTATATAACTAGTTTTCAGGATTTCATAGAGACATAACCTTATGAAGCTTCTTACAGGTGTTACCTAAAACTGCTACAGCTGTTAACCTAAAAACTTCAGGGAAAAATAGAAGATCCCAAGAAAATCCATATTAACATGCAGTCTAAGACTGTATTGCACATGGACATAGGCACAAAGTTAGGGTTGTTTTTCCAACTCCACATCCTTATTAACTGCTTTCTGAATAATAAAGATTTCTTATCATAGTTTTAATATCATTTAGAGAGTGGTGAAGGCTAAGGTTTTGTTTTGCTTTAAGGACAGAAGAACATTCCATCATCTGGAATTATTTAGCCCGTCACTTTGTGAGAACGTAAACAGAAATTCCCTTTTTGCTATGTATCTTGGAAAAAATAAAGAGCTGAGCAATTCTCCAAAGGTCTATTGGATCTGCACAGCTTTTACCCTGGGAGGTAGAAAGGGAGCAGTGGAAAAGCTCTTTTATGGTGTACTTCTGGTTAGTTGTCTCCAGAGCCCCTCATATTAGGCATGCACATATGTTCAGCTTGGCCTTCATTTTCTGGGCATTTTCTATGTTTGAGACTCCTGCTGGAAGATGAGGGCACCATTTAAGTCACTCAGTGCTTTTTGTGTTTTGGAGGCTGCCAAAATCCCACTGAAGCTGCAGTGTGTGTATATAACTTAAGCCTGGTCTTGCACACTGTGCATATTTAGTAAACACAAGTATTTGGAATCCATCATGTGGTTCCCTCGATCTGAATTTTTTATGTAAACAGAAGAGTTGCAAGACTACTCAGTTTCTCCAAAATACAGACCTGAAAAAGTGTCATTAACCATGTATGTATGTATATATATATATATGTGTGTGTGTGTGTGTGTGTGCGTGTACAATTCACAATTCACTGCTGCTGTTCTGACAAAAAACAAACAAACAAAAAAAACCAACCCCACAAAGTTCTTCAAGAGACAAAAATTTATTTCTTGAGAATTTTATCACATTTAGAAAAGTTTCAATTCTCCAGGAAGATATAAGGATTTGGGATCTTCACACTCCAAGATCTGGATTGGAGTGGAAACAACTGTGATGGGCAAATCACTCAGTCAGGCTCCTCAAGGGTTTGTTCTGCAGGGTTAAATTCTCCACTGCCACAGCAAAGGCAGCATGGTCTGTTCCCAAAGCTCCTTCAGCACCCACAGCACTCAGGTCCCTTCCAGCCATCCACACCATGCCTGGAAACAGCTTGGGGAGCACTGAGAGCTGTGGGACTGCCTCGCACCAGTGACAACCTGAGCCATTCCAGAGAACAGTTCATGGAGTAGGAGAGGCAGCCCCAGATGAGAGGCTGTGTCTGACCCTGCTTTCTATAGAACCACCTCAGAGCCTTTGACGCTTCCAGCGCATCTTTCAGCTCTGTAAATAAACGCAATCATCTTCTTAGCTAGCTATTTTACTGTGGCTATTTCTGTGCCAGCGGTGAAGGAGCTGGCCTCCTGTGTGTGCTACCAAAAATCCTCACTTCACTCTGCAGCTGGCTGTCAAAACACCTGATAGAGCCACCGAGCGGCCACATGGCAGGTGAAAGCAGGCAGCCCCAGGTGTCTAAGGAATGCTTCCACACAACAGTTGGACAGGTTTCTTCCCATCCCAAGGCAAGGCAAAGACCAAACCAAATATTTTGAGTGAGGCACTTACAAGTCTAAATAAGTGAATGTTCTCCCAAGATCTTGTTGTGCTTAAAAGGGTTTGCTTGACTGACATCCAGCTGTGCTGGAGCTTGTCCCCTTCCATGGCAAGGGGAAATGTCTTCGTCCATGGTCCAGGAGCTTCATCCACCCATTACACAGCAGGGCAGTGTATGCCTGCAAGGAGGGTGCACAAACCACACACTCCTGGCCAGAGCTGGCAGCAGCTGGTGGGCAAGAGGAGAGGGGAAGGGAAAAGGCAGTAAGAAGGAAAGCAGGCTCAAAAGAAGGACATTTGAGCCTCTTTATCTGGTTGTCTATAGCAGAGAAGTCCATCTTCTGGTCCTACTAAGGCTGTGCTGAGAGAAACTCCTGGAAACCATTTTTTTACTGCAAGACTTCCTTAAGTCTTTTAATATTTCAGGAGATTAATATCTGGGACTGCAAACAGACTGAAAAAGAAAAAAAATAGGAGGACCATGGCATATGAAGCATAAGAAGCAACATAGCAATTGCAGCAAACATAATGGAAGCCCCCTGGGAGCCTCAGCATAGTGGGATGAGCATACATGGGACTGATTCTCTGGGCTCGTTTAAGGCCCCAAAAATGTTCCCACCGTGGGGACCCAGTGCATGAGGTGGAACAAATCCAGCTGAATGGCCCTTGAGCTGTCTGAACTTCCCTCTGCTTTTGAAGTTCCCATGAATATTTTCAGCCCTTCAGGTAGTAAGAGAGGGGGAGCAGGAGGTGCCTTCCTGCTTGGTGGTTGAAATAACAAACTCCAGTGGGTACTGCGGGCTGGCGCCCGGCCAGCAGACAGGCACAGGCCAACACGGAGAAAAGGGTTTAATGCACTGGCAAAGAATAACTACTGGGGGACAAAAGAGTGCTTGTATTTTTATTCTTTCCTTTTCCTGCTTCCAGGAAGCTTTAAATACATTGATTAGGGGCATGCATGGGATATCTCTCTAATGAGGGAGTAGAGCCTTTTAATGGTGAGGTGATGCCAGCCTTGGATTCTTTCTTTATTCTTGCATCTTGCTGAATATCACGGTAGTCATGGTCTTGAGTCCCAGACAGCGGAGTAACCCAATTTTCCACTTGGTCATCCATCCAGAGAGTGCTGGGTGGGATTACTCCTCGGTGAAGCACCAGGTGCAGAGCTGAGCAGTCTAGGGCTGCCCATCCCTCTTCAGGAGGCAAACCAGCAAGGGTGGCTGCTGGCTACAGTGCAAATGTTCCCAGCCAAGCATTAGCTATAGGATTTGCTTCAGTAATTACCTCTACTTCAGTCTTATGACCCAACATGAGGTAAAATTACTCTTGGCCAAATTACAAGTTGCTGAGAGGTCTAGGGCATTCAGGCATGTGTCCTCTACCTGTTGGAGTGTGTTACAAGCAGGTGGGCAGTTTTTGTTCTCTGTCTTTTGCATATTTTCCAGCAAACTCAAAGGCCTGTAGTCATCAATAGATGCAGGAGTAGGAATGGGTCTTTTTATTCTTTAACACTAAGCAAACACATCCCTGCCACTGGGACCAGCAGAGTGTTATGCATGCCGGAGACAGCACATGATTGAAGGGGATGTTCCCTCTCTTCTGGCCCCAGGGGCAAAATCCTTTCCTCTTTTATACACAGCCAACCTTCAGACCACCATCCATATACCTCATCCTCTGATAATTAGGGAACCTAAATATTTGGCTCATGGTAACAATTCTATGTCTTCTAACAAGGGGAGCAGTGTTCCCCTAGGTCCCACTCCCTTTGAGCCGTGCTGCTATGACAGCAATGTGATTGTCACTGCCATGGTATGCTTAACCTTTGCCAAACCAGAGCTGAGGCATTAACTCAGATCCTCAACCCACATGTCTTAAAGGGCAATGTAACCTGTGCTGCCTCAGCCCGGCACAGTCTGCAGCTCAGTAATAACAAGCATGAAAATGTGACAAGCGTGAGCTGTAAAAATGATTGATGCTACTAGAAAAATAACAAAGAGAAGCTGAAAAATAGCAACGAGGAGGAGGAATTCCTGGGACCAGTGTCTCCATGGCACCAGCAGCCCCCTACTCTCACACCAGAAGAGAGGCTATGCTCGCTTGTAGTAGAAAGGATCTCCATGCCACACAATGAAATTCCAGCAAATGGGACAAGGACTGATGGTGTCTGGAAGTGGTAGTGCCACTGCTCCCCAGATAATAGTTTGAATTAGATTATGTGAGAAAAGGAGGAATATATAGACGACCAGCTGCTCAAAGGCTTACTACAACCTTGCTTTTATTGTTCTGCTAAGTTAGAGGTGGGGCATCAGAGGGATTCCTAACATACCACTACTGAGAAACTTTAATATGTTCCACACTGACACATATAAAAAGGAAATAACAGCTGATCACAGCCAGCAGAGACTGCAACATCTCTTCATATGCATGCACAGAAGTGTGGTCAAAGTGGGGTCCTCTTGGCTATGACACCTGAGCTAACCTGACACAACTAAACCTTTCTCCTGCCACTGAGTTAAGTTTCAGCAAAAGGACCGTCAAGTGTGAAGTCAGGCAGCAGAAAAAAAAGATGATCTGGACATGGCTATTCACCCCATCCTGAGATACCAGGACATGGAGAAGGGCAGGGGAGCTGAGAGGCAGAACACTTAACACTGATGAAAAGAAACACGTGTTTACACAACTGACAATGATCCGGGGGAACAAGATATCACAGAGGGCAAAAGTTTAGCTGGGCTCAGCAAAAGGACCTGTTGTGTATGGGGGGGTTACAGTCACAAGGGTTTCATTTCTAAAAAGTTTTTTGATGGGTTATGAACCCTCAGGACTCTGAGAGTTCAGTTGATGAGGTTAGGGAAAAATCCTTTGCCCCACAAGTTACCCATAGGTGCTGCCACAGGGTCTTTGTGTCTTTCTTTGACGTGGCCTCTTCCAGAGGTGGATTGTTCAAATAGCAGGGGGCTGCAGTCTCATGTAGCAAAACCTTCCTAAAACTCACGGGGACAAGCCTCTCCTCATACTCAGAAGGCATATGAGACAGAGAAATTGGTAATACTTATAATACAACTATCAAATATTTGTAATTGTAATTACAACAGTGATTGGGAGGTGGGGAGAGGGAAAGTGGGGATTTTGTTTTCTTTCAGTTAAACAAATAATCCACCAGACAAGTTGCAAGAATTAGTGTCTCAGTGGCTTCATGCAAGCTTTCACCATAGACAGTAAATTCTCTCCAAGTTCCAAGGACAACTGTGAACACTTCCTAATGCATCTGAGAGCAGGCAAGCCAGGAAGAGAACAAAGTCAGCCCCAGGAGAAATGGGGAATGAAGCCAACCACAGGAGAACTCCCTGTCAGATGAGTCACAGCAGACATCAGTGTAAGTTCCCAGGGAGGTGGCTTGTTTCCCTGCCACCTGGGCAAGAGAGACTGCAGTCCTGGCCAGGCAAGAAGGCAAGAATATGCAGATGCTACCACAAGCTTCAAAGGTGAGTGAGGGATGGTTCCAGTGAGGCAGATGGCTTTTGTGGTAATCAGCCCTGCCTGAGGAGCTACCTGGGCTACTGTTACTGCAAACTCTAGCCAGGGCTGTCCATAAAAAACATCCTGCTCTGCAAAGGCCAGTCATCAGCACACATTCAACTGATCCAAACCAGACACTGCACAAACCCAGGAATCCTACATGGGACACCTTCAGGTAGAGAAATGAGCCTGTAACTAATCAGCAGCAGCCCCTAATCCTAAATCCCCTGTCCTGAAAACAAGTTGTATTTTACTTTGTAAGCTTGAAATACCTATTCCTTCCACATATGTTTTTAACTGGAAGATCTTAGAGCATTTTTTTTATAATACAAAATAAGATTTCATTAGCAGCAAGAGTATATCAATGAACATGTAAGTCACATTGGGAATCCCTGGTTCAAGCTGGTACATAATTACTCACCAAATAGTTATATTTAGGTCCAGGAAATTATTCATGTGTATAACTACTCACAGATATGAGTAAGGTCCCACAGCAAGAACAAAAGTGAGCATTATTAGTCATTCAAAAGAAAGAGGGGAAAGGTAGTAAGTACAGGTCCTAAAATGTAGAAAGATATTCTTATATTCTTTTGAGGAGGGACAAATAACAGCGCTATGATTATCACAGCCACACTTATTGTCACACCAGGCAGGTGGGTTGCTTCTATTAGAAAATAACTTTGCAATAAAGTACTGATTTCAAGTGAGTTTGTCCCCACTGTTGGTTTTACATAATAATTTGCCTTCAAGTGAGTTTGCCCTATTACTGGTTTTAAAATACTTTTTGCTAGCCCTTTTTCAACAAGAGGAGTTCCTTCCTCTCAGCCACGGTTATAAAGCTTTAGAAACTGTAAGTAACATGTAGCATATAGGAAATGTATTTTCCATCTCTGAAGAGCTGCAGAAACCTTAAGGTGTAACTTGCCCTGCCATCTCTCCCAGGCAGAAACAAATAAGATGTGTTATGGGGAGGCTAAGAGAGAAATTTCAATGAACTTGCAGGGTAGGATAAGGAATCTGCCTGGACAGTCAGTGCACACACACACACACACACACACACACACACACACACACACACACACACAGCCTGTCTTGCAAATCCAGATTTGTCACAAGAAAATCGTCCCCTCCAGCGCACGCTGTGTGTGACACTGCAGCAGCACCTAACCCAGTCCTGAGATTTCTCTTTGTTACTCTCTTCTTTGCTGCCGGACCCGCTCAGCTGAGCCTCTACGGGATGAATTCACTGAATTCACTCACCTGAAAGCCGGACAGGGACCGGGCTCTCCTCCTCGGCCGCGCTCTCCCGGGGCAGTGCTCGCTGCCGAGCCTCGCAGTTGCGCTGCTCTAACACTTGCTCACAGCAGCGGAATTCTCCTTTCGTCCCAGAGCACGGTCATGCTGGTGCCTGTGGCGCTGGCACACAGGGAAATGATCGGCCGGGAGCGGGGCAGAGCCTCCCTCTCTCCTTCCGCGGGCGGTCCGGGGTCGCGCAGCATCCTCCGCTCCCAGCCGCGCCAAATATCCCGAATGCACCCGGGCACCACGGCAAAGCCCGGCACCGGGGCTTTCCTCACGGCTCTCCGCCAATAAACAGCGCGTGTTCAATCTGTCCTAATCCACAACCGGCGCTGTCCGGTCCATTGGAAAGCCTTGCGGAAGTTTGGATAAATAATAACGTGCGAATTGTGAGCGCTCCCGCGAAGCGTGAGACACAGAGCTAGAAATAAATACTGCCTGTTGTTTCAAATTATTCCGAGCACTCCAGCAGATGACTGGCGAGAGAACAGCAGGCGTAAGTAGTGATAAAAGTAAACAGTCCAACTTTAAAGCAGCAGGCTTGCCCGTGTTCAGAGCCCTGTTGTAGTGTAGGACAAAGAGGGTGCTGGCGATACCAGCGCTCTCTCGGTGAATTCAGGGCAGGGTCCAGCATGTCCATTCACTCCAAAGCCACACAGCTGTGACCAGCACAGAGCTGCAGACTGCTCAGCATGCTCACAAGAATAGGTGTTTAACCAATTCTGCTCAGAAGCAGCCCGGGCTACCTATTTAAGTCTATACAGGCAACCTTCAGACAGGAGATAAGGACATAAGGATAAGGAGACACAGGGACTAGAGCTGTGTTGATTCCATTTAAACACAGTTTAATTTTTTAAAATGGTACAAGGAGAATATATCTTTGTCAGATAAAGAGATTAAGCACTCAAGTTTAAGTCCATGTAATACTCAAAACCCGTAGGAATATCTTATTTGCATGCTTACCTTTGGAAAATGCACCACTCCTTCCTTCCCTCGAACTCTTTGGAGAGCTAAAAGAGGTCCTGTTACTCCCAAATGCTTTTGTTCTTCTGCCCCTCCGTCACATGGCTTGCCTTTTATATTTGCAACACACAAAAGTTGGGGCTGTTGTTTAAGAGAGAGAGGGAGAGAGAGGGAGAGAGGGGGAATGTCAAATGGAAAAGTGCCATTGCAGTCATATATCAATCAGGGCAGCAGCAGCAGCAGCTCTCTGGCAAATGGGAATTCCACAGAAATGTGAAGCTCTTGTTATCTGAGAAATCACAAAACACCACCAGCCAAGCTCCCCTCTTCAGGGACTTCTTATTATTGGCAAGCTAGGAAATAGAAGGAAATGTAGGCGCTTTTTAAATTGCTGTTATTGTTTCAGATCTGTAGACAAGGGCACTGTGGCATGTGTAAGCCAGTGGAATATAAATCCTGAATCAAATTCCTTCCTAAATAAACACACCATGTGCATGATAAAGCAAACCACTAAGAAGCAAGGTAATGGAGCTAAGTGAAGAGTCTGACGGTAATGATTTAAAGAATTTGATAACTGTTTGCACTTGGAAAATATCATAGAAAAACTACCTGCTCCCTGGATTACTCATTAATCTTTTTTTTTTTTTCTTACCAGTTTTTCTTCAGCTTTTTAAAACTCTGATTGATCTCAAATACCCTTAATTCAAGCTGTGTTGCTTCACTACAATTGGTCAACTAAATCATCTGACATTTGCTGGCTCTCCAGTTGGGCAAGCAGGAGACCATTTTCTGTATAAATACTTCTCTGCAAATCTGCAATTCCCCTGCTTCAGACAACCTACCCTGAAATTCTGATGTTTCTGTCAACTAAACTCAGAATTTTGCTCAGAGAAGAAAACAATGTATTTCTACTTTACATGCCTTTCTCTGAAGAAGATCAAGTTGGAAAGAAGTTATCCTTAAAATATTTTATAAAATATTATGGGTATATTAAAAAAAATAAAAAAGAAGAAAAGCCCTGAGAGGCGGAAGGCAGACTCCATCCACTGGAAAACCCCTCTTACAACAAGCACATCACAGCTCTAAATGTACCAAAGCCTCTTCTCTGCAAAGGAGAGTGTTTCACTTCCCTGTGGAGTGCCCTCTAGTCATCCTGCAGAATTATGGGAAGCACAGACCTAAACTAGTTAATTAAAAAATCGGCAACATAGCTGGCCATTCACAGGCTGGATCTGTTCAAAGGCATTGGCCAGCAGATGGGCAGAGTTCTGTGTCAATTGTGTTTGAACTCTAAAGGAAAGTTGGTATTTGATGGATGATGTTATTAACTAAATGTCTTATGTGGTATAAGATCAAAGAACAAATGGAAATTATGCCTTAAAAATAGAATAATCGAAAAGGGGAATAGCTTTTAGATGAGTAAGCATCATGGAAACAATAAAGGAGACTTTCTTTGGCTTGCTTTGCAGCACAGCCAGGTTTGGCTTGTGGGATAAACAAACAACTCACTTAGGACCAGCATTCTTAAGAGGTGATTTTTTTCTGCCATTTTCCCCTTCATATTCCGTGTTTGCATTGTTGTGCCTCTTGAGTCAACCTTGTGTGTCTCTCCCTGACCAAATGTGTCCCAGCTCTCTGTTTCCTCTTAGGTGCCACTGAGGTCACCCAGGGTGGGTGGTGGCAGAACTCATCAGCACCTTCACCTCGCTGCAGCCACAGGCTGAGACTGCTGCTCTGGCACGGCACTCACCTTAAAGAGAGAGACTACTGCACCAACCTTTTTTAATTTAGCCAGCACCCTACTTTAAAATGGGGGCTATTGGCCCTTTGGTCATTGTACTGCCGTGTTGTCTGTCTTTTTCCACTGTCAAGAAAGTGATTTAAATACTCTGGTTACTTTCCCTAAGAATCTCTCACTTGCAAGACAAAGTAGCTTCTGGATGAAATCCTCCAGAAGACAGTAGATATCCTACTCATTATATCCTACTCACTGAAAATGGTGCTTTAGGTTTGTTTTTTTTACCGGCAGTGCTTAGGCTTCTTATCCTTGTGTCATCTACAGGTGACAATATCAGTATTATTTTTCTTGTTCGGTGCTAAGAATTCTCAACAATTATCAATAATTCCTCCAAGAGTGGTACTTTTGAGATGTAATACTCAGCAGTTTGCTACCACAACATAAATTCTTAGTGCAGAAAAATCAGCAAAAGTGACTTTCAATTCTTTTATCTTCAGCTTCCAGACTCTGTTTGGCAGCCAGTGGAAGTTAATCAGCAATTAATTGACTGCACAGCCTGGTGACTTATAAACTGACACTCTCATTTGTGGCCTTCTGAATGAACGTGCACATGATCACAAGCATAAAAGTAGAAACATCTAATGTAGCCTCCCCCCAACTCAAGAACACTGTGGCCCATAACTTTTTCATAGCTGTTCATAAATCTCTAGCCTCTCTCAAAGGCTGTGACTTAATCCCACCCATAAAACCAGACATTTTGAAGAAACAAATAAAAGCAGAAAGAACAGGAGCTCAGGGCTCAATTTTCAAAGACCACTAGACATCTGAGATGACCCCAGATATAAGATAATATTTCCAGAAGATTTAAGGTATTCTGCTCCCATCAGTTCTTATCTGAGTTCCCTTCAAAAGAGGTTTATCTCACTTAGAACTATCAACCTCAAAACTAAATTTAGGCTCTTCCAGAAGCAAATGCAGAGTTTCCATTCCAAATTACTTTCAGTACAGGCCCAATTCAGATTGACCTCAATAGCAGTTTTTCTCTCTGTGAACAGCCATAGATATTCTGCTGACTCAGTTGAATTAAATAGTTGTTTGTTCATTTGTTTTTTTAAATAGAGAATCAGGTGAGATAAATCCTTTCCTTTTAGTCTCAGGATGTCATTTGGAAGAGATGAAGATCCACTACTTCATGTTGTTCTACCAATCTCCCTAGTTCTGTCCCCATAAAATGTATTGGAGACCTGTACCATATTCTTTATTTCACCATCACCATATGACCTACAAGACTCCTGTTTGTCCTCAGAAAAGAATTGGACTACCATTAGCTTCAGTTCAGTGGGACGCAAAAGTTTGCCCTTTTGGCATCATCAACCCCCTTGTTCCTCCTTCAAAGGAGCAGGATTTCACCTCTTCATCGTGCATGTGTTGTGAAATGCATTCAGACTTGTGCAGAAAACTCAATATTTCAATTTAATCTTAAGGATTTCCCAGTGCTGCCACTTCATAGTCTCCCCCAGGCAATTTTTACACTCTGAGACAGCAGGTACCAGACCTCAGAATCATCAAAGGTGCTGTCAGAACAGGCATTGCTTGGCATCTGTGCTGGTTGTGTCTGCAAAGACCAGGAGGAGAGAACAAACACAAGGACAACCTCTAAATGTGGATATACACTCATGAACAGACATAAACGTTGCACCCTTTTGCTGGAAGCAGTTGGAGGGAGTGGGATGCACAGGAATGCAGTTCAGGGAAAGGCCATGCTTTGTTCCACTATTGAATTGATGAAGGAGGGTTTCTATTTGGTGATTGGCCATCAGTATTCCTCTCATAGTTGTGAATGTAGGAGGAACTGAAAGTATTGTAATGGCTATGTACAACAACAAAAAAATTTAATACTTATATAATGACTTTATACTTTGTATATGTAAGAGGTACTCAGAATGCTTGGAGGAAGTATTTTCTATCATTTTAATAATAAAAGTAAATATTAGGCAAATAAGATTCCCAATAAATAAAACTGCATAACTACATACAGCAATGAAGGAGCAGGTGGCACAGAAGTCTGGTTAGACACTCAAAGCTTTTAATCTTTCTCCCCATGGTGCTTTATCTCAGATTTGTTATTCAAGGATATTTAAATACCTAAACACACATTATCTTCTGGAAGCTAAATGGGTTTCTTCTTTCAATGTTTATATGTATTAATGAATGCGTGTCGTTAAGAAACAGTAAATGGAAATGTTTATTCAGTAATTCACACAAATACTCTTATTACAGCACGGCTCCTGTCATCTGGGGGTAAGGCTGCTATGGAGAAGTCTGTGAAAATTAGGTCTAAATTATATGCTTATTAATTTTAAGACTTAAAGACACACAGCCTGTGGACAATACTCAGCCTTTAGGCTGAATTGAAAATGCAGCTGCAGAAGGTTCAGAAGTTGGTGTCCCCCGGACTCCTTCAGCAGGAGGAAGAAGTTGGCCAGACAGGGTCACCTCCTCTGAGGTGTGCTGCCCACAAGGCACAAATTACTGTGGACTATCAGTAATTTGCAGTTTTAAGCACTATCAGTACTTAAAACTGACAGGCTGAGGAGCCTGGCAATGCGAACAATGTACCAAGGGGAGATCCTGGGTGCATAATACCTCGGCCATGTCTGCAGGAGAGGTGGCATGGAAAGGTTTTCATCAGTGATTTGGGCACACAAAGTCACAGCCAGGCTGCCCTGCACTCACCAAGAGCCCCAGTGGACATTTTGTACAGGAAAAGTGAAGAAGCCTTGATTCTTACATATTTTTCCCTATGACCCTCATGGTTACCCACTCAGGTTTTTTCCCTATGTAACCACCAGCTCCTTGATCTCTACATCTGTTGATTATGTGTAGTTAAAAACACTTTGTCCTTTGCTTCCTCCCACAATTTTTTCACCTGTTTGTAAAGCCCCTGCAAGACTGCTGGCTGAGCAAAGGGCAGAACACCCTCACTGAATAGCAAACACATCCTGTGGCTTCTTGCCTCCTCAGGCTGCAAACTGTGGATGCTTTCCCTCTGTAGGACAGCAATAGGATGCAACACTCCTGCCCAAGCACCACACCTCTTCACATGCCCAAGAAATTGTCCAAAAACTTCGTTTTCTCTGTGAGATCCCAGCCTTGCTGTTAAAATTGATTGAATTTGAGCAGCTGGATGGAAAGCTACAGGGAGACACAAACATCAGGGCTGAGAGTTAAAAGGCAACTCAATTCTGAGAAACTTGTAAATGAGAGAGTAAAAATATCTCTGTTCTACCTTCAGGCTGCTGGAAGGTGGAGTGCCTTTTCCGTAGAAGAAACTGTTGTCACCCTGAACCCTGTCCTCACCACCTTTGAAGGGACCGGCTGCACCTCTCTGGGGTCCTTTGCCACTGCTTTACACCTGATGGAGAAAGAAGAAAGCTACTGTGCCTCCCTGAGTTTCAGCAACATGGATCATCAGTTCTGCAGACACTTGAGAGGTTTACTCACCCTTCCTGAAGGCAGCTGTCTCAGTTTCAGCTGAGCTCCTCTCTCTGTCAGCAGAAACCACAAACAGGCACAGCCTGAAGGGCTGCTCATTTCCCTCCTGATGGGATGGAACTGCCTTTTGGCAGTATCTGCTTATGTCTATTAATAACAAAAGGAGCCAAGAGCCAGCTTGATTGAGTCATCCAGCTGTTGAGCACCATGTTTAGGGCAGAGGAATTCCACCTTTAAGGTTGTTTCAAGTTATTTTATAAGCATATGCAGTAGGTGCTTAACCTCCCAGCTAACACTCTACAGTTGCACGTAGGTCAGTGTTAAATATCACACTATTTTCCAAGGCTGCAGGGAAAGTTTTGCATCAAACACTGTGGGATAATGACACCTGAGGCGCAGTGGGCAATTTGTACATTGTGCCTTCCACCTGACAGAGAGAGAAAGGATCTGAAACTTGTAATATGTCAGATATTTATCTGAGTACCAAAGAATGTGGAAGTTTACAAGTGGAAATTTCTCCAGCACTTGTATCTCCTCAATCTCACGTGGTGAAGTGGGGTGCACCTTGGGCATCAACACTGATCTCTCTACCCCACTATCCCAAATCACAAGCAATAACATTTCTGCTGATTCCTGTCCCCAGTGTTTCTCAAGAGATCAGAGTTTGTTAGAAAGTCCTAAACAGTACCCAGTGGCACAGCTGGAATACAAACTGGGAGTTAAGGATTCTAAATCTGTTTTGAAGTAGCTCCCCTCAGCAAGGGTCAAATCCTGAAGGCTCCCTCGAAGCTTACATGTCACTGAGCATCAAACTGCAGCTTTATTTCTAGGATGTTTTTCACAAGATGGAAAAAAACTCTAAGGTAGCAGGAATATCTCCACTCAATTGAGGAAAGCATCATTACTTTCTTCAGGATAATATCAAGTTACAATTGTGGTTTGAACAACATTTCCATCATGACAAAAAACTACCCATAAATTTGCTTAGAGCTGTAAAACTGACCTGGCAAGGTACAGCCAACTACTAACAATAGTAACCTTATTTTATTACAGTCTCCTGCCAGTAGCCACACAATATTATTCTGTTGCAGTCAAAATGCAATAAGCAAAGTGGAGAAGATGTTTTTCTATGCTATTTACTATGAAAAATTAAAATTAAATCATTTGTCTATGACTCAAGTTTGGTCACTCCCTGTGCAGCACCTCATGTTTTAAAAGGGAGCAAATGAAATGAAATTAAATGCAGTCTCAGCTAACCAGTTTGGGTTAAATCTGCAGGGCAGCTCATCATATAGGAAGTTGCTGAGAAGAAATGCTATTTAGAGCAGGAAATAGGTGATTCATAATTGACATTAACTCCAGTTACTCTCCTGTTCATACTGTACTTCATGTGAAATTATTATAAGGAAAGAAAGGCCATTCCCTTGAGCAATTTCAAGTTAATGTTTAGGAAACCATTTGAGTTATTATTAGGACAAAAGTCATTACAGTGGAATGGTCAGATGCTCAGACTGTGCCCTCAGCTGCAAAGCCTGTGCATTTTAATACCTCTTTGCAGGTAACTCCTCAGACATTTGGTCATTTTGGCCAATTCAATGAAATCCTGACTTCACTTTCCCAGTCAAATATCCCACCTACTGGACAGAGGCAGAAACAAGTCCGTTTTTAGCTCTCCCTAATTGCACTGAAATCCATGCTTGTGTCCAGTTTCACACACACAGGTCCCTGTGATGCTGGAGGATCTCCTGGAGGAGGAGGGAGTGCAGCCACAAGGACCTGCCCACACGCAGCTGCATGAGAACCTGGCCTCAAGGCAATATTGGGCCAGCACTGGCAGACACCAAAACTGCAATTCAGACAATGGAATGAGACAGCCCAGGGGCTGGGTCCTCACCTAATGAAAGCCAGCAATGCTCTGTGGCTTTTGCTGTAAGCTGTGACCTTGCACCAGGGGCAAATCTGGTGTCACCGTTACCTGGTCCTTGGCAGCTGGGTGATTTGCTGCTTGGTCTCCACAGAGAGCTTCACTGAAGTTCCTCAGAGTTCTGCCCTTTATTCAGTCTAAAAGGACATATGAACTTAATTATTCCACCATAACATATGCCTAGAACAAGGAATTAAATAGATCTTGTTATGGATTTTGGTGGGAGTAAAGCTTTGACATCTTATGCAATTTTTTATGATTTTGTTTTTTTCTGAATAGGAGCTGAAATATCTTTCTAATATAGAATATGCCTTAAACTGCAAGTGTAAATCAGAGGCAGGCTTCAGGTAAAGAAAAAGATTAAAGACTCATGCATTTATAAATTTAAGTACCTTCAAGCTTGAGAAAAGCACTTTATACCACTGCCTTATTATTACCCTTAAAAAAGAGGGATTTGGATTCCTCTCTGCAAGGAGAGATGCTCTGCAGCCCCAGTGCTGTGCATGATCGAGTACCCCAGAAGAAAAACCTGTCACTCTCCACAGCTGGACAAGTTCCCGGGGCCCTACAAACTGCAGTGGGTGTTTGGGGCACAGAGAGGTGACAGGCCATGGAAAGGCAACACATCCACCATCCTCCTTGAGCTGCTACTTGGGCTGTGATAAATGAGACAGCAGAGTGGTTTTCTGGGGGGGTGTAGCAAGATTATCAGCACCCAGCCTCAGGAGCAAAACAAACTGAGAAAACATTCTCTGTGTCACACCAGAGATGAAAAAAAAATCCTGGCAGAGCTGAAGCATGCTGGAGTTGAAAAGGATAGCAGAAAAGGGTATAACCTGCGGTGTACTGAGAGTGATCGTGGTAAAGGGTGAGAAAGCTTGCAAGGCAAAAGCAGAAGAGGCAGGAGAAAGAGCCATTCATTGGTGGTTCCAAATAATCTACAGTTCTGCTGGGCAAAGGAATCATTGCAGAAATGTGAGTCCTGTACTTCATCTGAAAGCTAAAAAGACACAGAAGAGGTTATCAAACAGAGGCAAGAAACAGGAAAGTTTGCCCTCACTTAGCAGAGCCAAAACTACAGCACAGCTCCAGGAGCTTCAAGAACACACCCCTGGCAAGAGCCTCTCTTGGAATTTCTGCTTGGGTTAGAGCTTGGAAGCTACTGCAGGAAGCAAAATTAACTCAGGATCAAGGAATTAAGATTTCCCAAGCAAAGGCAGTCAATCAGAACAGGCTGAAGCTGATGCAAGGATGCAAAGAGACTGAAAAGAGCCCTGAAATGGAAGGTCAAGCCCAGTCTGCTGCAGTGGGAGACTCTGAAAACCACATATCGTGTACACACCTTGGCAAGCCACAGCTGAACTCAACATTTGGGAAAAGAGTAACAAGAGATTACCTTTTCTGGGAAAGATTCAACATGAACATGTGGTGCACAACATGGGAGAAAAAGATGGTGACAACGTTATTAGAAGCAAGGGGCTTATTTACAGGAGCCATGAAAAATGTTGTGGATTGAGATAAAAGGACAACCAGCCCATTGGCAAATGGCAATAATCAATTTTCATCTGGGCAGAGCTGCATAAGCTGATAAGGGTCTGACAGGGTTACAAGCACTGTGAGAAAAGCTACAGCGAGCATAAGGGAAGAGAAGAAAGGGCTCAGGACTGTTCCTCACGGAAGGTGATAAAGCCATGTGCAGATGAAAGAGAGAGTGCACAATAACGTCAGGGATTTTTAAAATGCCACGTCCTTGACTTCACCCCCAGGGTGAGCACACTGGATCAGGACAACAGCAGAGATGGCTGGGGGAGCACAAAAACACCTCGCTGTCCCCATCTCCACAGGGGCAGGGCTGGAGCCTTGCACCCCCAGCCCAGGGTGAGGTTTGAAGCACACTGCTGTGAGAATCAGTGGTCCAGGGAGAAATTCAGGCCAGGAGACACTCCCCATCCATCCACAGGAAGAAATGTTGCTTAGCAAATAAGGAAAGTGAAGTCATTATGTGAACAGGTAAGTTTTGCTCTCTGCCCAGAGGGAATGGCTTCTTGGAGATGGTTGACAGCACACATTAACACCTGACACACCAAGGAGTGCTCTGGTATTGAGAGTCCAGAGGAAGGACATGAAGATGATTAGAGGGATGGAACACCTCTCTCTGGAGAAAAGGATGAGACAACTGGGATTGGATATCTCCACAAGATGTGGCACAGGGGCTGGTGCTTGTGCTGCTCTGCCGTGGTGGCTCCCAGGAAGAGCCCTCCCCCAGATGTGGCTGCTCCTCACCACCACCATCCACTGCTGGTCAGTGTGGAGCAGGATCCTGGCCGGGTGGACATCTGCCCCACACCTGGGGCTCCGTGACTGATGCACTAAGATGTGTTTTATCATGGCACAATAGTGTACTGAATTAAGCGAATCAAATAGTGAAGTCCAAACAAAATGGGTTTGCTTCTTCAGAGCAGCAATTCTCAAAATATTTAAAACCAAGCCTGCTGACACAGAAATGCAATATCATGGTTTGATGGCCTTATTTTTCTAAGGATTTGGATTGTGGTTTTTTCTGAGATTATTACATTTTCACAGAACATTTCATTTGCATTTATGCTGTACTTTTCTGTGGAAAATGATGTCATTAGAAAACATAATTTATCTCTTCTGGAGTTTAGCAATGGTAAAATTGCAATTCATATTGTCTGTAGTTATAAATCAAACACACTTATTTTAATGGCCTGGTCTGCAGAGCTGGAGAGGCCAGCTCTATCCATCCAGTTTATAATGAATTGATGAACATCCCTGTTCCCCACAGCAGTCTCAGGCTGCTCATAACACTCAAGCATTGATGTCTCTGTATGAACAATTTCTTTAATTACCATTGCCAATTCTGATTTTCCAGGTGAAGGCAGCCACCTTGCTCAAATGTTGGAATCATTTATCACCTGTCATGAAGGAGAGAATCTCTTGGCATCCTCCTGTGCAATGAGATATGCTTTGATCTCAAAGCATTCTATCTACGGTGTAGTAAGACAAAGCACCACCTGCTATGAAGCTTGACAGACTATATAAAATATAATTTATGTACATTACCATCTTGTCTGACATAAAAGAATCACATAAGAGAAAAAGAAGCAAAAAAAAAAATTTGTAACTGTAGTCGCAAGCACAAATGCCCTTAATTTATGACAGACTTAATAAAATAGGTTCTCTCCCAAATACATTACTCTTTCCAGGAGCTGTGCAGTGACTTCATTTATACTTTTCATTCTTAAATGAAAAGAATGCCTGTAGTCAATACAGTGCTACCAAATAAAAAATAAAAAGTTCAGAAGATCTGATAAACATGTCTGGTAGTCCATACAAAAGACCAGAAATCTAGAAAGATAAGAGCTAAACCCACCAGTCAGCCTGTAATTAATTTTCAGATCTTCAGGTGGTGCAACTCCATTAGCAGCAATATCCCAGCACCCTCCCAGATGCACAGGAATGAGCAGGAACATTGTCTGGAAAGATGAGTTCCAGTTCCCACTAACAGACATCACTCCATCCAGGTGCTTCAGATGATCCAGAGGTGCCATCCAGCTCCCAAAGGGAAACCAAAATGCTTCTGTAAATTAGCATGTTCCAGATGAGCCGGATCCCCCTTAAAAAATGGGCAGAGGAAAACCAAGTGTTTGCTGCCAAAGGGATCTGGTGGAATGGGCTTGGGGGCTGTGGTGTCAGGGATAGGGCAGGACCAGCAGCTCTTTGCAGCCACTGCACTGGGAGGATCCAGGCACATCCATGGCACATCCCCTCATCCATGCAGGGCATCAGGATCCTGCACTTCCATTTCTTTGTAGACATGGCATGTTTGTGGGGCACTGTCTTTCAGGCAGACCAAAGAGATATTGCAGCAATGATTTAGGGTATTTTATTGTCATCCCTGCTGTGACCCTCAGAGCACTTAGCTTTATATCCAGGGTGAGAGGGTGAAGGTCCCTGATAGACAACAGACCCCTCCTTGCCATGATGCATTTTACAGCACTCAGAAGTAAGACACCACACGGTCTTGTGAACCTCATCTGAAAGTTTTCATTCTGGTCTTCAACTCACACTAAAGCTGGGGAGGATGAACAGCCCCTTCGGCCCTCATGCAGAAAGTCTGGCTGAAGCATGGTCTGACATGGCTTTACCCTTACAGAGGGGTGGCAGGGTCAGTTGAGGGCATTTCTCCCCCAAAACTTGCTTCCCAACTTTGATCTTTGTACCCAGTGCCCTCACCAGGAATATACAGGGGGGCACTGCCACCCACAAAGCTTTGGGGAAGTCTTGGCATCTGGAAAATGAAATCCTTAGTGAGAAAGCAAAACTCAAAGGGGATGTTTGGAGCAGCTCTGACTTCCATTAGGCAGCAATGGGCTTTCTCAGGAGGGTGCTTCTCAGCCCAGGAAGGGAGAGGAGAAAAAGGACTTATGCAACCTCCCAACACATCCATGGGATGCCAGCACTGTCCAGCCACCCTCCAGGCACCAAACACCAAGCACCAGAGAGTGACTGCCTTTGGGATCTATGGGGTCTTGCACTTCTAAAACAGAAGGTCATTTTTACACATATAGGTCTGGAAAGGAGCATATAGGTTTGGAATTTTTTCAGGAAGCATTGCATGATGTTTTTGGTTTTTTTTTAAACTTGGCCCATCTTTACTACTCTATCACTCCTTTTCCCAAAACCAAATACAGAGATGGTACAATTTTGGTTTCCCCCTTCTCTGTGCAGCTGCAGAGGGTGAACACAGAGACCAATGCAACATTCACTTCTCATTTAGATTCAAGTACAGTGCCAGAAACTGGTAGCAAAGGTTACTCAACTCTGCAAAGTCAAGTTTTTTTCTTGTTCGCTTTCCAAATGAAAAATCCTTTTCAGTCATGTGTTTGATGGGGAAAACCAATATATCTATTGTCCCTTCCACATGTTTCTATTCCCTCAGTACTAAACTTCTGTCTTAATGTAAGAACTTCAAAGAAAGCCAAAGTGATTTTTTCATGTTATGAATTTGACCAGAAACTAAACATGTTTAAATGTCATCTTCCATTTTCTGTTATGTCCTTATAAATTAGATTATCCTGCTACTGTTCTGAAAATTTGTTTTCAGGGAAAAAATAATTCCAAGCCCCATTTCTTGCTTTCTACTGAAGTTGGAAGCTTGTTCTTAAAACGTCCTGGAACCAGAACAGAAAGTGGTTCAAATTGTCGCTTGGTTAGAAAGAAAAGTGCTTGGTGGGAAAAGAGCAGGGAAATACTAGGAGCAAACAAGGCAAAAAAAATAGTCTTGTGTTTACTGAATCTCTAATTTTTGAGTGTCCAACCTACAACTGCTATTTCCAGCCAAGCCTGACGTTTATACATTTTCTTTTGACATTTGAAGATTAGGTAAATCATGTTTGTGTGCGATAGTACCAGCACACACTTGACTCCAGTCTCTCCCCACCTCTGCAGGACCTGTCACCAGAAGGATGCTATGGAAACAGCATCAGGTGGAGATGGCCAGGAATACACACCCATGCAGGAGACCACCATAACTAATTAATCTCCTGGTTAAAGGGAGCATTGACAAAATCTCCAGCTCTGCTTCCCTTCTGTGCTGAGCAGTTGCTATAGGTCTGTGTTCATGTGCAATTCTACCTGATAGGCATGTGCTTGTTATCTCTAGATTTGTGTTTATTTACTTCTTCAATTTTTAGTAAGGATACAATTAAGGCTGCTGTTTGATTTATAAAGTAAACATGAAGCAATTGACTGTAAGTATCGAGTCTGCAGCGCTTTGCTGAGGTCTGATTAGAAAACCACTAAAATCTCCTTAAAGACACTCCACTTTCTAGGCGTTTCTGAAAGGTATCTGAGATTGGCTTGCAGAAGCAGAGTATTGAGCTTGCCTTTACTGTTCATTTACTTCTGATCCTGCTTCATATGGCTACAAGTTCATTTCAGCAACTTTTGCTGACGGTGAGAACAGACTCGAGTTCTTCCTGAAGATTCCCATTCTGTGTGGAGAATGAAAATGGTTGTGTTAGATATGGATGAAGGGAATAATNTCCTGAAGATTCCCATTCTGTGTGGAGAATGAAAATGGTTGTGTTAGACATGGATGAAGGGAATAATGGGAGAGAGGGAGGAGGAAGGAAGGAAGGAAGGAAGGAAGGAAGGAAGGAAGGAAGGAAGAAAGAAAGAAAGAAAGAAAGAAAGAAAGAAAGAAAGAAAGAAAGAAAGAAAGAAAGAAAGAAAGAAAGAAAGAAAGAAAGAAAGAAAGAAAGAAAGAAAGAAAAGGAGCAAAGTTTTATAACACTGATTTAACACCCAGTCTAAGCCAGACCTGTTATACAGAATATGTTTCCTCAGGGGTTCATAATGCAACTCCTACAGAGAAACCAGCATGATCTGACACAGCATGAACTATTCAGCAGCCTAGTAAAAATATGAATAGCTCATAATGACAGGAGAATCAAAGTGTTACTGTCTGGAATGTGAGATTATAAAACGTGAGATAATAAAATATCGTGATCCAGATTGAAAATCAATATATTTGTTAAAGTTGCCAGCAAAGGAACACAGACTATTGGAAAATATTTAGTGCATTCCCTACAGTCGCTACCAGCATTCTTTGAATAAGGGGAGAAGTTGCAAGTTTAAAGTAAAAAGACATTAAAGGGTTCTTGTATCAGTCCAAAGTATTCAAAAATAGAAAATTTAATGGGAAGCAAGTAGTGAAAATCCAGAGTGGAGGAGTGAACAAAGGAAACTGCAGCATTGATATCTCAAAAAAAACCAGGTACATTCCCTTTACTGGAGAGGTTTTCAGAAGGTGCTTTGATATAATGCAATGTTCTTGCAATATTTAAAGGGACTTGCTGGTAGAAACTCTTGGATTAGGAAATTTTAAATGCACCAAGTGAAATATCAGAGAGAGAACTAGCCAGCCTGCCGGGTTAGTCACTGGGGTTGGTGCAGGTAAGTAATAGCAGTGAAGTATCCGTGCTCAGGTAAGAACTTAAACAAATGTTTAGACTGTGCATATTGCTTAAGTGTTTATTTAAGCAACTTAATACACCCAGGCCAGACTAATGAAATTCAACTGCTATTCCTCACACCACACAAGAGTGTCCTCCATACCACAGATATGAAAGCAAATAAGATAAAAGGGAAGGTGAAATAAGAAAAGAGCTGCTTGCTATTTACCTCAGACTCGAGTTTTGTCTTTTTTCCTTCTTTTTTTTCTTTTTTCTTTTTTTTTTTTCTTTTTTTTTTAATGGAACCATTTGTAGCCAATCATTAGCATGGTTTGTATTAAGTCTGGATCACAAATGACACCTATCATGCAGCTGTTTACATCTGGATCACAGGTGTGGTGATTGCCAGGGGCAGATGGATGCCTTAGAGAGACATTTGAGTGCAGAGACAGAGAGAAAGAAAGAGTGAGGGAGGGTCTTTACTGCTCCCTACCTGTGTTCCCTCCCTGTAAGCCTCACGTTATGAAATACAAGCCAGCTTGCATGGAAACGCTGATTGGAAAAGGCTCCAGATTTTCCTCTAAAGTAGTGAAAAGTGTAGTTGTGAAAACAGGAAGGAGTACAGGGCAAGTTGACAGAAAAAACAATACTGCTTGGCAATCCAGGTAAAGTTTCCAGCAACAAGAACTCAGGATACAGCCTTTGGCTGTGCTGGGACTGCAGAGTCCATTGTCCTGACTGTGTGTCCTGCCCCAGGGCACAGAAATGGGTGCATTAGATTAAAAATCTGTCAAGCGCTCCCAGATATCTGGCACTGTGCTTTGTGCACACACCCCAAGGATCCCTCCACACGGGCATTGAAAACCCCTGTATGATGCAGAGCTCAGTGCTCCTGTTCCCCACAGGCTGAGGGCCCAGCCATGGTTCTGAAAACCCATTCACCATCATCTGCTCAGAAACCAAATGGTGGGTAAGACAGAGGGCAAACCTGGAGGCTGAGGGGAGACCTTAATGCACTCTACAACTACCTGAAGGGAAGCATCATGTTGTGCTGAGGGAGGTTTTTAATTAGATGTTATGAAAAATTTCTCTTGAGAAAGTGTCATCAGGCATTGGAACAGGCTGCCCAAGGAATGTGGTAGAATCACGGGATGTATTCCAAACGTGTGAGGACGTGGTTTAGTGGGGAACATGGTGGTGGTTCTAGGTTGAAAGCTGGACTTGATGATCCTAAAGGTCTTTTCCAGCCTTAATGATTCTGTGGTTCTGTGCAAACCTGCCTGGAGAGCAGGGCTTTTGCACACTTGGCAAGCTGGGGCCTGTGGAACACCTGGGTTGCAAGGAGGATAAGCCACCATGTCTTGCCTGTATTCTCCCACCCATCATGGACTGAGAAAGCAGAAAGCTGCTGGGCAGAAGGATGCAGGAGGCAGGATGGGGTGAATGAGCAGGAATTCACCCCTTACATTACCAGCCTGGCACTTTCAGAGCCAAGCTCATCAGGGCTTTGGCAGGGGAGGTTTGTTGGAGAGGAACAATGCCACAGACACGGGTGTAACAAAGAGACCTTTGTGAACACAACTGGCCTGCAGCACAGGATCAGGACTTCCTTTCAGGCTGGCTGCCTGGAATACTAAAGGAGGACAAACAGCCCCCCAAGTCAGAATAACATGACCGAAAATCCCAGTACATCCCCCGGGCTCCCTGCCTGTGCAACTCCTCAGCCATGCAGCCTGTTCTTCCTCGGTGGGAGGATGTGAATGGAAAAAAGGGGGGACGTGGGGCTCGGGCAGTGAGCAGAGCAGGAGCTCTCTGCATGCATGCACACGTAGGTCTGGCCGTCGGGAGCCAGGCTCCTGGCAGAGGCTGCCTGGCTGCAGGGTTTGGGAAGCCCTGTGGCACATAAAGGTTGCACTGAGACAACAATCCTAAATTCAGTGCTTTTGGTCTCCTGAGCCAACGAAAAAATCCTCCCCCATCCTCAACGCTGGCAGATCAGCGGCATCCAGACTTCCTGATGAATTATCACAAGGAAGAGAAATCATCCTCAGCCCATCCTCACTCAGAAAGCTGAGGATTCTTCCCATGGTCTGTGTAAAATGAAGCACCCCAAATTAGCACCATTCATGCTGTCACAGCCAAGAATTGCCTGTGCGACTACATCTCCAGTAAGTGTTGCAGCCTCTCTTAAAAACTTACAAAATAAAATGTACCCGCAAATTTCCAATTCAAACACTTGTGCCAAACACCACCAAACACTTGTGCCACAGCATCTCTGACTCCTCCACAATTTTTTTTTCCCCAATAAATTTAGGCCACAGGGACCCAGTTTACCCCAAAAGATTCCAACTACTTTAAAAAACAACTTCAGAGAAGATTTTTCTTTTTAAATAACTACATCACCCAGCCTATGCTTTAACCAGCATTCAGAAATCACAAGCTCACCAGCTGGATTGGAAGCTCATATTTTATTTTCAGTTCCCATCACAAATTCAGTCATCAACAATGCCATCAAGCTGTCTCTGAAATATTCTTACACCTCTATCAACTTTGGGGCACTATCATCAGTGAAGTGAGACCCTAAATCTTCCATGCACAAGCATGCCTGCAGATCAACACATATATTGCCACTGAACTTGCAAGCAAATATATTCAAAAGATATCACACTGCTGGGCCTTAAAGGAGACTCTCAGGGACCACCAGTCACTTGGAGAAGAGCAATGATGGCACTTGCTTTGCTGGTGTAAGAGTGAGCTTTGCCTTATCAAAAGAACTGCCCTTAGCTCACAGTGACTTCACTGTGTCCTCAGCATCCCCATGAGGGGAATCACAGGGGCAGGCACTGGTCTCATCTCTCTGGTGACAGGACTCGAGGAAATGGCATGGATCTGAGTCAGGGAAGGTAAAGGTTGGGTATCAGGAAAAGGTTTTTCACCCTGAGGGGAGCTGAGCACTGGAACAGGCTCCCCAGGGCAATGGTCAGAGCTCACCAGCCTGACAGCTCCAGAAGCGTTTGGAAAATGCTCTCAGGCACATAGTGTGACTCCTGGGGTGTCCTGTGCTGGGCCAGGGCTGGACTCAATGATTCTCATGGGTCTCTTCCAGCTCAGTTTATTCTATGTGGAACCAGAAACTTGCTTCAGTTTCAGAACTTGCAGAAATCCAAGCCAGCTGATTGCCTCTATCCTTCAGGTTTCACATACTAAACCCTAATGGAATCCAAATGGAAAATCATTAAGTAACTAAACCCAGCTATAGAATGCCATGTGTTTTGAAAGAAATTTCCTCCAGCATCTATTTCCATCCATTTTCTAGCTTTTAAATAACTGCCACCCTCAAGAAGCTCAAAACCAGAAGCAAAACCTATTGAACCCCGCTCAAAACAATGAACAACAGCAAGCAGAAAATAAATAGTCTGTAAACCCATTTCTGCAACCACTGGCACAACTGCCCTCCAAGCAGCCCCACTGCAATCCAGGGAGCCTCCACATGCTCCCCATGAAACCTGACACACACCACACCTGCACTACAGGACTGATGGAAACCCTGCAGTTGGACAACATGCATGTGCTGGAGTGAGCTCTGCTGGACAACCAGTAAAGGACCAGAGCACACAGTCACCATTTAGAGGATATTTCTCTCTAACTGTTCCCACTGATGTCTCAAAGGACCATCCAGATAGTGGCTTCTGATACAACTCCAAAAGGCAACACTGGAAAGGAAAATGCTCAAATCTACTACAGTTTAAAAAAAAATTAAATAAATAAATAAATAAATAAGAAAGAAAGAAATTATGAACTCAAAAAAGTCCATGTACTTAAGGCCTACTTTGATCTTCCTTCTGCCTGGCTGAATGAAGCTTGTTCCACATGGGCTGCTTGCCAACATATTTCCCCTTGCTTTTCTCTGAAGATGTGTGCATGTTATCAACTTCCTCTTGCTAAAACCTCGTCTGGTCACAGACTGTAACCACCCTTTTTCTCTCAAGTTGACTGGTCATCTGGCACAACTGTGTTGAACAAAGAGTTATTGTCTCTCACCTGTGTTTTGGCTTCCTGTTTGGAAGATGCTGCTGTTGGTGTCTGAGTCATGAGGTGAGAGCTGTGTGTCCACCAATATAACTGCCAGAGGGTTTTTTTGTATTTCAGCCAGTCTAATGAAAGATTTCACAAGGCTCTTGAGCCCTTCACCCCATGATGAGGTATCCAGGGAATACTGCTGGGAAAAGCATGTCACACGAGCGTCACACACCTTCTTCCTTAGACCAGAACAGAGTTCAGGTGATTCTCATGCCCACTGGTCTGTGCTGAGTGGGAAATGAAAGACATGCTCAAATTGGGTAGAAGTTGATAGACATCTTAACAAAAAAATTCAGGATGGAAAGCAAATTGTAGCCCTAAGAGCTGGGGCAAACTCCCTGCTCCCACCCCTTGTGCAATAGGGAGCCTCATCCCTCCTCCAGGAATTTGGCTGCACGGGCTGTGCCTTGTGGCACCCATGGCAGTGGTTGCTCTTCCCCCCAGGCCCATTGCCATGTCCATGTTTCCCATGCAGTGACAGACCTGTTCAATCCTGAGGCTGTGTGCCTCTTTGGCACAGTCTCTGCTGCAGAAACAGCTTTCCCAAAATGCACATGAGCCCTGGTGCTCCAGTTACTTTCAGGAATGTGCCCCTACCAAGGATTAAGCAAAATAAATATTATCTGGTTCCATATCTGTTTTCATGTTTTCTTATGCATACCTGCCTCCAGCCCTGTCCAATGCTCAGACCTTCCAACAGCTCCTAGTTATTAGAGAGCATCTCAGTTTTACAGGGTCACTTTTCAAGAGTCTTTTCTCTAGAGGACAGTTACCTGCTTCTGTTCTCTCCCTAAACACACAGATATCATAAATAGATTTACAGTTCCCTACAGAAGCACTGCAGAGATGACCCCTGCATTGCAAAGAATTAATGGTAAAAACAACAACAACAAAAAAGGTCATATCTGAAGAATGCTAACACCTGCAGGGGCTCTTTGGGTATGCTAGTGAGCTAAGGGTGTCCGAATATTTTTATCCCATGGGACTTAGGTGAATTGTTCTCTAAGTTACTTATTTTTTTATTTTTTATTAAGCACTTTTTTGGAGCATATTTTCCTCTCATTCATAAAGCACAGCTTCATTAAATATCACTTTTCTTGCTCCATATTCAAGCTACTGCTTCACAAAGTGGTCCAGATTTTCTACTAGTCCTCATGGATGCTGCCAGTGGCATCTGCAAAGTGCTGCCCCAGAGCTCTACCTGCCCAATACTGCTGATTTTTAGTGGACAATGTTCTTCCTCTTCCCACACCCAAAATTTGCAGCCTTGTCAACTTCTGGTTTTCTGGAGATGAGAAAACTCCTGCTGGGTTTAAGGGAAAAGATCAATTCTCACACTTGGAGAGATGAGGACCTGCAACCTCTCTCTTTGCCAGCCCACTTTAGCAAGCTGCAAGAGAAGCACAGGGACTGTGGCTCCAAAAAGAAAGGTCTTAAGCTTTAGTTTTGACAGCAAAAATCACTGAGCAGGTGGTTTCATCCCAAACAGATTCCTTCGTACAGTCAAGACTGATAACACTTGAAGCTTTAAATTTAAGAGCAACCAGCAGAGCAAAGCTGAACTGGACTCTGTCCAACTTGTGTTGAATGAAAGAAAAACCACAACTGCCCTCAGTGGTATAAGTCTTTTGATGAGCACAACTAATTTTGGTTAACCAGGTCCTCAACACTCTCTCATTTTATGCCAACAGAGAGTTTGTTCACATCACAAATATAACTGGCAGCTCTTGAAAATGGCTATGGATAGATTATGTACCTTGGGCAGTTCTGTGGATAGCCCAGAGACAGCTTCTCTGCGACCATGGAGATCTTTACGGTGGCTGTATGGAGGAGGGACGTGGATAAATTTGCACATCACCACATGTAGCTATTGGAAAACTCCCTGGATGTGTCTTGCAGGAAAGGTGGTCAAGAGCACATGGGGCTGGACATTGTAGGAGATGCTGAATGGAATTGTTGGCTATTGCTTGCCATGGAAAAAGGAGACAGAGACACAAATGACCTCGGTTCCTGCCTGGAGTAGCACCTGCTACTGCCCAGAAAACTTACTTATGTAAAACCCCCCTAGATGGTCAACTTTTGAACATTTATAATCTTTGTGTGAGGATCCAGATGAGTGCTGTGTGTGGAGCCCTGCATTCATAAAAGCCAGTGAGTGTACAAGAGCATTTGTTGGCCCTATCATCGATCCAGTGATTTTGCCAGCAGTCCAAGCTGTGCTTCAGGGCAGATCATTTAAAAAACTGGTGCCAAACCTTTCAATTGCACCCGAAACGTGGCACTTTACAAATGAGTTGCAGATGCAAATAAGACCATTTGAGTTCTCTTTTATTTCTTGCATGAAATTCAGCTTTGTGGGGAAGACCTCAGGGGTCTTCATGAGGAGTCCTCAGGGTGAGAACAGAGTGTCTGCTCCCCTTTCCTTCCAGTCCCTCATTTCTGGGTGATCCCCGTAAGATCAGTGCACAGAGAGGGACAAAACCCTTCCTTGTGAAAAATCAGGCTTAACGAGGCACGGATAGAAGATTTGTACCTGCCAGGAGGACTGCAAGGAAGAAACAAAGGAAGAGAAAAGAAAAATGTCATCCAGTGGATCTTGGCACAGCAGCAGTGAGTGCCCAGAGCCGTGAGAACCTCGCTGCAGCCCAGCCAGGCAGGGCAGTGCCAGGCCAGGCCGGGCTCACTCACCACTCCTGGGCCATGCCCTCAGCAAAGAAAGAACCCCCTTTTCTGACAAACAAGCTGTGGGCAGGGTGCCAGCTGCCTGCTCCTGAAGGGGGAAAGGCTGCTGCTTGGAGAAAGGCTGGACCCAGGCACTGGAAAGATTTAACCTTTCCAGGGTGGGTTGGTTTTGCAGACTGTCACAGGGGTGTCGAGTGTACCAGAACTCACCAGTGCCAAACCCTGTCTATCACAAGCTGATGAAGCTCACTTTTACAACTGTTGGGCATCAGAAGTTCTTATGCAGCACCTCCAGGGCAGACAGACACCTATTTAATAATTTGCAGCGTGGTGCCAAATCAAAGCCACGATAGCAATTGCACTATCCCCAGACATTCAGACACCATATTTCACATGGTGGTGTTGCAGTTTCCATAACTCAATGCTGCGTGCCCCATAGTGCTCAGCAGTGCTGCTCAGCATTCCTCATTCCAAAAAACATGCATCATCTTGCAAAAAGAAGGCAAGGACAGCTTGTGTAGTGCTGCCAGTTTGCTCTCCTCAGCAGCCAAATGCAGATGGTCTTCAGTGCTAAACTTTAAGTCTGTTTCCCCTGCACCCCCACCCTCAGTTTATTTGTTTGTCAGATGTAAGGGCATGCTTTGATTTTCTTACTTTTTTTATCCATCCACAGGCCACCCATCTGCTGCCTCGCAGACCAGCACAATGTGTTGTGTACCACAGACTGAAAAGCACTTTCCTTTCCCTTCCAGAGCCTTGGCATTACAAAATGCTGAGCTAAACTACAGCTTTATGTTAAGAAAGAGCAACTATAAAACCCTCTAGGAACAACCCAGCAGGACACCTCTAACCTGTTATAAAGGTAGCAGTTAAAATACAGAAGGTCTAAAAAATATTGCCTACTTCAGAGAAAATGCAAAAGAAGGTTCTTCTCAAATTCCACACACTTTGTAGTAACTTGTATGAGCAGGAGGGGACTGAAGCAGTCTCAGAAGACTCCACTGTGATTTACTGTAGGTTTGGAAGGAAATGCATGAGTTAAAAATATTACTGGCCAGTTTGTCAGGTCCTGCTAAGGGACATGAGCATCACACAGTTGCTACAGCTTTGTTGAAGCAACTTGGATAAGAGTTGCTTGATCCCATGTCACCTCCTACAATTGATCTGGTCCCTTAGGGCTTGCCCTGGTTCCTGAACCTTTGTCTCTGCTGGTCCCTGATGCCCTCGCAGCATCTTTTTGCACCACAGAAAGCCTGCTCAGGAGCAGGCCATGCATTATGGATGATACATGCCTTCCTGCACTGTGCCTGAGTGCCTCGGTACTCGCTGCTCAGGAAACCTCACTACATGACCCCTTGCCCTTCTGTGGCTACCCAGTAAAGCACTTATCCTTCACATGAAATTATAAACTCATGTGGCTCCAAAAATAGGCAGCGTCATCTGGTTTGGTGTTGTGAACCTTAAATCATTGGCTTAAAGACCAGGGAAAAGCCTGCTCTTCTCCATTAATATGAATAAATAATTTCCAGAATGAAAGCCTACGCAGAGCAGTTTGGCCTAGAAATGCCCACATCCCACTTTCCTTTTAAAAGCAGGTGATTCTGGTTTGAGTGGTACCAGTGCAGAAAATTTGGGAGTAATTAAGTACTAATGTGTTGTTTCATCTCATTTTTTATATGGCTCATAGAACAAAATTTCGAATTACTATAGCAACAAGCTGAAACAATACTCTGGAACTTGTCGATATTTATCCCATGATCTAACAGGGGTTTGTTGACTGTGCTACTCTGCAAAGCAAGAGCATTAAGTCAGAGCTTTATTCTTTTACCATATGGGCCCCAGGAAAGAAATTTTCTCTTTCACTTTGTACTCTGCACTACAGTGAAGTGCACCAACAATAAGATTCATAAAGAAAGCCATTAGTTACCTGTGGTTAAATCCCACAGTCCAGGTATGGATTTGAAATTTATGGAAATAAAATTATAAACATAAAACTGAGGTTGTATGGATCCAGATGAGTGTTAACGAGTGCAAAGGGCTGCGAGAGTAATGTGTTATTTTACTGTTATTGTAACATATGTTTATCTTTAAAGAAGGCGCCTGTGAAAGGTATTGCACAGAGATTTAAGTCATGTGGGTAGGTGCAAGTAGCACAGGATTAGGTGGCTGAGGGACCAGGCTAAGACTGAGGAAGTTACGTCATTCCCAAATTCAGAAAACTCAGGAGTGAATCTCAAAGGAATGCAGAGAACTTGATAGAAAATTCTTTAAGACAGAGGAGAATGAGAGGATGTTGCACTTATTTGGTTAGTGGGTTTTTTGTTGGTTTNAGCAAGACAGTGATTCTGTTGGTCAGCTCAGGGACCACTCCCAGACCTGTGCACAGAGACTCACCTCTTGTGGGACAAATTCAGTTCACAGAACTACACAGAAGTTTTTGATTTTACTAATCTGCAGTAGTGTTTCTTCCTATGACATCATTTTTGCAGTGCTTTGGAAAGCAAATTGCTTTTTAGGAACACACAGCTCATTCAAAGCTGGTTAGTAAGGGCATGTAGATCTACCTACAGGACTGCCCACGTACTCCTTGAGTATTGCCAGCACTCCTGGCAATCCCAGGAAGAGTGCTTCGAAAAATTCAGGTATGAATGAGTTTTGAGATGTAGGATTCACTAACCAAGGGCAAAAGCACTTTACCTGGCTTTGGAAAGAAAGAGAAGGTTCATATGGACAATGATAAAGCAGTCAGTGAAAGCTCAACACCATGAAAAATACTCAGCTGAATTATTGACCATGTCAGTGACTCTGAGAGAATAAAGGGAAGAAAAGAGCCAGCACAGATTTGTGAAGAGCAAATTGTGTCAAACCAACTGAATTTTCTTCTCTGGCAGGGTCACAGGGCTGGTGGTTGAGGCTATGCTGTGGATGCTGTGGATGCTGTGGATATCTTGGCTTCAGAAAGATTTCCAACAGCATGAGGCTGGAGAGGTCTGAGCAGCACTAACACAGATAAAACTGGAATTCAAAGCAGCCCTGATAAAACAAAATTAAATGGATCTAAAATCAGCAGGGTGAAACTCAGTGAGAGGGCAGCATTCAGGAAGCAAAACTCAGGTACCCAGAAGAAGGCCAAGCTGGGCAAATGGACTGGGCTGCTATACACACCAGTCTGGGCACCAGAGAAAAGCGGGGATCGAGCATGAATTGACAATGTGATATTGTTGGAAAAAAGGCAAATGTCATTCTGGGACATGCCAGCAAGTGCTGTAAACAATTACTCCACTCTGCTCTGCTTTGAAGAACCCTGAGGAGCAGCTCTGTGCATCCTTGGCACCCAGCTCTGCAGGGGATTTAGGCAGATGGGAATGTATAGGGAAGAGGAGCAAGAGAAGCTGTGAGGAACTGAAATGCATTATTTATGGAGAAAGGATGAAGGAGTAATTTGTTTAGGGTGGAAAAAAGCTTCTGCCATAAATAATAAACAGAACAATATTAAATGAGGAAATTCATGGGGTTGCTGGCATGGGGCAGCTATGCTGGTGATCTGTGAGAGACATCAGGCACAGAAGTGGGGAACTAGTCCAAAATGCTTGGGAGCAAACAGGCTCCCAGGGACGAGGCAGATACACTGGGGCTTGCTGACCTCCCAGGGCCCTGCTTCACAGTCCCACCCTCTTCCTGACCCAGATCCAAACCCACCAGGGCTACCACCTTCTGTGAAACCCCGGTCTGAGCTGATACCTCTGAAGGGAGCAAAGTGGGACCATGCTGTACATTTCAATGTGTGACTTCCTTGAAATGCTGAGCCCCTGAGGATGCCATGATGGGCTTTGGGTATGCAGGGTGGGAAGGACAGGGCCTTCCAGACCTGTCAGTCTGTCTTCTGCCACATGGCACCCTGGGGTGGCTGTGCAGGAGTGCAGCAAGAACAGCCTCCTCAAAAAAAAAAAAAAAAAACAAACCAAAAAAACCCAAAAAAACCAAAAAAACAAAAAAACAAAAAAAAAAACAAAACCCAAACCAAACAAAAAAAAAAAATCAAAACTGAACACAAAACCAACAAACAACAACTACAACAAAAACCAACCAAACAAAACCCCCCCACAAAAAAAAAAAAAATCCCCCAAAACTCCCCTAACTGCAAAAAAGCTGAACCAAACCAAACCACCATCACCAAAAAACCAACAAAGAAGACAACAGCAAATAATTACTGAATGTGAAGCAAAGGACATCTGCAGGTGGGTTAGGTCCATGAAGAGTGAACCAGTCAAGGGAGAGAGGTTGAGCTGGAGATTATTGCTCATGTCCAGGACTGTCTTCCTATGAATTGACATCAGTCTGGAAGGTGAGGGCAGGGTATCTCCCTCCCAGCAATACAGTCTGGGGTTATGTCTGCCAAGTCATTTTGTGGTGGGAGTGTGAGGGGCAGATCACACTGTGTGTCTCTGGCAGTTGTAAAAATCAGGCTTGCTTGCCTTTGCAAAACCAAAATCTCACTCACTTTTCCTGTGCTTCACATGACAGCCCTCTCTGCCTGGGTCTTTTTTGAAAAATCACAAGGTGACAACATGTCCAGGGATTTTCTTATTCACGAGCTGCACATTGGCTGCTTTTACACTGCTCTTCAGTTTTCCCTCACCCCCACACCTCTCCTGGCAAAAGAAGGTTTGTGGTAAATTATTCAAGACCGATTCTGGAACTGAAGAGGACTTTTTAAAATTGACTTCTGGATTTTGCATCAACTTGCTGTTTTCAGACTAATTTTCTTAGAAGCTGTCCTCTGTAGTCCAGGATTGAATCACTTTAGAGAGTTTCACTACCCTCTGACAGTGGTCCAGCCCTGGGCAGGTGCAAACCTTCCCCACCTCCACAGCACAGCTCATACCAGAATACTCAGGGCTTCCCACGAGCCTGCCCCAACCGAGCAGTAAATCTGCAGCGCTGTGATCTTACCCAGGGTAGAAATGTCTTTCCCATCAAAGGATGTGATTTAATGCACGTCTGCAGAGCTATGCAAAGCCTTGTATTTTACTGCTAGCACATCTTCTGGGACTGTTCATCCCTTCAGATTGTCTTGGAGGGGTCCCATGCCAACTTGGAGAAGAGCAGGGAGACGGTTTTCCTCAGAGAACTGAGAAGTACCTTCCCTGCCCTCACCCCCATGACTTCTGCCTCATAGGGAGCAAGCAATCAATACAACCAGGCTTTCTGAGGACAGAAGAGAAGCTTCTGTGACAATGCTTTTAATGTCTGCTGCTCTTCCCAGCCCTCCCCTGAGTTTGTGTCCTGGGGGCGTATACAGTCTCCAGCAAGGAAAATATTTGAAGATTTTTGAGCAACCCTTTGAAAATCCTCCTCCGCTGTGTCCAGAGAGATAGTCCTGTGAGAAAAGACCAAGAAACAGAAAGGAATTTTGGGGTTCCTAGGAATACTCTTCAGCTTGAGCACACGTATCCATGGAAAGTAGAGATCAAATGATATAAGCAGAGAAGTGTCTCAGTTATTCTAATTAATGCAAATGCTGACTCTCATGAAGTCCTCATTTCTATTGATTGAGGTGCAGCCTTTAACTCATCAGGAACTGTGAGTCTGGACAGCTGCTTTGACAGTCCTAGCAACATTCCACTGTGATGGATTCTGAGTTTTGAAACTCTGCAGTTGCTCCAGGCTCAGTGGGTTTGCTTTGTTGTGTTACATTTTGGACTTCACAGTACACTGTACAGAAGAAGTACAGAACAAAAAATTGCTCAATATTGGGGCTCAATATTCAGAAACTGAGGCTCTGCCCCCCCCCCCCCCTTAATGTGCATTAATATGTCATAAAGAGTTATGAAATTGGTAGATATCTTCATTCTCCATTATATGAGCCTTCTGTTCCCATACTGGCTCTCAAATGCAAGGCAGCTGTCACAGAGAAGGAAGCCCTGGCTCTTCAACAGTCATGGACATTGGTCTGAGGAAATATTGCTGAAGCCAATGCAGTGTTACTGTGGGTCTTTGCACAGAAAATAACTTGGAATATGTTACATATACATATATGCACGTATATACATATGTGCACATAAAGCACTGGTGTGTAAAATGACATCTATAATGCATTTGCAAAAGCTTTATGTGTAACCTCAGGACTGGATGGTAAAATCTGTCATATATAGAATTTTAGATAAGAACCCACTGTGAGATGGGAAGATTTCCCAGCATTAAAAAATGCTGGTTGATTACAACATTGAAGAAGTTGTTCACTTGAGGTCTATAAACTAAATAAATGCCAGGCAGCCCTAGCAAATTCCATGATTCACATAACTGCATGGGAGATGGAGTTCAGGGAAAAAACATCTCCCAGAGACATAGCAGAGACCAGTGTCATCCATCTTCTCTTCAGTACAATCTTACTGTAGGATGAAAAACTAGAGTTCTGCTGTAAGGCTGGGAACTTGTGATCATTTCCAAACAGTTGCATGACATTGGTGAATCACACTTGTCATACAAATTAGAAGCAGGTAACATCATGGTTTCTGGCTGGACAGAGGAATGTTGTTTACAGTTATAGTTTTTTTCCTGGAAAATGCTGGCACAGATTGACAAAAATAAGTTCTAATTTATGCCCAAAGTTGCCTTGGACTTGTTAGATAAATAAGACCCTAAAAATCCTTGACAAAATGAAAAAAAAAAAAAAATTAAATGTTCATATTTTAAGGATTAAATGCTATGCTTTCGTGTTGGAAAACAAAGTTCCAGTTCCAGTTAAGTATGTGTAATATTTGATTTTCAGGCACAAAAAGTCATTTTTTCCAGTCTCATTTTTGTTTTTTTCACTCTTAGCTTCATCTGAAACACTTTGAATATTCTCATTTTGGGGCAACCTGAAACAAATGGTGGTTTAATTATTTGAGTGCTGTCAGTACATTGAAAAAAACCCTAATCATCCAATATTTATTTTCAGGTCCCATGCTCTGTTTTAATCCTTCAAAGCTTCTCTGTTTTCTAGCAATTATGGGTGTTTTAGACAGAGCATGTGTGTACATTTATCTATAAAATAAATTCTGGCACCAAATTTTAGTAAGATGGGAAAAACTTTCGGATTTAAGAGCTGTTTGCTTTGTTTTGCTTCTTTGGTACCTGAATGAAAAGTAAGACTAAGTTAAAGAGGACTTGAGAAGGATATTCCATTTTAACCTGGGATTATAGTTCCTTTAGCTAATGATGCATAAGAAGATCAAAGTCTAAAGATGTGCTTTCTGTCACTGTCTGGAAAAAAAAAAAGAGAAACAAAAAAAGAAATCAGACCTCATCTATGTTCTAGATGGTGATATTATGGATTTTTTTATTATTATTATTTGTCATTTACACATGCCTGTGAAGTGTCAGATGGTTTGAGTCCTTAATGGTTATTTCCATAATGAAGTAGTCACTGACTTATGTGAGAGCTGACAGAAACCAAAATCAAGTGTCTGTCACCAGAACAGGAGGCAGATTGAACTGACACTGGGACACCCCTTCAGCAGGGAGCGTTTCTGGCCCAGTGAAGAGCAAACCATCTGAGTGAGCATCTCCTCCTTTAGAGCTCCCCTATGGTCACTCTGGTTTTTGTAACTTTCCCAGCTGTCCCACGAATACAGCACCTCCCAGGAATTCAAGTTATAGGCGTTTTTTTTTTTATTTGTCAGCTCCAGAAACCACATGAGAGCCGAGGCTGTGTCAAGGCTTTGGGCCCCAAGAGGATAGAGAGCCTCAGGCCAGGGCTTTGCTCTCCCACGGTTTACACACAGATCAGGTAAATCTCTGGATCTATGGCTGAGTGAAGCAGCAGCCCCTGTGTGCCCTGCCCTCCCCTGTCCACAGCAGTGTCACCCCAGCTTTGCCCTCCTGATCACTTGTGCCCAAGCTGATGCACCCAGAAGCAGAGAAGGAATTGCCCTACATCAGTGCAGGTGCTGTAAAACTTGGCCATGCAGAAAAAATAAACTCTTTATAAACCAGAGCAAGGCTGATGTTAAAAGCTGAGGCTTGGAGGGTGGTGTCTGTGAAAGGGGAAGTGCTCGAGAGTAATTAGATAGGGCTGTGTCTCACCCAACCCTTGATCGCTCCAGAACATGCACTTTTTGCCAGGTATTTTGTAGGCAAAAAAGAAGGTGAAAGATAAGCATTCTTAAAGTGCTGGTGTGTGTACAGAACGTCCATCCCACCCAGGCAGTTCTGCTGGGAACATATATTCATCCACTCATCTCTTTCACTGACAGATAAAAACAAGCGCTCAGCAACATAATGATATCTCCTACTGGTGATTCTGACATGAAAAACACGTGATGAGCGTGTCAGGTATTCCCAAGCAACTCGCATTCCTGGAAATAGCCAGTGGAAGTAGAGAAGCTGATTAAAATGTGATGGCTGAACAAAAAAAAAAGCCCAAAAAAAACCCCCAAAAACCCCAAACATAAAAAAACCAACCCTCTTTTCCTTATCTTTTTACAAAGCTGTTTTCATAGAAGTTATTTCCCCTAACACCCTGCAAACTCATGTTTGTATTATCACATATTGTGAACAAGTATTTTCCTTTCTTTCCAGCATGGTTTCAATGACTTTATGGGAGTATCTTTTCCTTTAATCCAGTTGTTCCTCCAATTTGAATACAAGAGTTACAGAGCTAAAACTGCATTTGTCTTCCACATTATTCTGCCTTGGCAATGTCAGCTGTGGTATGAGAGCACTGGCTCCCCAGTGGAATATGGTTGTGGCTCTGTTTAGTATCTCTCAGAACAAATATCCCTCTTGGGCTACTAGTAAATTCAATGAGAAACGTGTGAGATGCGTTGGATGCAAAATTTGCTCTATTAGTGTTAAAAGTAGGTGAGTTTAATCCTGGTTTTGTGGGAGTCTGCAGCAAAGCTCTCGATGTCTTCTGAAGGGCCAAGCTTCCACTCACTCTGGTTTTTCTAATTAATGGATGGACCATGCCACCCAAACAGGAATCTTTCTGTCCTTACTCCTCTCCTAGGAAAAGTCCTACATCCCCAAAATGCCACACAGCTGGCCAGAGATACAAAGTCTGTATCCCTGTACCAAATTATTTGGACAAGGCAAACGAAAAAAGGAAATCATTTATTTTATTTCCTCAGAATTGTGCCAGCTGCCCCACCAGGGGTGGCAGAAGAAAAAGCCATATTGTTACCCAACTCAGCAAGCTCTGCTTTGAAATGATGTAGCAAGACATAGTGGCTTGTTGGAGCAGAACTGCACATTATCATTTATCTGGATGAATGTATGACACAGAAAAGTTGTTCTTGATTAAAAACAAATATCCAGCATGGCAAGAAAATGAGCAAGGATAAACAGTGATTAAGTGTGATATGTCTGAAGGCTTCCCACAGTATAAAAGCCATATGTGGGAGGCCAGAACCTAAAATTAAACTCCTAACAGTGTGAGTTAAGGTTTTTGAAAGAGGCACCTGACACAATCCAAGGGGGAAAGTTTGAGTAATTGGCTCATTGAGGGTGGTTCTCACCACTTTCCCATGATCTGCACCTTCTTTCTCCCCCTGTGCTCATCCAAGCAGGGAAACACCATCCAGGGGTCAGCCCAGACAAGATGCCTCACTCATCCCTCCAGCCCTGCTCATCCAAAGGAGTTCTCGTGCAGGGAAGCAGCTGTGGGCAGCCCAGGCTCAGCCATTCAGTGCTGACCCAAGCCCTGGGAGCTTGAAGTGCTACAAATGCTAAAGTCAAGTCATTATTGCAGCCCAACCCGCTAAAACCCTTCACCACAAGCTCCACTAAACAAGAAAGAACCACAGATTAATTGCAACTAGCAATTTATTGGGACAGCAAGTAATTAACACGGGCCCTTCCTTTCAAACAATGAGCTGGGGGGTGTCTCTGTGGTGGTGGTGTGGCCTCAGGTCCCTCACAAGCAGAAAGGCAGAAACGCCTTTTTTCACTTGAGGCTGCCGCTTTTTATTCCCTTGGTGGTGCTGCAGTCTGGATTCCACAAAGAGCCTTGTGATCCCAACAAGAATCTCACCTGGCTTTCAGGACTCCTGGTGGTCTCAAGGAGAGGCAGAATTCTCAGGGTCTGCTCCATGTGGCACCCTCTGCCATGGGACTGGGTGCCCTTCCAGAGGCTCCCTCCCTAACAGCAGAGGAGAGGGAGCCTCTTGCTCTTGCAGTGTCTCCCAAGGCTTCATGACAAACTGTTTGCACTGGCACTCACACCATGTTTTGAGGTAGCTGCACAGCCAAGGGCTCTTTCACCCACACCAAACTCGATAACTGCAAGTTGCTTTAGCTTGTTGGACACCCAGTATTCTGGTGTCTTTCCCATTAGTCTTCATTGTAGAACAAATCAATAACTACTTCTCCTTTCTCCACTAAATAAGAAAGAAACCAGATACAGTCAGAGTGCATCTGTTAGGGACTGGAAAATCCAGAAGTTTCAGGTTCTCCCTGTAATGCTGAAAGCCTGATTCCTGCAGCCCAGCAACTTGTCCCAAGGTCTTTGCAGAGGGAGGCCAAAAAGCAGCATGGAGGCTTTTTCCCACCCTCTGGAAATGTTCAAGGAGACAGACTGAAATCACTTCCATGACCACCCTTGCCCACACAGGAACCTGCTGTGACCGTGGAAGGAATTCCAGCTCAGACAGAGCAGAAAGAGCCTGCACATTAACATGCATTGCAAAATAAGGGTCTAAATTTACTGAGAGAAACAGCAAAGACACAAACCCTGAGGGGGCCGCTGTGACTCCCAGAATAGGAGCAAGACTTGCCAGGCTTTTGTTACAGAGCCCTTTACCAGTTAAATATCTTTCTTCTCTTTGGGTGGAGAGACTATACCTGGTCAGGATGCAGCACACTCTGCACACCCTGGCTCTGTTTTGGCAGCCCCAGGGCCCAGGCTGTGGAGCCTGGAAGGATCCTGCACGGCCCTGGGAAAGGCAGGCAGCTCCCTGCTCCACACCCTGCCGCAGGATCAGCTGCTGCATTCTGCTCCCATAAGGAAATGCAGCAACTGGATTTGTTATTTGAAGCTATCACACATCCCGTGTCAGGAGTGAAATGAATCAATTATTGGGAAGGAGAACTTTTCTTCTTCTCTGCCTGTGGAGGAGCTGTCTTCATCCAACTCCACACTGCTCCAAGATGAAGTCATTTTGGCTTCCTGAGTTTTAGCTATTTGAGATAACAAACTCAAATTCCTTAGTCATCCTAAGGCCAAACTGTCTTTATGTTATGGCTTCATTTTCTCTCTGACCTGTGCTCCTGGATTAGCAGAACACAGAAGCTGCTCTCACATGAGGCAAGTTTCCTGAATGAGATGTTGAGGAAAGGCAAGAGATGAAATTCAAGCATTATCAGTAAAATTTCCATGTAGTGCCCACACAACTGTTAACAGGACAACTTAATTATTGTAAAGTACAACCAAATAAACAGATAGAAAAGCGTGCTGGGGTTTGCATTGTTGCTCACAGGGTGCCCTCTCTTAGTCATATCTGTTTATTGAGGCTGGATGCAGCAAAGGGATTAAGGGAAAGAGCTTCCACAGGTTTAACTGTTAGTAGAAACCCAGAGCCCCAGTCTGCTCCGAAATGAACATGGTTTTTTTTTTGCCAGCTCTGTTGCACATAAAATTTTTTTAGGCAAGTGAGTGCACCTTTCTCTGTGTTACATCACAGATATAGCTGGGTTAGAGATATGGTCACTAGAAACCTGATTTTTTGAGCTGCATTTCCTTAGGCAGAGAGCAGACGTGTGAAACTATCATTATTAACTTTCATTATTGAAACACACAATGAAGACATTGTAAATATTTACTACTCAATGTGGCCTTCTCTAGGCCAAGTGAGTACAAAGTATTTTTGAAAAGTTATCCATAAAATATTGGTGATTAATGAATGTTTTCAAAATAATGAGCTCTTGTGGAAACACATTAAAAATATATTAAATTTATCACATTAATTTTTGCTGACAAATTATTAACATATCTTTTTCAAGTAGCAGCAAAGGACTGTTGTGGGAGCTGCTTTCCTTTAATTGTCCTGTAATTGCCGCTTGTTTTTTCAGTTGTATAGAGAACATTTTTTCTTTGCTTGAGCTTGAAAGAATCTTCCATCAAAAAGAAAAAAAAAATTAGATTTGAGTTGGCTAGCCTGAGGATGACTAATTTCCATCTACTTCAGTCATCTTAATCACAGTGGTCAGCCAAAATTTGAGATCCAGAAGACTGTCAAATTAATAGATAATAAATCTAATTGACTTATTGAAGGTATCTGTTTATCTAACAAATTAGAAATGAAGGAAAAAAAACCACCAAAACTATAAAGAGCTGTTCTTCTGAAAGTAAGGACAATCAACGTCAGGAACAGAGCTCTTTGTGGGTACCCCCCACAACATTTCTGGACAGCAGCTGTTCACAAAGTGCATGGTCAGACCTGCATTACCTTTCCTCCATCATCACCACCACCACCATCATCATCATCAGCCTCCTTCCATATTGGTCTCTCTTTCAAACTTCTCTCCAAAAAGCCCATCTATACTTAAGGTTTAAATTCTTGAGCTAGGTGTGACTCCTCTGAGTGTCCTAACTGACATATCTGCTGTCTCCTAAAAAAATTATATCACACAAAATGTGCTTTATGTTCCTGAAAAATAGTTGCTAGGGTTAGCTTTATGGAGATACAGTAAAGGTTTCATTCAGACAAATTGAATTTGTTCAGATTTGTGTTGGCCATAAAAATACATGCCAAACTCTCCATGGGTGTGTGCACAAGTGTATTTATATATACATATATATGTATGTATTTATGTGTGTGTGTGTATGTATATGTATATATGTATATAGATGTGTGTATGTATATATATATATATATATATATATATATATATACATAACCAATACACATCCATATTTTTATGATCACACAGGACATATTTTCCTACAGTTACACCTATATGCCCCAAACTCTTGAGTCAGACAGTTGAGTTTTATCTATTAATTTAAGTCTATTAATTTTAATTCTAATTAAAATTTAATTAATTTTAATCTATTAATTAGCCACCAGACAGAAGCTTGCAGATGTTAAAAATCTTCCATCTCTAGAAGAGAAGAAACTGATGAGTTCTGGGCAGATTAAGACACCCACAGCTGGTGAGGAAGCTGAAGGTTTGTGGGGTTGCTGCTGCCAACTCAGTATGCTTGTCAAGACAAGGGGGAAGAGATCATACACAAAGTTGCTCCAAAACAGGAACATTAATGAAACCTGAAATAGAAAATTTCTCTTCTTCTTCTTCAGGGTGAGACCATCTCTTATCACTTTGTTTTTAATCAAAACCATCCTCTGGGGACAATCCTTCTATTTCCCAGTCTCCTGCTATGAGGTAGCACGGAGCTTTTATGACCAGCTAATGTAGTCTAGGATAGTAAATACTCATATTCCTCACTTTCCCACCATTTCTTTTCTCTGTCCTAAGGAATCAGAGCATGGACAAATCCCACTGATGCAAATGCTGTGGTGTAGGGAGAATGTTTGCCACCAGGCCATGCTTTGGAATGACAAATATGCAAGAATTACCATCTATAACGCTCCATAAACATTTGAGTTAATCTCCAGGGTTTACAAGACTCTTTAAATGTGTTTTAATAGGACAATATGTTTTAGAAAGGACCCATCCAACACTTCACATATCAGCTAAGTTTACAATAAGGTAAACTGAGCTCTGGTAACAGTTCAGATGAACAGCCAGGGCCCTAATGAGAATGCCAAAGTCAAAGTAATAAACTGATTTGCAAGTCTAATACCTTCCCAAATTGCTGAAGAGCATTCCAGGTCTGGCAGGACAATTGGAAGGGAAGAGTTGTGGGAATTTCATTGCTGTCTCTCAAACTCCAAGTTGTGAGAGGATCAATTCACATTTTCAGCACACAATGATGAGCTGGCTCAGACCTGCTCCCTGCCCACCTCACCCAGGACTCTGCTCCTGGGGCACTCCTGTGGAGGGGACCAGCACTGCCACACAGAGTTTGGGGCTGTTGAGAATAAACAGGAATGGTAAATTCAACCTGAAGTCTCTGTGCACCCTCTGTGTGGGCACCTGTTACAGGAAAGGAAAACTGAGACCCCTGACAAAACTGCCATTCTCCACTGGTGACATAAAAGTTTCCTTCCTGCTTCCTAAAACGAGGTGAGATGAATCGTGCCCTGGGTTTATTTGAGCCTTGAGTAGATTCCATCTGAGTCTACCTGAGCAAGTCATGTGGATTTATTCTAGAAAATTATTCTTAAGATGACCAGGCTCAGCCTCACCATCACCACCCAACTTTTGTACAACTTTTGTACAAAATGCAGAATACACATTTGCTAATAGATGACCAATTTGTTTCAAGTAATATTATTCTTTCTGTGTTCTTCACCCAGCACTGAATATCAACAAGAAAATAAAGTTGAGAATTTTAAGAAGTGATAAATTCCCATTAAATCAACATGAAATCCAGCCAGATAATCCTAATAAATAGGATGAATGAGACACTCAAAGAGAGTGACTTTATGTTTCTCTTTCTATCCTAATTATTTCAGAATATTGGCCTAACCTAGACTATTTTTCCACATCTCTGTAAAGACCTGAGGGCACTTTTTGGAGGGAGCCAGCCAATATTTTAGCTGCATAATGTTTCTGTTTATCACTTGGGTAGACTTGCAGTAAAAGGATGATTGCTTCATTATAATAATTCAATCTGCAATGAGACAGGCTGTCTCCTGTGTTACGTGAGAAACAGCTAGAAACTTTATTTCATAAGCAAAATCACCACTGGCCATTTTAAAATACCAAGAGCAGCTGTCATGACATTGTGGTTTGGCTGGTTCTGCTCTCTGGTGCAGGGGCTGTGGTGGATGGGGAGCCTGTCCCAGGAAAGGACCAACCTCCCTGGATTACTGAAACAGAGGGGTGACAAGTAAGAGAAGATCGAACCACACATTTAGCATCAAATCATAAAGTTCAGAAAAAAAAAAAATCTGTAAATGCTCATAGAGTGAGTCAGGAATGATTTTTAATCCTTAAGAAACACAAGTTTGACCTGGTCACCATGGCTGAAATCTGGCAGGAACAAACATTATGTGGCTGGAATGTTTCAATCAACCTTTTTTGGGTGCTTCAGGAGGATCAGCTGAGCCCCATCTGTGGAGGACATGCACTGTTGGTGAGAAGGGTTTTGGCCTGCTTCCAGATTTCTAGCAGCTTGGGAAAAAACATTCTGGAATGGGTTCTCTGATGTCTAGTCAGTTGGGAACCTGTACTAAAGACCTTAGTCCAGAGAAGTAACTAATCAAAAATATTGAGTAAATTGGTGGTAATGACTATGAACTACAGGCTGTAAATTATAGCATCATGGTAAGAGAAGGATAGATGCAGACTTCATGATCAGCAGAAGTTTTAAAAGTATGTTAGTTACAAATGGGACCATTAGAAAGGTACCAGATTTTTTCTACATGGACAAAGTCTATAGGCTAAAACTGCCAATACTAAACCCAAGGCAGTAAAAATGATGAGTAAATATTTCCTACTTCTGTTTGGGAAAAAGCCAGATAATGTACTGCATCTTATGCAAGAAAAACAAGGCTTTATTTTATAACAATGCTTCCTAAAGTTGGAAATTTTTAATTGGCAGTCCCTGAATAATTTGCATCCAAAAAGGAAAGATATTCACTGAACCCCTGCTGCTGATTTTGAATAAGTCTTGGAACACTAGATGAGTTATAGATGTGAAGCAAAGATAAAGTTGTGCCATCACTTAAACACAGTAACTAGGATGATGTGAATAAATATAGACTTGTCAGCCTGACACCAATCTGAACAAAATAATAGAATGGTTATTTGGGAAATCTCTTAAGAATTACAGGGGGAAAATAGAATTACATTGAAATTATCATAGGCTTATCAAAAACAGACCCTATCAAAATAATTTTATAATGCTGGAACACGAACATGTTTAATCAGTAAAGGTGATAGAGCTGATATAAATGATACTGTTGGACTATTTTGCCAACGGGACTATTTTACCTCAGACAAAACTGTCTTTGGGGAATTGTCCAATTTTATGAGTGGGGTTCTTGGCTCATCACTGTTTAACTGTTCCCTGATGATGGCAAATAGAGAGAGACTGAGGAACTGGTGAATGGCAGAGCCCGTTTGCTCCTTAACTGTGGCAGAGCACAATCAGGGGGAGCAAAGCGGGCCAGACTTTCCAAGAAGATTGGTGATTCTGCAGAGATCTCCAGATCCTGGTGGAAAGTCAGGCAAACTTCAGCTCGGGGTCTGAAGGGGCCAAGACAGCTCTTGGCTGTGCAAAGAAGGGTGCAGCATGGAGCAGGTATCTGCTGAGAATAACAGTGGTGTGATGATGGCTCCTACAGTTGTTTTGGTGTTCAGAAAAAAAATTAAATGGAGGGCATTCAGACAAAAGCCACACAAACTTGATTAAGGATAGGAAAACATGCTTTATTCTGGGAGATTTAAGAGCTCAATTTATGTGACACGTCCAAAGGAAGGCTCAGGGATGACACGATGCTAATGAGTTACGGCTGCAGAGACAGCAAACTTTGCCCAAAGACAAAGTCCTTCACTTCTTGGACAAAGGCTTAACAAATCTCATGGTCTCATGATGGATAGATTCATTCTGATGGAAATAAGACATTGTTCTTCAGAGGGGAAAATATTTAAATGCCAGAAGTACCTAACAGTACTTGTTATTAATCAGTTTCTAATGAAGCCTGGAGTATTCCTTAAATTAAAACAAACAAACAAATAAACGAAAACCAACCAAAAAACCCCACCAAAATCCCCCAAAAAAGCTATAATAAATGTACTCTAAAACACTGATATTAGGAATTTAAAGCTGGCTTTGGAGAAACTGATGTAGGTTCCATGGACTGTATTACAATGAAGATCATTCAAAAAGGCCCTAAGGTCTATTCTAACCCCAAAAAAATCTGAGAAAATAGAGTAGCAATGGTGACACATACTTTATTTCAGTGAGTCTTTCAACCTGTCTCACCCCTGAGACAACTGGGAAGAGCCTGTTCTGCACCTTAGAGTGCTCAAACAATCCCAAAGTTACTCTTTACTTTAACCAGGTAGATGCTCTTACACACAAACAAAGTAAGATGTCTTCGCTAATGCAACCACTAAGTTTAGTCAGTGTTAAGCTTTCCAGCAGTGGCTCTTTTAACTTTGTCTTGACCATGCAGAAATTTCCTCAAGAGAATGGATTTAACAAGTCTGGTAAATCAGTGCACATTTAGTAGCAAGGAAGGTAGAGGTTCAAAACCATCCATCCCATTTCTCCAGGCTCCTCAGCTCTTTCTGTGGCCTTCTAGGACTTCTTGTCCACTGATTTTAGGAAGAAGCTGGACATGTCTTTGTGCTTAAAACTCAAGAACCGGTCTGAGAAAACTCAAGAACTGGTCTGAGAGGAAACACCTCTGTGAGAAGATCTGCTGCACTTGGTGGGCAAGTTTCCATTTACAAGACTTGTTCTTTTATTTCACATGGCCTCACAGCCTGTCAATTTGACCAAGTCTAACGTTCTAAATTACAACTCAAGCAAAATCATTGTGGTTTTCCCCTTATTCCCATTAAAAGTCTGTGTAACTACCAAGTTTTCCATGGCTTTTTCCCAAAACCACAACCTGCTGCAAATTCATTGAAAAATAATTCCAAATTTAACCCAGATTAATAATGCTTCCAATTAGGATAGCCAAGTTTTGCAGTTTAGCAGATTAAAATTTGTCAGGTTTCGTGTCTCTTTGGGAACACTGTGTTCCACTCAAACCACAATCTGACAAGAAATTATTACTGTCAAACTAAACTATTAAAAAAAAAAACAAAAAAATCCACCTTTGCATTTTGTAAGCTCCACATTTTAGAGTTCAGTTCTGCAGTTTAATTTTGTCCTGTTGCATAAATATGGGAGGAACCTCCTTGTAGATCCAGAAGGGTTTCCAAGTCATCGCCCTACCCAGATTGGGGTATTTGGACCCACATGCTCTTATTTGGATCCTTTGCCAATCTTTTCCTTAAAATGGAGGGTGTGATCAGATCAGCTGCAAGTGTTTCAAGCTGACATGTTTTCAGGCATTAGCCTCCCTTCAGCTGAAAATCATTGCTCCTTGACTGAGGGGTAACTCCTAGCCACAGATTCCCCCCAGTGCAATGTGAAACAGGTTTGCTGGCCCACCCCAACGATGAGAAGAAGGGAAGGGTGAACACCTACAGATATGCTAATCCAAGTATTTGTGATCGTGCTAGATACCCTCTACATTTTTCCAAGGTTGGGTTGTTTTTTTTTTTCCTCTGGCCTCTGCATTCTTTTCCCTAGGTATGATATTTGGAGACAGAAGTATGGGCTGATGATGACTGAAACCACACTCCCCTGAAAGGGATGGCCCTTGCATTTTCTAGACTAAAGCACTCTCTGGCACTGTGCTGGAAAAAAGATTTATGGTTTTTAATCTCTTCATAAGGTATGACTGAAGTACGTTATAATATATAGGACAAAAATTAATCCTGATTTTTCTTTTTTTTTATTTTATTTCATCTGTCAGAAGAATGCCATTTCAATTATTTATTAAGAAAATTATGTTTTTCAAGGTAAATGCATTATTTCATTATCTGCTTTCAATTAGCTGGGAATTCACTATGTTCAGCCAAATGTCCATTCATCAACAATTTCCAGATTCCTGGCAGTCTGAGCAAATTCCCAATTTTCTTCTTTTATGGGTACAATAAGTGAAGATATTCATGCCTCATGCTAAATTATGGCTGGGGTTAGACTACCCTGGAGGGAGGAGAAAACAACTGTGGAAGGTCTTGAAATATATTAATAGATGTTTTTATTGAACTAGAGCTACAATATTTCATAATATTTTTTCTTCAGGTGCTTTGTTACTGCTGACCAGATGCCCTCTTGCCCTTTGTGGGCAACAACAATGACCTGAGCTGGTCACCCTCCAACATGTGTACAGTGGGCTCATAAGGACACCTCTGGCAGCAGGGATGGGACAGGGACAAAACTGATGGAAAATACATCTTGCACCACCTTCCATCCCAGCCAGCTCACTCCCCTCAGCTGCTCACAGGGAGGAGAGAGCCCCACTCTCCAGCACAGGGAGTTTGGCTTCTGGCAGAGGGGCTCTTTCTCTCACCAAGGGAGCATGAGCACTTTTCAAAATGCAAACCTGCTTTTTGAAGTGCTTCATGACCAAAGCACCTTTACTCCCTGCTTGCAATTGACACTTCACCCTGCACTGGGCCAAAGCCCTTTAGAAGGAGTCTCTAGGGCAGAACAGGAGAAAGGCTCTCTCCCTGCCAGCCATAGGGATGGAAGGCGACCAGAAATGTTTTCCCAGCCTCTGTGTATGCCCACAACACCCTGAGCTCAGGTACTTGCCAGGCACTTCTTGGAGTGGCACTTCTGTGTACAGTGTGAGTGTACAAGTCATGGCAGAGCAGAGGAGCTGGGTGATCTCACTGTCCCATCTCCCTCTTTTTCTTGTGGAGCTGCTGTCTCCTCTGGCTTCTTCAGTTATTGCCAAAAACCCAGTGTCCTCTCATCTCCTACAAGGCATACAAAAGCACCTGGTTTTCTGCTGCCTTTCTGTTTCCCAGCTTAGCCACTACTGACCCTCGAGTTATATTTGCTTGGTCACCTCCTCTTCCCTTCTTTTCACTCACAGTGGATATTTTTTGCTCCTTTTGTGCTCTCTTTCCAGTGATTTGGGGTCAGCAATGCTTTGCTTACTCTGTGGATCAGGAGTTTCCAGACTTTCTCATCATATTCAGGTGTTTGTAGGCCTCTCCCTCTCTGTGCACGCTCTAAGACAGGGTTCTCTTGTGCACCATATTTTTCATCACATGAATGAAGGAACAGAGCCACTGCTTTGCCTCTCATTCCCCAGGTTGTGCAGAACCATCCTTACGTGGGCTGATGCCTTTCCCACCAGATGTAGGAGAGGCAGGAAGACAGGAGATTTTCCTCTTGTGTGATTTGTGTGCATCTCAGGCATTGCTCTCAAGCAGGGTTAGGCCGAGTTTTGGGGCTAAAGCTGTGCTGTCCTCACTTCTCAGGGGTGCAGAGTCCTGAGAGCCACCACGCAGCAACTCTGCCAATGGTGAGGGCTCTCCCAACAGGCAAAACCATCACCATACCTTCAACATCTGTCTAATGTCCCATAGCCCAGGAAACTGAACCCACATGTTTATTTTACTGGTGGAATACACCTGCAACTTAAATATTGTATGATAAGCAGATGTTCACTTCTATAAATTGAACAGCACACAAAGATTTATGGACCCCAGAGGTTCAGATTTAGTGAGTGGGAGCCAAGGTCACAACTGGACCTTCAGATTCAATAAATCTTGACATTACTGGAGCACGGGGGGAGGGGAGAAAAGCATCATTATAGACTTATAACAATTTTTAAAGTATGCCAGTGATGATCTGCAAAGCAGATGTAAGTCAGGCTGATTTCGGTACGTTTAACTGACCCTGCCAGGTAAGAGATGAAATACCTCAGGGTCTAATTTGGAGTCACATATGGAATACAGGAGTGGGAACAATTCTAATAAACCCTTGTTCACTTGGGAAGCAGAAGGGAAACAATGCTCCATTAAAAAAAAAAATAATTGTTTTCACTGTCTAAAAAGGACACTGTTCATAACATTAGTGGTGAATTTATCCTCATTAATACATTAAATTACATATCTGTGCTCTGCTTTTCTTTCATGCAGTGCACTAATGAAAACCAGGGGGTTAACTCTGATAAAAAATGTTGTCCTGAATGAGCAGAGTAGGTACCTTCTGGTGGACACCCCAACAGTGTCTCCCAACCCAGGCAGAGTCAGTGCATTCAGAGGGCTGGCAGAGGGAACAGATTGCCAGAAGTTATTCAGACTTTGATGTCACTTCATGCTCTGGGAATTGTGAAAGTTAGGGGAAGTGAGTGGCAACAAAGAAGGTTTTAAATGGGCACCAAAATGTCCTGAGATGGCTGGGCTATAAACACTTTCTAGGGGCAGCTCAGAAGCCACTCCCTTGTGGTAGCTGCAGTAAAATACTACCAAGGGTGTAAATAGAAATGGATAAAGGCTGAACTGAGCCCTGCCAGCCCAGAGCCCAGCTGGGCTGTGAAGCCCTCCCTAGTTGTACAGGTTTGTCTACTCCAGACTCCCCAGCAAAGCCAGTGACTCCTAGGTTAGGACAGTCAAAGCTAAATTTCATCAGCCGACCTGCTGTCACATATGACCAGAGGCAGATGCAAACAAGAGGAAATAAACACAAAAATGTTGTACTCTTTCTTTTTTCTCACTGTGGTAACTGTGCATATGAAAAACTCTCCCACATTCAAGTATGTGAAAGCAGAGCTGTCTGAAGCAGAAGCAGCCAGGAAGAAGTAGCATTTGATGGCTTCTGTGGCAACAAAAATGAAAATGTTTGTGCCAAAGTGAAGTTATCATTAATGGCCAGGTGAGTGTGGGATATAATCTGTCTGCCAGCTGTAATACAGATAACTCAGAAGTATGACAGGTTGAAGCAGCTTAAGATTTTCAAAGTGTTTGCACAAGGATGCTCCAGATGTCCATGAACAGGTTCCTTCATGCCCTCCTGAAGGGAAATCCAGTATGAATAGTTAGAGTCAGGCAGGGGAGATCAGTGTGTCCAGTGCACTGCCCTTTGTTGTTCTCATTCTGGATCAATCAATCCTCTCACTTCTGGGCTCAAGGTTCATGTTAACTCTCACACCCCTACATGCCAGATCTGGGTGTATTTTGCTTCAGAGGGAGTAGTGAAGCTCATGATTTGTACAGGTTTGGAAAAGGCTGCTCTCAAACCTGATGTGCAACAAACCTTCTGCCAACTGGCCTCGTGTGGTCAGTGATGTTTTTTTCTGCACCCAGCTCCCCAGTGATGGGATGGAGGCACAGGGAGTGATTTCCTGCCCCAGTGCCACCCTGCAGTCACCTGCAGTGATCCCAGTCACCACCTCTCTGGGGCTGGGGAATTTTTCCCTACAACCACAATATTCAGGGTCATTAAGATATTTCTCAGGGGTTTTTCCACTGCTCCTTGTGAAAGTGCCACACAAGCAGGGCAATCAGGTAATGTTTGCATTGTCTGTGCTTTGTTCTCGTGTCTTTAAATGCTGACTCCAAAGCAATTCTGTTTTCCATACCAAACAAGCACATTGTGGCCTCTTTGCTGGTGAGGCACAGATTGTGGATTTCTCTGCCTTGGAATTTGCAAAAGACAGCTCTGGTAACTGGTAACATCTTTTAAATGATTCCCTGATGTTCTTAATGAAAAAAATCACTTAGGTAGATCAATACTCAGCTTCATTGTCCTATATCAGACCAGGCTGCAGGTTAGCATGGGTTTAGTGGTTACTGTTTATCCCTAAAGGATTCCTAACCCCATTTCCCACTGCTGAGGAAGGCGTTAAAATAAAAGTAATGTCTCACTGAAAGGAAGACTTTCCCAACAGCTGTATCCTTCAAAGGCTCTGGCCTTTTCTTTCCCCTTACCCTCTCCCTAGGTAGCCCTCTGGGACCCACGGTTATGTGGGATGCCAACTGCTCACTATTCATCACAGCCCCGTTCTCCAAGGGCCCATTGACTCTCAATAATTTATCACTCGATGCTTTGTGTGCTCCTGCAGAAATAAATCAGGACTGGGAGCACCAGATGCTCCCGCATCCCATCACAGCGTGTTAATTTATTAAAAAGGGGTTTTCTCAGCCCAGCTGAGGGGTGCAGGGATCTCCTCCACACGGAGCAGTGAGGATGGGGGTTAAGGGCTGCCGAGCCAAGTGCTAAGAGTGTTGAGAGAGAGAGACTTCAGCGTGGAAGCTGAACTTGGAAACCCTCGCAGGGTGAGCAGGCGGTCGGCTTTCCAAGCAGAGCTCGCTGGGACTGCGCTCCAAGAAAAATACATTTAGTCCTTAAGCGTGTATTTTTCGTTCTGGGCTCACGGTCTCTTTTTGTTTCTTGGACTAGGTCTCGCACCCGGATACAGCAAGTAAATATCAAGCCATAAATCACAAATTCAGTGCTTGCTTTTCTTTCTTCAAGGTTGTATAACATAATGGAAAAGATCAAGCAAATGCAAAGCTATTTTACGCTGCACATGCAGAGTGCAAAAGGCCCTGGGTCTCTTCCAATGACCCCGCAAGAATGATAGGCCTCCTGCTAACACACAGATCTGTTTTTCTGAGGCATCACACAAATCCTCTCATGGATTGAAGAGTTTCTCCTGTTCTTGTTTTCTTTAATGTTCTTGCAATACAGTTAATTTAACATATAATGACCCTTCATTCAAACCTTCTGCACATATATATTATGGTTGTTTCATCAAATGTGTCTCTGGCAGAACAGGAAACGCAAATTTCCTACATTCTCTCCCAGAGTCCTGAGTGCATGTCAACAGCTTTTTGGTACTTATCACCCTTGGTCATTTCTCATCTCCCCTTCAGAGGGGGAGGACCACGCCTGCCAACACACAATCTTTCCTCTAACACTGGAGAACCAGGCGGACCCCACCTGGAAGGTGAAAGAGTGCTGGGACATCTTGAAGTTCTGGGAGCTTGTCCTTGAAATCCAGCCTTGCCAAGGTTGCACATCCTGTTCCAGCACTCCCTCATGCAGCAGGGCCTGAAATCACACCACTGTTGCTCTTACAAAATCCCCTTCCTGTTACCTGCAAGGGGAAGAACCAAACCAAGAACTCAAGGTTCATCCTACCCCCCAGAACATTGTTCAGAGTAATTCCTCTTCTCTAGCACAGTGCCTACCACCCGGGAATGGTATAATGGGATAGGAGCATTGCCAGTTCTGCTGATGCATTGGCAGCCTCTCTGGTCACCTCTGAGCACGTAAAAATGGGATTTTAGAGGCTCGTGGATCTAAATGACAATTGGTTTTGGTGACAGCAAGAAAACACTTCCCAGGTTTCTAGTCACTGCCACACCTCCACAGGGACTTCATAGCTTTCACAGGAACAAGCTGGCAGGTGGGTTGTAAAGCCCCATTTCTGCTGCCTTTCTCTCCTCCTCCTCAGAAGTTTCCATTTGCACTGACATTTTCCCAAACTTCTAAGCTAGGGAAAGATATCCAGTGTACATAATACTAGCCTGAAGAGCTAAAGCTTGCCAATGTTATGAGAAAGCATAAGCAAGAGATTATAATGGGAAATGTTGGGCAATCCTGTCTTTACTGAAGGCAAAATCCCCCTCTGGGCCTGCCACCAAGATTAGTTCCAGATTTCCTTAGGTTCTTGTGACATGCATAGGGCCTGTCCCAGCACTGCTTAAGTGCTATCAGGTCTAATGCTTTCTTTCAAATCTCTCCTCCCTAGCATCAAGGGCATTATTCTGGGGAGATTTTTCCTGAAATCTTCACGAGACAACATTGGGAAATGCTGGTTAGTCAGTAAGACCATTGTTTATCCTCCTGGTGAAACACAGCTTCCGCTAAACCAGAGCCCCTCTCTCCTTGAAGATAAGCAAATGTTAGCAAAATGACTGTAAATCATGAGATTTCTGGTTAAGGTTGCAGCAAAACTCCATTTGCATCTTAACTCTGTTTTCTCTCATTTACGGTCTTCTTCAAATGTCTTCTTTGGCACTGAAAACATTTGTCTCAACCTAAAAGTGAACTTTGAAGAGGGGGAGTCTGAATAAAACCCCTACAGCTGTTTTTGAGTTGTTCAGGAAGAAAAAAAAAATGCACATTTCCCAGTATAAACATTGTCTTGGTTTTATTTTGGGGCTTTTTGTTGTTTTGTTTTTTAAGGTCAAGGAGAACATTCCGTTTATTTAGAGTTAGACCATTTTATTTTATTCAGAAATCAGCACAGCACATCTGTACTTCTTGGTGAGACAGAGGGACACAAGAGCTCCTCTGTGAGGTCAGAACAAGGGCTGGTCCAAGCCTGGATCCTCCTTCTGACCATGGCTGTTAGCAGATGCTCAGAGCACAGCGAAGAGGAAACAGGACTGGTGCCATGGGGCTTTTCCTGGTGTCCCTGCTGTGCCCCCACCACTCCATCATCACCAGGGTTCCTGAGTTGGAGCTGGAATGCTGTATTTGACAGTCACCAATAGCCTGGTCCTCTCTGAATCTGTCTAATTTGGAGCTACTCTGCCCTCTTGGCCTTTGCAGAATCTTGTGGTGAGGGCAGTGGCATGAGGCAGCTACGCTGTGAAATCAGCAAATCTTTTGAAACCTGTGATGTCCTTGGGAGACTCTTTGTTCTGACATTACAAGAAACACTGAATAGGCTTTTTTTTCCCTGAGCAGGCCTTTTTCATGAGTTGTTCCATCACCCCTCTCATGCAAGCTTGGTCACAGTCTCCTCATTCTTGTTTTAATTCTCTCTCTACCTCTGGTTTCCCCATATCCATTTTAGGGTGGTTGAAGTGGGACAAGACTTATGATTCATATGACAACTTCCTCTCCTGGTAGTGTACAGTACTTAATGTGACTGTTTTGTTTCTTCTATTGCTGAGTATCAGAATACTGCTTTCAGAGAATTTTCCATCAATATTCCAAATATTTTTCTAAAAGGCAGCAGCATGCTGACTGCCAGCTGCTGGCTGAGCAGTGGTCATTTTGCCACTTCCCCTCTGTTTCATTACTTTGCTCTTCCCAGCACTGGCTTTCTGCTGGTATTTGATCTCCCAGTCACTCAGCTGGGAGTGAGTGAGTGAGATCCTCCTGCAATTCTTTGCTGTTGGCAGTTCTGAAAGGTTCTGCAGCATCCACAAATGTGATTAACTCCCTGCTTATCCCATCTTACAGACATTTGATCAACCTGTGTGAGGATCTGACACACACATCTACTCTGTTTTCTAGACTGGAGCAGCTCCAGGAGAGAACTTCATCCCTTTTCCATCCACAGTTTGGCTCCCTGGTGTGCCTGGGGCAAAGTGCCATTTTTGGAAAGCTGGATGTGCCTTATCAGTGATGCCTTGCTGAGGCACATCCTCACCGACCGCTGCAAAGCCTGCCAGCAGATTTGAAAAGCCTCAGCCTCCCCAATAAAAGCAACATTTCTTTCTTCCCACCATCTCTCTCTATGCGCACAGGATCCATCCATGTCTGCCAGTTCCAATACCTGATAGAATTTTCAATTCCCTGACAGGTATAGGAGGTCAGTATATCAGTTTGCTGTTCTTATGTTTGTTCTTGAATTATTTCTAGTTATTATAGCTGGAATAAAATGTTCAAATGTGAGGGTTTTTTAATAATTAAGAAGACAACAAATATTCCCCGTAGATAAGTTCAGTTATCTGTGCTAATTTTCCTGTTAAAATTGCAGCTTCTTCCATTAAGTGGGTCAAAGTATATCCACAATTAAAATACTTAGGAAGTTATCCTCTTTCCTTAAATAAATAATTGGTTTCCCCAAAATGCATGGGAAATTTTCCCCTGTAAACTCCAATTTTGTGCTGACAGTTTTCTCTCCTATCATCTCTCAGGGGTCAAACACAGCATAAGGCACCAACTGAACATCCAGACACTGTCACATTGTTGGGCATCTGCAATTAATGCTGCGACCTGGGTTCATAATTAGAGCCCTCCTACACTGGGAAACGCCTTAGTGCTGTTTTGCCTCTACAATTTCTGATATATTGGTGCAGCAGTTGATGTCCCAAGCCTGTCAGTATCCAAGGGACATTTGGACAATGTCTTTAATAACTTGATTTAACTTTTGGTCAGCCCTGAGGTGGTCAGGCAGTTGGACTACAGGATCTTTGTAGGTCCCTTCCAACTGAAATGATTCCAGTCTAGTCTAGTCTAGATTGGACCTTTCCCTGTGCACACTCAATTCTTGGAATTATTGTGCATATTTATTGGTATTTTAGCATATTTTCCTTCAGCCTGGTTATTCTCAGTTTTGCAAACCAGAAATTTGCATACTTCTAAAATGTAATAGGATGTATAACATTGGGTAAAAATAGAAAAGTCTATATTTGATGTGCCTATGTGTCCTCTGTACCCGAGCACACATGTGAGTATGCAAAATATTCCATGAGCATTCATGCAGACATTGGAGAGGCTAAATGTACAAAGAAATGCTTATGTACAGGAGTTGTGGTTTGGGGATTTTTTTCCCCTGAAAACTAAAAAATAAAACTCAAATATGTAGAAGTTACCTATAGCAGCAAAGGCATCAAGTATTTAATCATAACTACAAATATGAGTGCACCATCTGTGAAATTAATGCAACCTATCAGCTGCACTTTAATATTTTGCCCATCCAGGGATTCAGTGAGTATCACCACGGTGCCACCCAGGTAAATAAAAGCAGATTAATGGAGGAAGTGTAGGTGCTTTCCCCTCGCTCCCTCAAAATTGGCAGCACCACTGCCCTGTGCAATCCCACGAGATAACACATCAGGGCTGTGCAGCTTTGCCTCTAGCCCTGAGTCAGTTCAGGGCTCTCTTTGTCTCTGGGTAATGTTAAATTTAGGGCCTGAGTTTGAGGACTACTCGTCTTCACTTCTCAGCTCTCCCAGCTGCAATATATCACTGGCAGGCCAAACCCCAACCCATGGGGGGGTGTCCCATGTGACACACACTAATTTATAAATGAGAATGATATCTGAATGCATCACATTTCAGTGAAGAAAAACAAACCTTATGGACTCTTTTAAGGCTGTGATAAATTAGAATGTGCATGATACAAATATTTATCTTGCACCCTTATTACAACTATTTCCTTTTTGCTGGTTAATTTAATTAAGAGGTGTCCCTTTGGATTAAAATTTTGTAAGATGGATATATTTTTCTCCAAGCAATAATTCATTTTGAATGAAGAGAGGAAAACTCATAGCTCCTGAACTTATTAATAATGATCGGAATTAAAATACATTCCTGGCTTCCTTGAACACTTACGTATGTTACAGGATAGCTGGGAGGAGAAACAAGAGGGATTATTATTGTTTTCATGAGGAGGACCTGATCCCAGAAACACTGTTGAACACGTATGATGAGGAGTTAGTCACAATGATTTCTTTGGCAAGGGAGAAAGAAGCAGAAACAAAAACAACACTGACCCAAGTTTCCATCAAAGCGGGGGTGGGGGATGAGAGAGCTGGTACGGGATCATTCTTCTCTCCCGAAGCCCAGGATCCCACCTCACTCCAAAAAAGCCTCCCTGGGCTTGGCAGCCTGTAGCTGTGCAGGATATCAAGGACAGGAGCAGGAGAAGTGGTCAAGCCTGCCAGGAGCAGCTTGTGGCCCAGAGTTTGTCACCCTCCTGCACAGCCCTGGGAGGTGTGGGGGCCTTCCTTGTGTCCCCTCGCTGCACATCATCACCCAGTGCAGGACCTGGGCCCCCAGGGAAGACAAAACCCACAGAAGGGCCCAGCTGGTTCAGCTGCCAAACCCTGGGGAAGAGCATCCAGCCTCTGAAGACATTTCCTGACCTGTAGACCCAAAAGGAAAAAGGTAAAGATGAAGACACTGGAGAAGGAGCTGGTGAAGGCTTCAGAGGGTCAGGATTTTGCTGTGCTGATCTCAGATGTGCCACTTCATCTCACAGCTCAGGACCTTTCCTGACTTCTGCTGGATGAACTTCCAGGGCAGTACCTGTGGATCCCAACCAAACTCCTGCTGTGTCTGTGCAGAGACAATGGGGCTCGGGGCGATGGCAAAAGTGTAGCTGTTTTTCCAAAATCTCTGCTTTGCCTCTGCTCACAAAGCAATTCCTAGGACTGTCCATCAAAAAATTCGTCCCCAGCTGAGTCCCCACAGAGGGAGGAGTGATTTTGTGCCTGATTATCTCTTCGAGGTAGAGTTTAGACATACAAATATTTGGAAGATGCACCTATTTTGAGAGGCCTCTTCCACAAAGCTTTGTAATTACAACATCCATCGTCACCTCTGTGGCATCTGATGAGGAGTGATTTTATAAACACTCAAAGTAGAATAACTGAAAAAGGCTTGTCATTTCCTTTCCTCTTTAGAGCATTTTCTGATCAGTTTTGGACATTGTGTCAATAAATCCTGTCACATTTCCCTTCATTACAGAGCTCACCAATACACTGTTCGCAGACTCATTAACAAGACAAGGGGCATTGCTGTCAGAAGAAAAGGCTACTGAAATGTAAATACAAAGTCTAGCCACATCTCACTCATATAAGCTTGAACTTGACTCATTGCTGCAGGCATAATTGGAGGGGTTTCTCAACACATTATTCAAATTCATGTTGAAGCTGTTTTGCTTCCCACACCCCTCCAGCACCTGCAGAAACCTCTCTGCTGACCCTGAGACCCTTGATGAGAATCAAGCCAGAGTGTTTGGTCAATGCCAGCTCTTACATCAGTGACTGGCATCCCTTCATGGCTCCCACGTCCCACTTTTAAAAGAATAATTACAGCAATGCTGTGAGTTGAATGACAAAACTCAAAGAAAAATGAACTTGAAGATGTTTCCCTAGCAACTGTGTGCAGCAGCATTTCCACCAGGCCAACATTACAGCATCACACTCACAAACTGAAAAAAAAACCCCAGACTGAAATCTTTACCACTTGAATGGCAAGTGGAGCCTTGCAGAGACTGAGCCCTCCTTGGTCACATCAGGCAGTGCCCAACCTATAATGTGGCTTTCACCTTATGTTGAAAACTACTCTGGAAAAGGAATGGCAACAGCTGTGAACAGAGGTTCAGGGTGCATAGCAACCTCATGAAAATTAAAAAAAACCCAACAAATTAACTTCAGCATTGTTAAAATATCTGTTGATTGCTTCTTTCACTTTCCATTCCTGACCATTCTCACCCCTACATCAGTACAATTCCAGCACATGCTGTCTAATGAGTCACCTTTGGCCATCTGATTTTCCTGAAGCAGTGGCCATGAGTTCCCAGAGGGTGATCCAAGGCTTACTCACCCAACTGTAATCATCTTTGTGCCGCCAGTCCTTCCCAGTCCTTCTTGCTCATCATTCCTAAAACTGACTCTTGGAAACAACGTGTCCTGCTGCAACCCACCCTTGCTTTCCTGGCAGAGGTCCTCATCCATTTTCCCTGCATCACCCATAGCAGATACAGCAAGTGATGCAAACAGGAGGAAGGAAGAGGCAAAAATCCCATTACTATCCAAATAAACCCACCTCTCTTCTGTTTGCCACCATCATTTTAACTGATACAGTCCAGAACAAGGCAAACTTTTTATGCTGAATCCTGTATTATTACCCTTCAGAAAGACTGTGACCATTTCACTCAAGAATGGTTTGAATATTTAGATGAAAAGATGACATCATACTTTAAATCTATTGGCAATGCTACAATATTTATTAGTTTTACTCCTGAGATAAATGCAACTTTATAGTGTATCATCCCGAAAATTATTTTTGCTCACCTGTGCTGAAAACCTTCTGTTCCACGAACTTGGGATCCAGCTTTTGGACTTTAAACATTCTGAAAGTGCTCCCCAGAGGTGGCCAACTGATTGCTTTCTTTAGTTGATGCATGGTCAGCATCACTAACATGTATTAAATTAGCAATATTAAATCCAAAGAAATGCCTCTTGCACTATGATTTATAGCTTACCTCCTGCAAGAGGAGAGGCCTTCGGCATACTGAGCCAGAGATGCCTCAAATGCCACCAGTGGTACAATTTTATAAAAATATTATGAGGGGAGGGAAGTGTTGATCAGCAGCCACACATCAGCGGTGCAGCTCTTCCCCCTGCTTACCAGGTGATAATGCTCATGCCATTTGTGCTTTCCATAGCTCTCCATGTGCCACCAGTGCCAGGAAAAACTCGGCCTGGGGCTTTGCAGGGCAGGGCTCAACAGGCTCAGACTATCTGAAAGCCTCAGCTGATGAAGCAGGAGGAAGACTCAGCCTTATCCCCAAGAAAGGCAGTGTTGCCTCTTACCCAGGGTGTTGTGCCACTGAGAGGAGCAACCTAGGAGGGAAAACAAGGATTGGAAATTCTCCTTGGTAAGGAGGCAGTCCTAAAATAGCTGGACTTGCTTTGGGAAGACAGCCCCCACCAGCTCCTGAGCTGCACACAGGGACCCGAGCAGCCCACGAGACACACAGTCACCTGCAGACTGCAAAGGACAAGCTTCTACCCGGCTCCTTCATGGGTTTTCAGAGGACAGGTTGGAACTGGAGAAGTTCTTGGGCCAGTTATGGCTTAGGCCTTTACATCCTTTGGAGCCAACCACTAGTTTGGTTAAGATCTGTCACAAACCCCCACACCTCAGTATCTGTTACACTGATTTTTGAGGTGGGATATGCCAGAATGTGACCCAGTCCTGGGACCTGGCTGTTGCAGCTGAAGCGTGTGGGCAGTTCTGGGATGAGTAAGGGATTTTGGGTGCAAGGGTAGGAAGGCAGAAAAGCAATCGCCCTTTCCCGGAAAGCAAAGCCAAACCCTGTTCCCACAGGAAACCCTGTTTCCCATTTCACAGAAATCAATGGTGAAACTGTTGGGGCCTCAGGAGTGACAGCTCAGGTCCTTCATGATTGTGTGCCTTCAAAAAGGAATTTTGCTTCATTAGGATGCCGAGTCTTTCTAATTCACATACTTGATTTGCTTCGGGTCTTGTGTTGTCTTCATTCCGTGCCTGACAACAGGGAGGCAAAAGAGGCCAACAGGGAATCGAGTCAAAAGAGGCACCTCTGAACCTGCTGCGAGGCCGTGAAACTTTACTGGAGAATGTTAGTATGGGGTGAGAGGAAGTGGCAGACACATTCCCGATGGAGTGCCCTCCCTGTTTGATACCATTGTTATGGAAACTTGAAACTTCAGAAAGGCCAGTGAAATGGAAATGCCAGGAAGCCTAAGAGAGACCGTTTGCTCACTCCTTACATGGCTTCTGCTGAAATGTCTGACTTTCTGCCTTGTGTGAGTTTTCCTGGGGTCCTGAAAGCCAAACTCCCTTGTAGGCAAAGGTCAGGAATCCAGCAGCAGCGAGGCGATGGACACGAATCCCAGCAGTCACTTGAGATGCTTACTCTGGAAACAAACCCAAAAAGTGGCAAGAACAGGAGACCTGATGCAATGGCAAAACAGATGAAAACCGGGTGTTCCATCCCAGGGTGAGCTACCTACTGGGAGAGGGAGTGCAGGAGCAGTGGCTCTGGGTGTTCCTCCAGCTTTTCACAACCACTTGAACCCAAATGGCGAGTGAGAATAAAAAAAGTTTCCTGCATTTTGGTGAACTTGAGCAAGATGATTTTAACAACACTGGAAGAAATGTCTTTCAGCAGCAAAGCAAGACATCAGATAGAGGATCCTTGTTCCTTGCACAAGGATTTGCTCAGCAGAACAGTGCCTTACCATGCTGCAAAATAAAGTTCTTTTGGACAAAGAAAAGTGCTCCTTTTTAAAATTGAAAGTAGTTAAATTGCTCACTACCCCCAGCCCCAAATGAAAAGAGGCCTGAGCTACAAAAGCTCTGCTTGTATTGATGTCCAGGCAAGCAGATGCACCTCCTTAAAATTAATTTAGCTGTCAAAAAAAATGCCAGCAGCAGAGAGATTCAAAAACTGTGGACTCTAGGCACTTCAGCGAGGATTTTCCTTTAAAATAATAATAAATGTAATAACAATAATAATAGAAAAGTACACTGAAACCCAACTCTAGAGAAGATTTTGTTCTTATTCCTCCCAAGGGAGAGGCAGGGTGAGGATACCACCAGGTTTTCACATGCAATCCCTCCATGTAAATTATTTCTAACAGGAGCTCCTGCCCTTGCCTGCAGACAAAAGCAGAATACATCATTGTTGCCAGACCACCTGGGACATGGGGAGGAGAGGAAATTTCCAGATGGGTTTTAAGACAATTCATTTCTATTTATATAGCCAAAATAAATGTTGGGGTTTTTGTTTTTTTTTTTTTTTTCTGTGATAGCATTTCCCTTTGCTCTATCCAGACCACCAAGAGAAGAGGGAGGCACAGAATTTCTATTGCATTAATAGTCCTGGTGTTTACAGTTTTGGCTTTTATGAACTTGTGGGAGCTGTTTATTGAGTCATAAAAACTCTACTAATGGGAATATTATCTCTAAATTATAAAAGTACTATAGTATTTGGGTTAGTTAAAAGAAAGGTTTGAAACAGTTACACACTTACAGTTTATCTCAATTACCAACATGATCCCATAATGGGAATTTAATTGCTAATTGCTGGCTTATATTGTAGAAGAACTGCAATAACAACATACAATATATAGCCTATAAACATGTCCAGACAGTTCTATATCACCTCCTTTCACTGCTACCTTCTTATATGGTTTAGGGGGGAGGGGGGTTATTACAATGATTTAATTCCTAAATACCTCAAATTAAGGATTTCTCTTTGTTAGGAAAGCATTTCCAGCAGTGCTTTGTTTGACAGCTTTTATCGAGCTGCCTGCACACACTCGGGTGGCTTTGAACAAACGGGACAGCCTCATGCACACGCTTAAATACTTTGCTAAATTGGATTCTCAGCGAGTTCTAACAAAATAAATCGTAGTTCCATTTAAGTCAACCCAGATATTCCTGTTTACCCAGCTGGAGTGAAGTTTGAGCAGGACCCACCAGGCAGAGTCAAGCTAAAGCACAGTCAGGTCCATCAGAAAAGCACAGCACTGAACCTGCTCATCCTGAGCTCCAGAATATCCCAGGAGAGGGATCCTGTGCACGTTCAGCGTGGTCTCATGGACTCCTGGTCTCTGTCCATTCCACCTAGCTCATCCCAGACTATCCACAGCTGGCCCATCCTACACATCAGCCACAACGAGCAGCCAAGGCCACCTTGCTTGGCCTCAGAGCTCCTCTCACAATGCCAGTGGGCCCCAAGGGTGGGACTCATCTCCCCCTGCAGCAATGCAAACATCTACATTTAGCTGGTTGTTTCTAATCCCCTCAGTGAGTGCAGAGGGATGGCCAGGGATATGGGGCATCCCCTAAATATTCCTGTGGGCTGGTCACTCCCTGGGGTGATTGTTCTTCCATCAGCAGTAAGGGATCCAGGGAGCAAGCACAGGTGCAGACACCTGCACTGCTGAGAGCAGGGGACGTGAGTGTGACCCAGAGACATTCACATTTGGACGTGGCCTTGTCCTGCCTGCAGCACAGCACCTCTGCAAAGGGTCTTCTCTTGTCTTCCAAGGCAATGCCATCCTGACAGATTTGCTTTGGAAGTGGGAGCTCTCTCCAAGTGCTGTCAGGTGATACAGTGAATTTTGTGCTGTTACAGATCATCCCACCATGCTGCTTGCCAGGGATATGCATCAGATTTCGGGTAGGTTTGTTAATCAGCTCCTTCTCTTTGTTCATAGTTCTAAATATGAAACTATCCTGATGAAAGAGGAGAGCAGAAAGGACAGATGGCTGGGGTGAAGGGCAGATGAGGATAGCTCATTCATTTGTGTGTAATACATACCAGAAGAAACTTCCAGATGATTCAGAAATGACCAGAGAAACGTGCACAGGAAGAGTTTATTTAATCGATCCATAACTTTAATATATTATAGCTATATTAACTTCCCAATCTTGGTTATGCTACCTATTTTTATATTTTACATTGGAAACTGGCAGGGACATGGGCCTTCCCCCACACCTCTCTGGCTTCTCTGACCATTGCCCAAACCAGGAGTGCTGCTTTTGATTTGGTCTGAGTCACTCCCCCAAACAAACTACAAGAAGAAATTTAGAGCAAAGAGTAACTTTTAAAAAGTCTTCTTTCCAGATAGTTTTATCTCAAATGTTATCTATACTGCCCTCTAAAACCTAAAAATAATTTTAAAAATACAGCTGGGCTCAGATTGCGGTCCTTTTTTCCTCCTGATCTTGCAAATTCTTCACAAACAAGCCAGTATTCTGTCTTTCTCATTGTACTGCAGCTTGATGGATAAACAGCCTTGAAGAGGAAAAAATTCTGCAACTAAACATGCAATACTTCACTTAGTGAGGATATAGGACATTATTGTTTAAATGCTTAATGTTTCCCTCCATGACACTGAACTACAAAATGTTAAAAACTGGAAAATTCTTCTATTAGTTGCATGTCTCAAACCACAGGAACACTTAGAAAGGCCCAGCAAGCACACGCCTGGTGAATTACTGCTAATGATACACAGACTGCTGTTCTTTGAGTGCAGTCAAGTAGCTGAAAAGATCCAGTATTTTGGGTGTCGCAGAATTAGGACCTCTGCAGCTTTCCCACAGCAAGTTTTCCTTTGGGAGGCAGCGATGTCTCCTGTCTCGCTAAAAGGACAAAACAGAGAGAGCAGAACACAGAAGCCGAGTCCAAACATTTTCCATGAAGGATGAACTCACATGAGCGTGAGCACATGAGGAACGAATGCAGGACGACTTTCATCCTTTCATTTATGCAGATGAACATCTGCCTGGAAAAAAATACAGTAGCTGCCTGTACGATGGAAGAATATGTTGCCTGGTGAGGAACATCCATTTTTTTGCCCACAGCAAATATCCGTGGCTGCCCATGTCTGAGGGGGCCCAACCGCAGGTGACAGCCCAGGCACTCTGAACCAACCTGCTTGCAGCCATTTCCTTGCAGCAGCTATTCCAGAGAACTCGGAGCCTCCTCTTCCCAAGTGCCAGGCAGAGGAAGCAAACATTAACCCTGAGCACGCAGCAGAGCCCAGCCGTGGGATGGGAGCCGGGGCTGTAACGTGAGTCCCTCCGCTCCTGCCGGGCCAGCACAGAGCAGATACTTGTGGAAAGGAGATACCCTTGGCTGCCCTGCAGAGATCCAGAGCTGAGATTAATGGCAAATGTGGGGGCTGCCTTCCCCTCTGTGCCATGCGTGCTTTAAAGCCGTGGCCTCCTGCCATCTCGAAACATAACCCTGGGGTATTGTCTTCATTCAGGCCCCTCATCAGCAATGCGAAAAGAGAGAAGAAGCTGGTGGCAGGATTAGAGGAGAGGTTGAAATATTCTGGGCAGCATATGCTGTAAGTCACATTATACAAAGGGGATTATTGGGCTGCTCATTGGCCAGGGCTTTCCATTCTGGAAGCACTGCTGCTTGTAAGAGAGAAAACCTGGTGAAAAGTGTTTATAGCGTGTCGGACCACAGCGTATGACACGCTGAGCACAGTGACAAGCAATGAAAATATTTTTCAGGCCCTGTCTGGCCTCTCCTAGGAGATTGTTTTGTGTTTGTCAGGGTTATGCAAGATGCATGGGAAAAAGGGAAAACTAGAAGTGACACCAATAATTCAGAATGGTATTACAAACCTCCTAAAATTTCCATCATCAGATGAACCCATCTCAACCTCAAACTGAGTACATCAGTCTTGGAAGGCAGTTTGAGACCCTTGTTTTAGAAGTGAGAAAGCACCTTTTGTTGTTCAGATTTAATTTATTAATGGCAAATTATACCCATGTTTTCCTTAAGACTACCAATGTTCTTTACCATTGTTCTACCAAGTATCTTACCAGATAATTTTCTTCACCTGGCAGCAATGTATTTACAGAAAGAAAGGATATTCATTCAATCTGAGCCTTCATTTTATTATACAAAATAAGTCATGCTTCCTCAATCACCTTTTTTATCTCCATTCTCTTGGTCACCTTTCCAGCTCTTCTCTGTCCTGATTCCAGTTTACAGTCCCTTTTCTTGATCATGACCAGACAAGACCAGACCCTGACTGAATAGACCTATGCACATGGTTTCATATGAAATTACAAAATATTTTCTTTCTTGAATTATTTTTTTTCTTTAAAAAATGCTTCTTTTGTCACATACACATAAAGAGAAACAAAATTAAGTGAATTTATCTTTTATAGAAGCTGCTTGAGAGGTTCACAATGTTCTCTTCTTGGAAACCCTCAGCTGTACAAGATTTCCACAACTGTAACAAATCCTTCTGAAGTCCTGGGAACATTAAAAATTTACAAGAAAACTGCATTCATTTAGTATCAATCTCAGGCTTGCTGGCATGTTATAAAAATACCCAGCTTTCACTAAATTGGCTTCAAACAAAAATTGTTGTTTTGGATTCTGACACTGTCCCTGTGGTCAGATATTTCTTGTCATATAAGGAACAATTGTCCTCTTCTGGATCAAAAAGCAATTCATGGCATTCTCTACAACTTGGAGCATTTTAGGTTTTCGCCTTTTTCATTTTGAGCCTCTGGACAGAGACACTCCTTGCCCATTGTATTGCTATCCCTCCTCAGCAGCAGAAACACAATTATGCCTTGTCCCAAGAAGGTATTTCTATATAGAATCATAATTGTAAGGGGGATCTCCAAGTTTCAAAAAAATTACTATTGCTCAGTTTGAAGATTTAGATACATTGAACTGTCATCTTTCTAAATCAAACAATTCCTCCTTAAAACTGTCATTTCAGAATAAAGAAAAAACAGGATTCCAAGTCTTCCCAGTCACCAGAAGAGGAGCACTTGCTCACACCTCCTCCCCTTCCCAGTGGAATCTCATGGATGTATGAGCTCCACATTCACCTCAGCTCTTCCATTCTTCAGAGTGGGATAATTACTCCTCTCACAAAAGCACAAAGTAAATCCAGGTCTAATCATGGCTTTGAGCTGGCATAAGCTTAAAAATATACAAAAACACTAACAGGAACTCAATTAAGCCATGGAGAAAGAAAAGGGTGTCAAAGAATTTCCAAAGGGGAAGTTCTGCTGCAAGAACACTGCACACTGAAATTGCACTGAAACCCCTCCTCTTCAGACAGGTCCCACCCAAGTAAAGCTTGGTGGGACTAACCTGAGTCACATCTAAAAAAGTAAGAACTGACAACTTCTGTGCCGTCCTGCAAAACATTTGCTTCCACTTTGGAAGGCTATAATTACCCCTGATACCAGAGCAGCTTTAGAGTGTGCAAAAACCTTGCTGGCATTTCCTCCACAAAATAACCAACTTTGACACGAACAGCACTCCAGCATCACCACGGGGCTAGAGCAGAACCACAGATATGAGCTGAAGAGTGAGGGAGGAAACGTGAATGGAATGGCATTATTGTGCTAACGCAGGCCGACCCAATTTTAAGAGGTCATCCAACAACCTTTGTTTGCAGAACAAAGCAGGGTCAGTCAGATTTCGCACTGTTTGACTCAAAGATTTCCCAATACTCGCAAATTAGAGGATCTAATTTTAATTATGCTTGTATAAGTATGACAGAGTGCTGTTGATTTAGAAAGAGTTCCAAAAACACACAAGTATACATCTCTGTTGGAACAAGAAATTAAATGCAATAAAACCTATATCTCATTTTTTTCTTATTTTACGAGAAATGTTTTCCATATCTCTCTAAGTAATCTTTAGAGCTGAAGCACCAATCTTAAATCAGTGCCTTGCACAGATGAGATTATTCTTCCTTGCCAAATAGATCATCCAGAAGAGGAGGGTATCTGATCCCAGTCACAGGAGGGGATCGTGGTAGTTGGTTCCAGATATCTTCCCTCTGAAATCAGTAACCCAGAGAATATCTTAGTATATAATAATGAAAACAAGAATCATTGCAAGCTGGTCAACACAAGATTGAATGATCTGCTTTAATTCCACAGAGAAATCTGTGAAAAATCGGGTCTTTATATAGCACATCTTCTTAAAAGATTACAGCATGAACATTCTTATGGTTGTTGCAAAATATTTTATTAAAAATATTTTCTATCATTAGCCCTTTTGCAGACATTTTAAACTAAATAATGCTATCTTTACTTCATTAAAATGCTTATATTTCAAATTCTTGAAAGTCATCTATGTCTCAACACCAAAAATCATACAAAATAACAGGATAAAGAGAAGGAATAGAAAAGAAAGACAGCTAAACAAGCCCAACTCTGCTGCTGAAATCTAACTGTCAAATACAGGTACTGTAGCCTCAAAATACTGCTATTAATTTGTGGTAAGTCATGCACAGAATGACAATTGAATTCTAAAGCTGAACAAGATTTAAAAGTTTTCCTGTCTCTGATTTTTTTCCATTTTGTACCTCTCTTAAAATAATAAATATTAAATAATTAATCACCACTTAAGCACAGAATTCATCTGTAAAAACAAAGAATACTCCTTCAACAAAGCCTCATAAACACCATGATCCTCAGGACTGCTGTATAAAACATGTGGAAGGGCTTTGGTTTTATACAATACAAGACAGAAAAATTCCTCACAAAAACAAAGCAAAAATAATCAACCATGGAAAGCAGAGCAAACCAACAGCCCTGGGACCTTGTTAGACATCACCAACATTCTGAGATGCTACAGAAGAAATTCTTGGTAGGCCAGGCAGGAGTGAGGAGTCAGGAGCACAATGCCTGGGGAATACTGGTTTAAACTATGCCATGAGTGAACTTGAATTTAAAGAAATGCTATGTTTTCTCAATGGTCTGAACACAATCAAACACGTTCTGTACAATACACTGGCCAGGCCAGAACAGCAAAATGATGTGTTGGCAGAAGGCCTCAGGATTTATCCGTTACAAAGTATTTAAAATTCAGCATAATTGCCTTATGGGCCTTCTATTTTAAAATGTTTCGCTCAGCACAAGATGGCAAGATCAGATTAGTCTCTGCGGTTTGTTGATACTGCATTTTTATTTACCCTAAGTAGGAGGCTGAAGATACACAAAGTTGATCCATCAGTTCTCTCTGTGCATGCCTACCACAGATGTGGTGAGTCATGTACAGGTTTCTGAGGAGTTATACAAAATGCAGAGCTATTTTCTGCATATGTGTCAGGAGAGCTTGAAGTATTTTCTGACTACCTCAGCAAGTGAACAGATCATTTGACATATGACAATGATATTTGTGGGGGGAGCACTCATGCCCGTTGTCCATGGATAAATACAGCTGCTTCCCCTTCTCTTTTTCTTTTTTCTTCTATAAAATATCCCAGAGATGTGACACCTACTAGGCACCCCCTTGTCCCTCTGCTTCATCCTAAACCTCCCTATCAAACCTATCAAAAATACAACTACTCGAAGAAAACAAGTACAAATACACAAATATGAAAACATGTTGTAGTGTGTGTTGGCTAAAACAGTCATGTTAAAGTTGGAGAAATTATACTGAGACACTGTTTTTACCTTGGGTGGCTCCTTTAACTCTTCAAAAGCACAGACTTGATTCTCTCTCCAGTTCAGTGCATGAACAAGCTTTCTATAGTCAACTTGCTTTTGGTTATCTTCAAACCTGAGCAGAATATCCATAAGATGACTCAAGGTTAAAGGGTATTTTTAACAAAGTTATGTCATGTTATCTACGGCATACTTATCATTGCCTTTGGGATAATTATTTTTATAATTCTTTATTCCCAAACACTAGCAGGAGTGAAAAAACAGTACAAAATGACCAGAACTTCTATATTATACATTCTTTCCCATATTCTTACATCTTGTCTCTTACAGCAGACCTTAACTTCTTCAAATTTTACTTCATTTCAACTATTTTCATTTTAGTTTTGAAGCACTGTGCAACCTTTTCCAAGATTTGGACAGACAGAGAGTTGGGATGATCAGTGTATGTCCTGTCCTGTTTTACTGTGATTTCTATAACTATCTCTTGAAAATAAGTAATCCTTCAAAAATGCTGTTTGCACACTTTGGGATCAGCCTGCAATTGACAAACACGCAGCTTGCTAAGGTATCACATAATAGCCAGATTTTAAATTCATTTGGTAACAGGTTTATGGCATTGCTCTTTATTTCTATGGATTAATAGATATATTTATATCAGTTGTGGCTGTCCCTTAAATGCATGAAGTTGCCAGCTAAGGTCTACAGGTACATGTTGGAAAATGCTATTTCCCTCCCTCAGATTTCTAAAATCCTAACCCTGCACTAATAAGCCCCATGGGAACAGATTTACAAGTCACTTCATCCATTGCCATTGATTTGGATGAAGCAGCTCCAGAAATAAAAGTCCTCAAATCAGCAGAACACAGAGGAGATTCAGGCCCCTGGGAACCACTGCTCTTTCAGTGTCACCAGCCAAATGTTGAAAGATACCTTTGGGCTGAAGTTTGAAAAGAACAGCTGGAATGCTCTGCGATAAATACACCACTGGCAGCTTCTGAAGGACACCTGTCTCACCCAACACCACCCCCCTGCAGAAGGAACCCAGTTTGGGGACAAAAACATAGCCTGGAAGTGTCTGTGCTTCCCTGGGGTCCATGGGGAGACACAGCCACCCAGCAAGACTCCTGTCTCTTATCTGGTGGGAGACACCAGGTTAGACAATTCTGCCCTGCCACCTGGTGAGACAAAAACTGCTGCACAGGAAACAAGTATTTCAGAAAATCATTCTGCCTATTATCTATATATCTATATATCTATATATAGATATATATATCTGCTATTTCCTTAATGAAATAGCAGTGCAAAAAACACAGCCCTCAAAACCCTTCAGTCCCTACAGAGGGTTCTAACAAAAATTAAGCATGAAGGCACTTTAATGGAGAATTAACAGCAAAAACTTGGATAACAATACCGGAGTAGAAATAGATCTGGTGACAAAAATAAAGTGCAATAAACTGAAACTCATCCTTTCCTTCTCCTTCCCCCACACCTTTCATTTAATGGTCAGCAAGAAAGATAATAAAAAAATATACTGAGAGCCATAAACAGAGATGGCAGCGATAAACTGGAATGTTAAGTACAGTGAGTTATGCTGAAGATGAAAGCAAAGTTGCTACCAGCATTAAATGGACCCTGAAACACTGCCATGAGAAGCTCTCCTATGACAGCCTGCTTCTTCAGCAAAGTTCACACGCAAGTTAACATTTCCATAAAGCCTTGCTTTTGGGGAATATATCCAATTTGCAAGAAAATTACCACTCTCACTTCCAGTGGGTTCTTAAGTTTCAGGGGTGGTTTTTTTGGTTTTGTTTTTTGTTTTGCTTTTGGTTTGTTTTTTTGCAGGTGGCAATAGGGAAAAGAAACAAGTTTTCCATGAGAAGTAATAAGACAATCAAAAAGCTTATGCCTCTTGGAAGAATAATGGCACACAGACTGGAATTTCAGAACTATCAGGACAAATTATTTTTCCTTCTACTATTATGTAGTTACCTTTTGCTCATTGTGAAAAGTCAAAAGATTAATTCTACCAGCAAGATGCTGAGCTGTATAAGCAGGATTTTTAAACAAAGAACAAGTGAAGGTGTGTAACTACTTCAACTTTCAGTTGAGACACCAAAGTTGAGGAAAGCATTGCTTCTGCTTTTGACAAGCATTTACAAGGAGAAAAGTCCTTTGGTGTGACAGCACTAGTGAGCTGAGATGACAATATGGGTTTGAAATTATCTATAACCAAGAATTTTAACATGGGCAGAGGAAATAGGATTCCTAAATCATTAAATCATCATTAAATAGGTACAGAAAGGATCTTAAAATACTACACTAGAATAACCCAGAAAGAAAAAAAAAATCTACTCTTTAGATACTTTTACTGCTGTGACTTATTGTATCAATCTACAAAAAGCACACACTAGACATTTGGCACTGAGCATCCAGATGGACTGAGAAGATGTTATCAATTTGTGCATTATTAGGACAGAGATGTCATACATTTCAGTGGCTGGAGTTCATAATGCTGAGACAGACAGTGCTCTTCAGAAAAGGAAATTAGGTTTGTCTTATCAAGAAGATGCACCAAAGATCGCTTTAAACCACTCTTCTCTTCAGTTTTGCCCTGTTACTTCACCAATGCATGGGATTTTAGGCTGTGAAAGTCACTGCTCCATCCTTATCAGTCTTCAGACTTTTTATTTTCTTTATCATTACAGAAAAGAAATAGTCTCACATTTCTACTTCTAAAATATGTTCATAATTAAATACTCCAGATAGGTGAAAAATCTGGTCAAATCACATTATGATCATTCCTGAGGATGCTTTGGTGAATAAAGGTTAAAGATTTATGTGGAAGTATAATGTACATGCAGTTTTTAAAATTCCTTTGTTTCAAACAACATTTATTAACAAGGTAATCTGATAATAACAGAGCAAAAGCATCTGTTGTTTTAACCTCAGAGAAAATGTTGGGGTTCTTCAGCTTGTTTGATACTCTCTGTGCAATGCAATTCTACAGGGACTAAATTGTCACAGGTGTACACCTAAATTGCTATAAACTGCTCATATTAAAGGACTTTAACCAGCAAGCACAAGTTACTATTAAATAATAATGGCTACTGTGTGCTTTTTTAAATTTATATTTATACATATCCTCATGTCTTGAATAACCATGAACTGAACCATCAGCTCCTCAGCAAACTGAGTAACAGGAATAATTTGTCTTAAGAGATTAAAATAGGAATTCTAGAGAGCTTTTTAATCACAAATGGCATAGGGTGTTTCAGGCAGCAGGAGAAAAAGCTTGGGATCATTTCCACTGCTGCTCCTGCGCCTGGACACTTCCTGTAGTAGGAAAAGAGGATTTGCCTCCTGAAAGAGAAAGGTCAGCCCTAAAAGAACAATTACAAGTTAGAAACCAGGTGAAAAAGTATTACCCAGTCACAATCCTGGGAAAAACTGAGCAGGCAGGAGTGGCCTGGTCTGATCTGTAAGTGATTTGAGCACTGGGATAACCATACCCCTCTGTCATGAGGCACTGAGGGACTGGAGATTCACCTTTTCAACAAGTACCCTTCAAACAGACTCACCCCAGCAGTGTAGAGAGGCAAAAAACAGCACAGCTGCTTTTAATAGAAATTTAAAAACATAATTAAAAAACCTAGGGACCTACAATTAACAATTAAATTAATGCAGAATGATCAGCATGTAATGCTTGTAAACTTGTCATCCATTCTTTCTTCTCTTATTTTTTTCTTCCTTATCTACCAGCTGTTTATAATTCCTCCAGGGAAGGACTGCTTCTTTTTAAGTCCTTGTTAGCATCAATTTACCATTGCAGTAAATAAAAATAACAGAAAAAAATCCCTAAACTCATTACTTAAGCACTTCGCAAAATTTATTTATTAAACAAACTGTAATTGTTCATTATGCCTGCATAAATTTAAAGATGTGTTTATAATGACTACTGTAGTTTTCTGGCAGAAACAACTATGTACTGTCTGCATTTCTTAATACAATGTGAATAAATTCTGTTTGTTCTGAGATTAAAAAAAACTAAGAGAGAAAATGCTGATGGACAAAGCAAATACTTTTTAACATGCCAGCCCAGGTAAATTGGAAAAAGATTTACATTGTTGGGTACCTAAATCCTACTACTTCGACATCCCACAATTAAAAACACAAATTTACTCTGGATGGACAATATGAAAATGTTTCATGAAACCCCAATTTTGGTGCTAAGTCTTCCTCTACTCCATGGCAACTGAGTGGTCTTTAGACTCAGTAAACAAAGTCTTGGGTCATTTGGAGGTGACCACGATATTAGACAGTAATTTCTAGTTCCATCCCATGCTTTTAATAAGTGACAGATCATTGTAGTATAATTTACAAATGTAAATAATAAATACTTTAGGAGGACTACCTTTCAAAATGGAAAAATAGAGTCATTAAGTCCTGGAGAAAGTCTTTGCCACCTAATCTCAGATAGCAAAGCTGAATAAACACAGAGCTTCAGCCTTCAACTATTATCTGATCACATTGTCCAGCATCATTTTATAGCTGAATAGGGTCCAGCTAGTGCATTAGCTATATATACTGATTTTGTGGGAATCAGTCCAGCAACTTTTATTGTACCACTTTCCTCCTTCATAAATATAGATACAAAGAGTAGGACCACCTCTTGTTTTAGAAATATCAGTGAACACAAAACTACATGGTTCCTCATTAAAAAAGAAAAAAAAAACAAGAAATAAACCAACAATACTGTTAACAAACTTGGCCCACACTGGATTGCAAACTCCCCAGATGTTCCTTCATTAACAATAAACCTGCCTGTTTCATGATTCTTTGGTGTTGAAGAACACTACAGGAAGCAGAAAGAAAGGAAAAGCTTAAATTTCATTAAGACAACTCTTCGATTCACAGACTACTGGAAATTCAGTCCTATTAAACAGAGTTTAAAAAAAATACTTCCCTGGCTCTTCACCCTCATGAAACAACAAACTTCCCGAGCAGTACCAAGTGTACACACATGGTGAAGAATGTGACAATCTTCTTCCTTACCTGCAGTACTGTGACAATACCTAAACTGCCACCTTGGAAGCAGCTGATGCTGTAACTTAGAAGTGCTTTATACAGGGGTCTCTCAAATGAAGCACTTCCCACACTGATTTCTGAGTCCCAGCTGCACACTATTCTTATTTGCCTTTCTCATACAGAAATCTCTAACACAGACTGGCCTCAGCCCCTTTAGAAACTAAGGAAAATGGATGGGAATTTAGAAATGCAGCACTGATGCAGGCTGAAGAGAAAACTCTCTCCTCTACCACCTACAGAAATAACCTACAGCAGCTGAAATCTCATCCAGCTGTCATGGGTACCTTGCTAAAGTTGGGTGAAGTCCAGCCCTTGATCCCCTCCCTGTGTTCTACGCTTATCTATGATTTTTATTATAGTGTACTGGGCTTTTTCTTTTTTACTGCCTACATTCACTTCTTAGGAAAGTAGAGTTTCAGGGCACAAAAACTTTCCCTGGTATAAATTCACAAACAATAAACATGTCCGTAGAGCCCAGGATGTGTCAGGCTTGTCTGCTTTTTATCAGAATTGAGTCAGTACATAAAGGAAAATTTCCAGTGCAACTATTCAATTTCAGCTCTTAAGAAGTGGAATCTGTAAGAACCCCTTCTCTAACATGGAATGTCAAATGTCCTTCAACAATTCTGTTGGACAGCTTGGTGGGAATTTTAAAATATCAGTTGTAGATTACTGTTACAATTCAGACATTTCTGAAGACAAATGCTTATAACTCAGAAGTGATGAACAGCAGTACAAAGATTTATCAAAATGGATTCCACATTTCTACCTGACAAGGGTCTTTTCATTATTTACTAAACCCAGATACTTAATTTGCAACTCCTCCTGAAATCAAGAAGTATATTTACCTGATAAACATGACAGAAGACAAGACCTGCTCCCGTTTTTAACGCAGTATGCAAGCACAGACAAAATAAGTAATTTGAGAGGAAGAAGAAACCAGTAAGTATTCATTTAAACTATTACCAGAAAATCTGGCCAGGAAAACCAAACTCAACAAGACATGAGTATTCAGTGCACCACAGCTTACTCTGAACTCTATAGTCTTTAATACAAGGGCACTAAACAGTAGTTCTTTTCACTTCTATTCCCATTAATACAGAGAGCAAAGCAATTTATCTCAAGAAAGCTAAATGTGCTATGGAAAAGTACCAAAGCCATGCCAACACTCCTTTTCCTTTTTAAAAATAACAATAAAATATGCTTCAGGAGAGATTAATAGGAGTAGCAAACCAATTTTGTGTACAACTGATGCTGTCTACTTGATAAAGACACTTCACTGTGTTCATGATAGTGTGTTCCTTGGAACTCAGACAATGTGCTTTCATAAGATTATTGTTTTTACCTCACATCTATACACAGGAACAGCTAAAGCAAAAAAAAGCGAATCTCATTGAAAGGGATAAGCATCAGTAACTGACTCTGGAAAGATTAATTCCACAGAATTCTGCCAAACCTCATGTGATTTACCGTGTCAGGCAAAATGAAGAGAAGTTGCTAAGATGGATGCATCTCAGTTGATTATAAATATTCTATAAATAGGGAAGTCTGTGTGTGTGTAGGGACAAAATCTGCATCATGAAATGATTCGTATTAGATAAATGACAAATTCTGAAGATTTGTGTCTGCAGTAGATATTTAGCATGGATTTGCACCCATGCATGCAGATCACACTATCTGCCCTTAAGTTACCTGGTCAGTAAAGTTTCTAGAAGATCATCAGGAAGTGGAAACTTAAAGGATTTGAAAATAGTCCTGCAGGTCTCATAGGGCAACAATCCACACCTGCACATCAGAAAGAGAGGGGTAGAAAATATACATTAGGTATTTTCTAGGTTTACTTCAAGTGAATGTTTCTGTGCGTAGGAAAATCAGGAGAATATCAGACAATATCAGGAGGAATATCAGGATAGAGAAAAAGACAACAAAGTTTAATGAAATCTTGCTATTACAAAGCTGAGAAACTTGAAGGTTACATTGTAGCCTTTCTCATACTGAGATCCTCAGTGATTCTCTGGGGTTCTTTATCTGTGACATCAGAAAACAAAATGGTCAAATGAGTCATGTAAAGAATCCAAATTCCTTCCTTTCCCCACCCCCCTTAGACCACTATTTCTCCTCTTTGATTTAAAACCAATGTGTTTTGCCCATGAACTGGTATCTGATGTCACAGACTGTTCAGTACAGCATCTACAAAAAAAGTCCATATACAAAATGTAAAACAGAAAAAAAGGCTTCTCCTCTACTGTCAAGTGCTAAGAGAGGCTTAACTTTACACATAATATTCTTTGGCCACAATGTACCATTTTCTCAGCGGTAAACAGAAAGTAGGAGGGTTTTCAGAAGAGTTTCTCAAATAACAGCTAGGGATAAAGACAGGAAACTTACTTTTCTCGGTCGTTGTACAAAAACACAGTAATCAGTTGTTCAAAATCCTCAAAGGCATTTTTTCTTAGTTTTTCTTGAGCCACTGAAAAGAGGAGGTGCAGGTCTGTTTGACAGTCATCTCTTACGCCATAGTGACGCCCAAGAGTCATAATTTCATGTTCTGAAAATCCTCCACCAGAGACACTGACTATCCAATTTCTGCTCACAAAAACAACAGCCTACATTAGTCTTAAATAAATAAGTTAAAACCAGTTAATAATCACTGATTTTGGGGGAGGATGTCCAAATTTCCTCAGTAGCTGTCCATACAGACAATAACACATCCTAACCACGAAGTGTTTTACCAGAGATGCCATACAGAGAATTACACCAATTCAAAAGTTCCCCTGGCAAGAAGGTATGACAGGAGACAGCAGCAAGAGCAGCTTACACTTGGATGCTGTAAGTGGAAAATCAGAGCCCATGCAGGGATGAGCCTGGGATGTGCTCTCCCAAGCCTGTGTGTGCTGCTCAGACAAATCAGCCTGGCCCAAGGAAGAAGAAATTTTCCTTAGATCCATCTGATGGGACACTGTCACCTCCCTCAGCTGTTACAAGGCCTCTGGTCAAATCTGGATTAGTGTAACTACACTGGCTCTATCATCCCAAATATCTGCCTCTGGTGCACTCACATTCAATCAGACCTTTTAACAAGCAGGCATCAGCATAGGCCTATGTGTCTCAGTCAAAATTAGATTAATTACACAGAATACTTCTGGATAAACTGCACTAAGAATAAACTTCACCGTAATTGCTGGTGCAATTAGTGCTGTACCTTGTGATACCCATGAGGACACTGAATCACTGTGATTAAACACCAATCCTTGAAAACAAATGGAAGAAATTAGTAGTGATGCACAAAGTTCTGACACAAGACCTAAATGGCTGCCTGGAGAATACTTGTTGAATTGTTGAATTAATCTGATGAGGGATCTCTTTAACATCCACATGTGAACTGAAAGCACAGAAACTTAGGACCCTTCCAAATTTACAAACTTTTAACAGGAAACATAGTTCTCCATTTGCTTCCTTCAGGAGGCTTGTGTGGCCCTGTTCAAATGGGAGGATCACTTCATGTAATGTGATTGCACTTACACAACTATTAAAGAAAGGTTAAATACTGTGGAGTGTCTACTTTGATTCAACTGCTTCTTTTTTCATATTAAATAAATCACAATGATCTTTTATTTGCAGTGGCAGGAAATAAATACAAGGAAGGGACAAGTTGTTGACAGTAGCAAACCTTATTTGAGATTACACAAACTTAATGACCAAGACCTGGACCATCTACTAATATCATCATTATCTTGTCAGTATTATTTTTCCACTTACTGGATATTATTATTTATATTGCAACAGCATTCAGAGATCCAGTCAAAGCTGGAGCATCCCTCCTGCAGCCTGCAACAAACACCAGTGCACACACAAAGAGGACAATGCTGCCTGATAAGCCTGGCACTCCAGTGCTGGGGCTGGCAGAGCTGCAGGCTGCAGATAACATCAGCCATCAGAACATTTCCACAGATTGCATTTCCATACATGGCACAGATTCTTCCAGTGTCAGGACTGTAAACGTATTTTCTTGATCCAGTCAGTGACAATCAAATCTCCAAAACCTCCAGATAAAATCATTTCACTTGGGAATTAAGGAATACTTTAGTGATTGTGACAGACTAATGAGTAAGACCCAAGACTCACAAGCAGAACAACATCTAAACTCTCCCTGACAAAAAGAACCCCAAAAAACAACAAGCTTCAATAATTGTTCCCACAGCTTAGCTATCTCTTGTTTTACTTCCTTTTTGTTTGTTGTTTTTTTTTTTTTGTTCTAGAAGAATAAGACAGATTGCAATCTGAATTTATTACAGAGAGAAGAAGTCATAATTAACTGCTCAAGAGAGCTGCTTCTCCAGCTGAATTGGATAGGCATCTTTGTTAGACCCACATGGTTCTTTGTCTCTAACAGCAAACGGTCTTGCCAATAGCTTATGAGAAAATACCAGACTGGATAGGGCTATGTGATGCACAGGCATCTAAGTTTTAGTTCTTTTTTAACTCTCTTTTTAACAAAGCTTTCAATAGTTCTAATGATAGCTTAGGGGATAGCTTCAGTGTACATCACACATTTATTTCCTGGATGAAGTACTGAAGATCTGGGTTCTGAAAGCAGTTAAAGTAAATAGTATAATTACAATTCTCTTCACTACACTATACTTATAGATGTGGTTTTACATGCAGATTATATAAAATTACATAGATAGAAAGGAAGAAATCTGAACAGCTAAATTCAGTGCACAGTAAAGCCTCAGCTGTATTTAAGATAAGGAAAAAGGATTATCATTGAAGCTGTCATACAGATAATTGCCTGTACTAAAAATAATCATTTGTTGTTAGTTATAGTCATCAAATCAAGTTATAGTCATGTCAGATCAAAAATAAACTGAGATATACACAATAGGAAACCAAAAGAAAAAATATCCTATTCACATGAAAGTATCTTGGAATTTACATAGATGTAAAGAAGTGCTCTTGATTTTGTCATTAAAAATTCTTCTTTCATTCTAAAATAAGATACATAATAATAATGAGATCCTTTTGATTACTGGATGTAATACAAACTAACAGAAACAAAAGCTACTATCTCTATAGAGCACAAATGTTCAAGGTTCCTTGGAGGCAAGTTCTTGTAGCAGTGTGAACATCCCCTGTTAGACCCCAGGCCTTCCCCACAGAAGGGATGGGGACCATCAAAGGGCATTGAGACTGGCCCAGGTGAGCACTGAGGCCCAGAAAACCCTGATCATTTGGGTTCCCCAGATTTCCTGCTCATGGAGAGAGCTCCTGCATTTTTTGTGGCTGAAAGCAAGCCCCTCAATAGCACATGATCAGACATACCTCTCTCCATGTCACAGAATAGCACCACCCTAAATTAAACAGTTGAGCTGTTCACAGCTGCACAGATTATATCCATGATTAAATTTACACCAAACTCAGCCTCCTCTGGATAAAATAAAAACCTTCCCCTGACATTTAAAAGCACAATCATCCCTTCTAAAAGTTTGCTTCCCTAATTCTATCATACAAATGTTCCAAACTTTTGAGTTATTCTTAGTGCATACACAAAGTTTTGCAGATGATTATTTCATAATTTGAATTTAAACCATATTTCTTTTATTTTAAATAGTTACCTTGTACATAAATTCAAAACCTTTTCCAGGTCCCAGAAACTTTTTCCCGTTAAACATGAACTTTCCATTTTCTCCCTTCTTATTCAATTAATGACATCTTCTCTCTAAATGCAATTAGCAAATCAAAATCTTGCTTCTGCTGAGTAAAATATCTTTGTTCAGAAATATTTTGACCAAAAGTTGCCAAAAATGGTGGCCTCTTTTAATTTAAATCCTACCTTTATATAATTTATTTTTCATTTCTGAATACCAGCTTGTTTTAATTTCTCACTACTTCCACTGTGAATTGCTGAGAGAACCTTCTGCTGATCTATTTCTCTTGTGAGATATTTCAGAAGTGATTCCTGCCTCGGTTAGCATTCCTATGGAGATGACATTCCATGCAATATTCATCTACTTACATGCCTTAGTTATTATGGCAGTTCCTAAATAGACAGTGACTTCTGTGAAAACCAAATGCTGCTAAGTAAAGTTTTCTCCTCTGCTTCACGTCATTAACCTTACCAGCACTGTGCCCAACACAGTTCATACACTCAAGTATTCTGGCTGTGTGATAAACTGAAATAATTTTGCATTTGAAGATGATTTCCTCTTTCCAGTATCTCTACATCTGCCCATATCTGGATCATTGCCAGAATCCAGATTACTGCTCCCTTTATCTATGCTTAAATTACTATCCAAGTATTAATTATTGCCCTCACTACCGCTTTTAAATAATTTTAAAACATGCTTAGCACTGCCTTCTATCATTTCAACACACATTAGTTCTGTAAAGACTCTCTTCTTTACCAGTGGTTCAAAACCCAAACACCATTTTCAGGAGGCAACTTGAACATTCCCTACTTGAATTTCAAAACTACTGTTTGACTCTCAAGAAGGACTTTTCTTTACCTTTCAGCATATATATTACTGCTGACTTATGCACTTCTTCACAACACTCTGTCAGCTCCATAAAAAGTAGACAGATTTCTGTTGTGCTTTACAGCTTAAATTATCACTTTTTTTTTTTCCTCTGAAGCATGGATTTACTTTCTTTTTTCACACATAATCTCCAAGTAAATGCAAAAAAAAATCTATGCCACTCGTCAGCTACTGGGCAGAAAGCATCAAAATTCAGTCATGCTTTATACATTTTGGGGGAATGTGCCTTTATTAAATATTAAAACCCCAAATCCACTGTCTTACCTGAAAGTGTCATACCCAATCACATTGGTATGCTCAGGGTCAAGAGTAGCAAATGTCTTTCTGATTTCTTTGCCACGAGATTCAGTCATGTTCTTCAGTTTGTTGAGGACGACAGAAATATCAGCCACGGGGAACTTAAAAGAGGAAAGTGAGACACACATTATAAAGACCTGAAGGATAGGATGCCATCCAGAGGGAGCTGTCCAGGCTGGAGAAATGGGCGCATGGGAACCTCAGAAAGACTATGAAAAATATCTATTTCTTAGAAAACATCAGATCTGCAGTCTCAGAAAGTTTAGTGCAGCTACAATAAAAGAATGCCCACTTTTGCTTGAAAAATTGCATTTTCAAAGCAGATGTAGAAACATTTAAAGTACAGTTCTAATAACTTGGTCCATTTTATGTTGGTGCACCTCACTGAATTCTCAAGTCATAAATTTCACCATGTTAAAGCTAATTTTTTACCAGTGGCTCCAGTGAAATGTTCCAACAAATGGTCTAATTCATTTTGGACTACATTGTCTTACATACACAGAAATAGCACACTGGAAATTTTTTAGGAATTAATTTTACCTCTTAGGTATATAAATGCTTAATTTTTTACTTCTTCCTAAATAGACCATTAAAATAAATTTCAACTTAGATTAAACAGAACTGAAGCACTAAGGCTTTCAATCTATATTCAGATTGTTGTGTTAGTACTCTACTGAAGATTTATTTGCAATACTCATTTTTAATATAAAACATAGAAGTATTTAGTCATTAAATTAGGGGTGACTTCAAGTATGATTATCTGCTATGCCCTTATATCTGTCATGCTCTACCTAGCTTAAAAAGCACAATGAACTGCCTGAAAATACTTTTCTCCCATTTCTTCCAATAGCAATTATTTGAAATTTGCTATGACTGGTATTAAAGACCAGGACATAAAACTGGGCCTCAGTCCCAACTGTGTTGATGTGCGTCTACAGCTTTGTATCAGTTCAAAGTGATTGAGAAAAGGGTATTTTAAGTCCCTATGGCACTGCTAGAGCAATTCAACATGATCCAAGTTCAATCAATACATCAGCTCTTGCAGGTTTTTCCCAGAATTGGAGGAGACAATTTCTGCCAATGCCAAAACCCCAGGTGCAGCCCTGGCAGGCAACGCCCTTCGAGGCAGCAGCTTGGAGCAGCTGGACCAGCAATCAAGGAGTTTTAGAGGAGCAGCTTTTCCAGGCCCCTCTCCAAGATGTTACTGTTTGGGGCAGAAGCACAAAGCCTTCTGCTGATCAAGCAAGGAACAGGGAGAAAAGACTAAGCAGAAGGATTCAGAGAACAGAGTATTTCAGGATGGACAAAGTGTTCTGAATATTTAAGAGCCTGTTGTCTCTAAATTATCAAAACAGCTATTTTTACATCTTTTTTCCTAAACTACATATTCCAAATACCTACATTGGCACTGAGTATCCGGGCACCATGGCAATAATTTCACCAGCTTTCCCCCTTCCCATGTAACTCCTGACGTGTTTCTAGTCACAGTCTAGTTTGGTTTGATTGCCTTGCTTGACTCAGAGATTGTTATGCCGAATTCAATGGAAGTAAAATCCTTTTCAAGTTTGTGCTGCAGCACACAGCAAAGTTAGAATTGATACAGTTCAGAGATGCTGAATTCCCTTCCAGTGATGCCTTGTCTGAAACAGTCCTCCATAAACCTGGATAATACCAGTTGGACTGTGCACAACACACCTGTTGTGTTTTACAAGCAAATCTACACTTTCTAAATAAATACTGTTTCCCTCAAATTGAAAAAGAAACCAGAAGTGCTGAAAAGTTTTAAACGAGGTCCTTGAAGTTTCTTTCAGTAAAGGTAGCAATCAAGACAAGACTCTGTGATTTTTCTCTCCATTTAACATAAAAACAATATAATAAGTATAATTTTCAAACGGAAAATTAAAACTTTACGACTATCTTAGATGGTGTCAAACAAAATTTCAATATGATTACCAATCAGAATTTCACCTAAATTACCATATGCCTACAGAACTGCAGTCAAAATGGCAATTTCCATGAAAAACATTCCATATTTTATTTCACCAGTTTTCAGAAAACGTACTGATGTGTTCTGCTGAAAGGAAATCTCTTGTCTATTCAGAAGGTAGATAATTTGTTTTCTAATTTTAGAAACAACTAACAAATAGCCATCTTTATATTGTTTCCCCTTTTCCCAAACAATCTTCCAGCTCTGATCTTCTCTAGTAATTGCTGAAGTTGTTGTGATTTGAGGATGCCCTGATGAACTGAGGCCAGCTTCTGGAGCTCAAGTCAAAGGCTGAGAGTGAAGCACCTACCTCTGGGAGAATCAACCTCTTCTTTTCTACCAGCTGCATTAAAACCTTAATTGTACAAAGAACCTTTCAAAATTCACTTCAAGGACGTATTTTCAATGTCGCCTCTTCCCATTTTGCAGATTTTGACACTATACAATCATTCAGTCAGGAGAACTAAAGTCTCATCCATTTGAAGCAAAGACAATCAATGCAAACAACATTCCAAAGAACATTTACAATCCAAAGATGAGCTCTGCATTTTGGAGAAAAGGTTTGGTTTTGACTCCACGAGGAGGAGAAATCATCCAGCAGGAAGGAAAAACACTGGATTGTGTTTCAGCTTTGTACTTTACTGCTTTAAGCATTTAGCAGCCTTAGCATTTTACATTCACAAGCTTTTTGGAGATCTTCCTCATTGTTCCAGAGAAAGCAGATGGTGCTAATCCACACTAATTTACAAAAAAATTTCACCATTCTGCTAAAGTATAAAGCAGCAGAGGCACCCCACCTTGCAATTTATCCTTCCTCTCCCCTCTGAAGGCAACAAGAAAAGACAATAAAACTCAATAAACACTGTAATCTTGAAATCCTGACTGTGATATGAATTTCTAATATTACAAGGGAAACGTTTTGGTAGAAAAATGTATACAAACCCAAAAAATCAAATCAGGACATAAAATATTCTCATCAGTATTACTAAATTACATGTGTCTACATCTTGAGTACTGAACACTGCTCCGGTCTCTACATCTCACAGTTACTCTGCAAGGACAGACTAAAAAGGGTGAGACTCTTAGCTGCACAGGATTAGGCTGAGGGGGAAGAATGCTAGATTTACAAAATTATGAGGGTGGTGCACAAGGTGAATGGGACCTTCCCCAAACCTCACAACAGTAGAACTGGCCTTGAAACTAGTGGGAAGCTGGATTAAAACAGATAAAAGGTACTTCTTTTATCTGATATTTGTTTTTCATAGCAGACAGTGAACTTTTCAACCTACTGGCACAGAAAGTTGTGGAAGCTGACAGCATCTGTAGGTTCAGCAAGGGTTAGATCAACTCAGGGACAAGAGGTTCATAAACAACCTCAAGAAGGAACAGGCAGGGATATCCCTTGTCAAAACCCCTAATGCAGACCAAGTGGATTCTGAGAAAGGAAAAGGGATTGGACAGTAAAGAGTGGCCAGACTTGCATGTGCGCCCAGCTGGCATCTCCTAAATCCATTGCTAGACAGAGAGCACTGGGCTGTGAGCTTTGAGTGAGGAAACAGCATAAATAATTCTGAAAATTAATTATTTCAGATTCATCAGAATCAGATGATTCTGAAAATCACAGTCCTGAGAGGCAGTAGAAATTATAAAGAGCCTGGCTTCACCTCATTTGCATTCTTCTCCATGTAGTTGAACGTGTATTCATCAGCATCCACCAAAAGAAAGTTGTGACCATGGAAACAAACTCTGGCTCCAACAAACAGATCCTGAGCCTTGTAGTATTCAGATGGCTCACTCTTAAAAAGTTCCTGCCCAGGCTTCTTAATGCGACCTCTTTCCAGGAACTTCCCACCAGCTATCCCTGCGGGAATAGAATTAAAAATAATTAATTACAGCTTTACTTGGAAAAAAAAAAACAAAACACACACACACAAAAAACTCTCTAGCAATCAACAAAAAGACTCCCTAAACCAGAGTATTTGTATTTAAATACCACATTTTGTGCTCGTTTCCTGTCTCAGAACACTCTCTTCCCCTCCCTCTCACTGCTAAAAGGACTGTCTCTGCCAGTGTCCACAGCAACAGTGACATTGTGCACATTCTGTGACATGTCTCATTTGAATGCCTGCCAAACACCTTCCCTGCTTTGCTTTTCTTTAAACCAGGACAGAAATGTGCCTCTTCAAATCGTTCCCATAACCCTGTCGCCAGCCTTGGAACTGGCCCTTGAGAAACCTAAGACCCAAACAGTAAGATGCAGGCAATTATCCTCAACTGTTAAAAGCAGAAAAAGGAAAATAAAAATCACAATTGAAGAGAGCACTGTCCTACGAAGATTGTGCATTCTGATGCACTATAAATTTAAATTCTTTTAAAGAGCTTTTAATTTATTTTTTTTAATGTAGGAGTGACACGATACTGTCTTCCACACATTGTTCTGCCAATGCAATTTAACTGTGATCTGCTCTTTGCTGTGTGAGGTGAGAATGTCCCGTGGCTCCTCTTCACAGTATAAGGATTTTATTTGTGACACTAGAAACTGCACGAGGTACTCAAGGGTGAATAAGATGCCAAAGGAACATTTCACTTTCCTGCATTAACTTCTGGTGTACCACAGGACTGCACTGCACAGACCAAACTTTCTGGAAAACTTTCTGTCACATGTTTCGTTTCACTGGGATGTGTGCCCTACAACAATTCTGGGTTTTGCTTCCTGTTGATATTTCAGCTTCCAAGCCAAAAGCTGACTTTAGTAATATTTAATGATGCCTTAATATCAGGTACTGATACAAGTCCAATAAAAGGCTGATGAACAGTGTAATCAAATGGCTTTTGTAGTCAAAATTATAAATTAATGTGAAACCCAAACTACTTATTAAACCAGAGTTTGGAGCAGATGTCTGTCTTAATTGTTTTATTAGCACCATAAAAGACAAAAAAACCTCTCCACTATGGTAATCATCAGACCTTGCTTGAAACAAAAAAAATTCAAATCTTTAATGTGACTCTAATGTTAACACATTCTTTTTTCACCCAGCTATAAAAACAAATAAGAATTTTTTTTAGGTTATATAATCCTGGCAACTGTTTTTTATATTTAATATGTCTCTGTAAGATTGGAAATTCACTCTTGCCTCTCTATTTCCCTGCCACTGTGCACTTATATTGGAAACCTACTTCTGTCCCATAATGGCTTTTTAAATGTTACAGGTTAATACCTTACAAGTAGTATAAAGAAAAATGACTGAAAATATCTCATTAAGTTAGAGATTTTACACTGAAACCTGATAAGGAGTTTTGATGGAAATCTACAAAAGCCAGGCTCAAAGCACAAAATAAACACCACCACGAAAGACCCTCTTCCATTAAGATCAGGTCAGAGTTTGCAGGTGTTTGTACAGCTGTTGGCTGGGTCTTATACTGAGTAAAAAAGGGTTTGTGATCTTCTTCATGGGGAGCCCAAGTTCTCATGCTTTGATCCCCATCTCAAGAAGTGCTTTAAGTTGTCCAGCCCTGTGAATTTCATAGTTTCAGTGTTACTAATATTAGAGTGAAGTACTTCTCTGAAACTTTCAGGTTTGCTGAACATGGAAAACTAAGAGCAACTTATTACTTCTACTTTAGGACTGAGATTTGAAGCATCACTTGCCAATTTGTACCAGTTCATGTAAATAAAAAGGTAAAATTAGCCCTCTGAACCTGTGCACAAAAGGGATAGCCAGGTTGGTCTTTTGGATGCCATACTCCTTTTCCTTAGCCACCATTACCTGACCTCTACAAAGCATTCTCAGCATTGAAGAAACTCATTCACTTTCCCTTCAGCCATGACCAAAATGTGGGAGAGATAGTGAGAGAAAAGAAGTAGGGAGAAAAAGAAGGTGAGAACAAACAAACACGAGCAGACCCAGGCCTCTTTCCAACTGCTGCTCTACCTCCTCCACCACATTCCTTTCCTCTTCTCACTGAACTTTCCAATGGCCAGTTCTCAGTCACATCCTTCCATTTCACCTTTCCACCACCTCTGAAAGTCAGCTACTCCATTCATTTCAAGAACCCAGGGAAGTTAAAAGTCCACTTACAGACACATGCCTTTCATATGTGCCTTGAAGCATTTGTTACTATTAAAAATTTGGGCAAATTATGCATTTAGTGTTTCACATTTTATCTGACCAGCAGTGTTCAATGATCTCCCAGATAAAATCCCTGCATATATTCTCATTCCAAAATAAAAGGAAGGCAGCCAGCAATATCTAGCCTGGCACTCATGCTGCTGCTGGCTGGACCAGCTGACCACATCTGCTCTGCAGTGTGTGGCTTTGACTCTTCTCTGGGTGCTGTGGGATAAATCTGGAGTCTCAGCTCACAGCTATTATTATTGTGTGTTCAAGGCTCTCTGGGGCCTTGTCTAGTAGAAATGGTGCAAAGGAGAACTAGAAGTGACTCAACAGGTAGTACACATGCTTGGGGTCCAAGATTCAAACTGTTCCCTGGGCTGCTTCAATTTAACAGTGCAGCTGGACTTTTAGCACCCTTTATCTTCTGCACATAAAAAATGCCAATCAGACATGTCATTAAGTGGTGGAGAACTGAGCTGCTCTTGATCCTTACAGCAGCATTCCATATTAAATATATACCAAAGTGTGTGTGTATTTACACACTGCACAGCTGCAACAAAAGAAGTTGCATAAATTTCAGGCCACTGGATGGCAGGAAGTGAATAAAATACTTATAACAAGACAGTGATGCCATAAAAGTGCAAAATCTTGATGCTGTAGTGGAGCAGGATTAACTGGGAATGCTCATTGAAGTCCTAAGCAGGTACTCTACACTTTATCAAAACACTTCTCAGAGAATTTCTTGTATTTTAGCTGGGGTTGAGGTCCCTATTTATGCACTCATAATATAGTTTGTTTACTGCTCTGACACTGTTGCTGAAGATGTTTAGTGGGCTTCACAGAACGACACTAATCTCTCCAACAGGGTCATGCTTAGGCAAAGCTCCCCCATCTCTCTGAACTACAGAACTACTTCCTGACATCCTTCCCACTGCTGTGTCCTTCCATCCATGCACAAGACTCTTCAGGAAAATAAAAAGATGCTTGAAAATCACAAAACCTTTCACATCCTCAGCTGGAGGCAGCTTAAAACAGACAACAGAGGCCAAAAGAATTTAAACATTAGAACATTTGGTGACTATGCTCCAGCAATAGGGTAAATGTGGTCAAGCAACTGAGAAATAACAAAGCATTTATTTGTCACTTAAACATTGTCAGTCTGGCTCTTGGAATACAGTTCAGTATTGTACAAGAACACACATCCAGACTCTAGCACAGGGCAATCTTCCCTCTTTAAATGCTCAGGACTCCATGATTAATGATGAAGTATGTAAGAAAGTGTCACAGCTGTTTGGCTTTCATGAGCTGCTTCTATACAGTGGAAGCTGTATAGGTTTCACAACACAATTTTGCAAAACAAAGGATTTAGTCTTTCATTCTTGATGTCTTTTATTTCCTGTCCCTATTTATCATCAGTTACAATACTATTCCTGTATGTTATCCACAACAAAAGCAAATGTTTAAAGGTCAGATTTTCAAATTAAAATGTAATAAAACTTCTAAGGCATTACACTTGCAGTTCCCAAAGGATACTGTGAAGTACCATCATGCAATGAACAATGTAATTCTGAGTGAGGCAGATCATGAATTACTATGACATCCAACTATGCAAGATAATGCAGCAAGCCTGCTGATGTAATTCCCACTGCATTCAAAAATCCACATCCCTCCTTCTGCTACTGCTGAGTCTGGCCACAATGTTTATTGTAAAATCTAACCAAACGAGCAAGGGAACTGGGACTGATTAGAGACATTGCTACACCTTACCTGAGTTTCTCTCTGCATATTCAAAAACGGAGATGGTGTCATCACAGAGGAAGAAGGAAACGATGAATTTGCGAGTGCTGTCGATAGCGTCGTCCGTGACGAGCTTCGCCGCGTAGCGCAGTGTGTTACTGTCCATGCCATACCTCCAAGAGCAAAGCCACGGGGAAGAAAGCAAAAGCAGAGCGTGAGAAAAGGTTTCACCCCTAAGAGATGCCTTCTCCCGAGTTTTGCAGCGTACATTAATTGTGCTATTACTGCACCAAGAAGGAAAATGGCGTAAGATTCACTGCTTTGTCAAAAACCATTTTCAGCTTAAATTAACAGAACCAGATAGAGTCGGTCAGAAAGAGAGGAATAATTTTCAGGGGAAAATTACTTCTCTGCCACAGGTCTGGAATTAATTTTTATTCAAGTTGAGTTGCAAATCAAGGCCCAAGTTGCTTTCCAGAAAATTTGTAAAGGAAGAACACATTTTGGTATGTATATTTTCAAACCAAATTTTGAATAGAAATTCATACTAGGATTATCTCCCACAAATTCAAGTCCACCAGATGACCTTAAGAGCTAGATATTTATTAAGTGATTGTATTTTAAATAATTTGCAGTGTCTAGATACTCACTATCAATATATTCCCAAGCCTTTTCTAACAGCCTTTCTCTCTTACAAAGATTCTCCAGGTGAATCTTTAACAGGAGACTTTGATTATTTTTTTTTTTTCTTCAACAACTGCTGCCTAATAAAGCATTTCATAATGGAAAGTAAAGCGTTAAAGCTTTAGTAGTGCTGGAGTAAAATGCATGAAATTCAGCAGACAAAAAGAAAAAAAGTAAGTATCAGAAAGTCAAACAAAAACAAATCTGTGCTGGTCTGCTGGATCATCCAAAATTCCTGACTAATGCCTGGACAAAGATTTCTGTCAAACTCCCACTGAAGACAGCAGAAAGAAGGAGATAGAGGATGGAAGGGTCATAATATTTGCCTTCTCCAAAGAGAAATTTTGCAGAGTTTGCAGAAAATTGGAGTACTATGTCACTGATCCAGGAGGCCTCATGCACCTGTCCCTTAAAAGTCTCATGAGTCTGGTGTATATTTTGTTGAAAAACATTACATCCCCACATAACATTTATCCCCTTCACAAAAATACATAATTTATAAAATTGAAATTATTTTTCACACACAATACCTGTCTTTAACCAAGAATTGCCTGTAATCCTTGTGGGGACTCTTGACAACCACACCTTGACAGGAGGACAAAGAATCTTCTTCAGTACCAAATCCATTATAAGGAGGAATAATTTTTTCTGGTTTTGGAGGTGGTGGAGTCTTATATTGAATTGGGGTGAAATCCACTGCAGCAAAGAGATCATGACCATTTTGTTACTACTGTGATAAAGGCATTTTACCAAGGATTTTAACTTCTAATATGAATAGTTATTAGCCTACTTCTGTAACAGACCACTGATCAAAGTCAAACCAGGATCCCTCCTACTGTTACAGAGTAAAAAAAGACTCCATGAAACCAACAGCAAAATTATTTCTCCAAGGGTTTCAGGATTTCATCTATAATCTTAAAATGTTTGAAAAATATCATTAAGATACACAGGCAAAAGCAAAGACAAATACGGTTTCAAAATGAGATAAAATAGTAAATTAAAAATTCTAAATTAATTTTTCAGCTTCATCCTTTGAGACAACATGATTAAGTAAATAACTGTCTTATGAGTTTCCTGCCCTGTGCTTTTGGCCAGAGGAAAGATATACATAAATAAATAAAATTTTATTCATTATTTAAAACATACATAAAACATCTTTGGTACACTAAAGCAAATAATTTCAGCTCACAACTCACTATATCCAGAGTTTTGGGAAGCTTTGTTTTTCCTAATTTTCCTCAGACTCAAGTCTTGTCTTGCAGTGATCACTGGTCCTGACTGTCCCAGGTACACAGCAGGAGCTGTCCTGACTCAGCGAAGGCACATCTGGTCAGGGACTTGCACTCAATTCCCACAGAGGCACCTCCCAAAAGTGCTGCTCCCCTGATTCTCCTTACTCCTCTTTTGGTGAAAATCTTGTCCCATGTGGCACTTTCTTGCAGTGCCCTTCTGCTGCAGGACAGCTTCCACAGCGCTCACATAAAACTCAGCAGAGGAGCTCAGTCTGCTGCTTAAATGTGGTTAATGGAAAAGGAAGAGGGTGAGAGGAGAATAAGGAACTTGCATTTGGGAGAAGCAAATGGGCAGATCTGAGGCAAATGAAGACATGAGCCACAGGAACACAGGATAACTCGGGTTGGACAGGACCTCAGGAGGTCTCCTGCTCAGCAAGGGGTCAGCCTCAGGTCAGAGGAATATAAGAGACATGAGAACGGTGTATAAGAGAGGACCGCATGAAATAAAGAGTTTTTTCCTTTAAAGTTTAACTTTTCTACCCAGAACTGAAGAGAGATGGATAACCTAAACTTGTAGCACTGGTTTCATTCCAAATAGAGGAGGATGACAAAACTGCTGTCACTTGGAACACTGAACTGGTTTGTGATTAAAATGTTTTAAACATGGCTATATCAGCAGATCAAAGCACAACACTCCAAAAATCTGACTTGCCCAACAGCAGTGTGAGATGAAAAATAAAGCAAGCATTCAGATGTCAGTTTTCCTTTAGCCTTAAAATCAGTACCTTCTCCTTTAGCCTTTACCTCTCAGAAGAATATGGTCTGCTTCAAAAAGCTGATACTTTCACCTGAATCAGTCAAAAAGGGGTTTTGCAAAACCAATATTCTTTTCCATTAAAAAGTACATGTGCCATTTCTGGGACTCAGAAGCAAAAATGCCAGGCCCAAAGAAAGACCATTCAGAAATCTTGAAAGTAATTTTCCCCATTAAAGAATATGTGTGTGTAAACATGCACCAAAACCACAGACTCATAGAATCACAGAATGGCTTGGGCTGGAAGGGACCTTAACGATGACCTCATTCCAAACCACTCCAGTCCTGGGCAGGGACACCTTTCACTAGACCAGGCTGCTCAGAGCTCCATTCAGCCTGGCTTTGAACACCTCCAGGAATCACAGAATCAGTTGTGACTACATGACTAGACTAGATGATCTTAGATGATTATCTGAGATCATCTGGTCCAACCTATGACCAAACACCACCTTGTCAATCAGACTACGGCACTGAATGCCATGTCCTGTCCTTCCTTAAAAACCTGGTGGTGACTCCAGGGCCTCCCTGGGCAGCATATTCCTATGGGCAATCACCCTTCTGGGATGAATGTTCTTAATGTCCAACCTAAACCTCCCATGGAGCAGCTTAGACCATGTCCTCTCAACCTGTCACTGGTCACCTGGGAGAAGAGCCCAAGCCCCACCTAGCTCCAGCCTCCTTTCAGGGGGTTGTAGAGAGTGATAAGGTCATGCCAGAGCCTCCTTTTCTCCAGGCTGAATGCCCCCAACTCCCTCAGTCACTCCTCATAGGAATTCTCCTCCAGACCCTTCCCCAGCTCCACTGCCCTTCTCTGGACCTGCTCTGGATGGGACATCTGAGATTTCTTGGGACAATCTGTTTCAGTGCCTCCCCACCCTCACAGCACAGAACTTCCTCTTCATATCTAATCTCAGCATACTCTCTTTCAGTGTGAAGCCATTCCCCCTTGTCCTGTCACTTCAGGCCCTTGTAGAGCTTCTCTCCATTTTTCTTGTGCGTTCTCTTTGGTTATTGGAAGGTCACCCCAAATTTATGGTCACCCCATATTTAGGTCACCCCAAAGCCTTCTCTTCTCTGGGCTGAACTGCCCAATTCTCCAAGCCATTGCCCATAGGAGAGGGGCTCCTTCCCTCTAATCAGCTTGGTGCCTCCTCTAGGCCCTCTCCAATGGGAAACTGTCCTGGGACCCCAGTGCTGGATGCAGCACTGCAGTTGGGCTCTCAGCAAAGAGGCAGAATCCTCCCCTCACCTGCTGCCCACGGTGCTGTGGACGCAGCCCAGCACACCTTGACCTCTGGGCTGAGAGGGCGTATGGGCAGGGCATGTCCAGCCCCTCACCCACCAGCTCCCCCAAGCCCTTCTCTGCCTGGATACTCTGGATCTGCTCATCCCGCAGCCTGGATTGATACTGGGGACTGCCCCAGCCCAGCTGCAGCCTCTTGAACTTGTTCCTATTAAACCTCCTGAGATTCCCGTTAAACTGTGAGATCCCAAATTTTCTAAACACTGTTTGAGACCAAAACACCCCATTTCCACAACTCCCCAGCGTGCGCTTGACACGGGCAATTCCTGATGCCTTAAACAGGGAGCCTGGAAATCGGCATAGACTGAGCGGGGAAAACCCCGATGCCTACGAGTGCTGAGCGCCGCAGGTAGCACACGGGATCCCGCGGCGAGATTCCCGGCTGGATTCCTCGCTGGATTCCTCGCAGGATTCCTGGCTAGATCCCGGCTGGATTCTCGCAGGATTCCTGGCTAGATCCCGGCTGGATTCCCGCAGGATTCCTGGCTAGATCCCGGCTGGATTCCCGCAGGATTCCTGGCTAGATCCCCGCTGGATTCCCCGCTGGATTCCCGCGCCGGGAACGGCGGCTCCGCGCTCCCACAGCGCCACCCGGTGGCGGCGCGGCGGAGGCGGCGGGGGCTGACGCTGCTCATCAACCCGAGAGCTTAATTTTTTAATTAGGCAATATGGAACAGCGCATTTCGGCAGAAACAAGCCCCAGCTCTTTGCTCAGGTGTCACAGGTCCTGCCAGAAGCGCTCGCGCTACACCCGCACGGGACCCTGGCCGCAGAGGACAAGAAGCTCCTGCGTGTACACGCTGGTCTCAGTCTGCACATTCACACACCCATAAGGCATTCATTAAGAGATGCTAAAGCATTTCCCCTTTTGTAAACTTGAGCACATGTGGATGAAAATTAGATTTATAAGCTAGAAGGAAATAATAAATTAAGAAGAATAATGTTTAATCCCTGGGGGATGTGTTGAATCCCTCACAAGTAAAGCTCAGAGTAAGCGAAATCCAAAGGGAAGTTCAGCACTTTGGTTCCCATCTCATCCCTGAAGTAAAATGATCTTGTGTCATTCATAGAACCATAGAATCACCGATTTTAGAAAAGACCTCTGAGATCATCAAGCTAAACCATTAACCCAGCCCTGTCAGGTCTACCACTAAACCATGTCCCTAAATGCCACATCAACCCTCACCTGTCTAGGTTCGCTAAGGAGAAAAATACAAACATCCAGTCTTGTGTCACCTATATTTTCCAGGATTTTAAAGGATTATATATTCATATTCTCTCCTGTTAACAAGGAAATTCAGAAAGAAATCGCCATGAAGAAATATAGGTTACAAAACTAGTCAGAAACTCATTTCTGGAACTTGTGAAGAGCCAGCTACCCAAGCTCAAAACTCATTTCATCTTTGCTCTGCCACACAGCATTAGGACAGAATCAGACAGACAGCTGGCACTCACACACAAAATGCACTCTTCTCAAGGTGATCACTGGTGTTTAAGAAAATTACCTCTGTCCAGTCTGGAAAATGAATCAATTCCTGCTTCTTCCAGGCTGTAATGTTTCCCATTTAAATTTACGGTGGGTAGAGAGAAAGTGAAAGTCTGGGATTACAAATTTCTACTTCCAGAAAGAAGAGCACAGGTATTTTTGCCAGGTATAGTTTCATCCCTTGTTACTGCAGTAACTTGGGGAGTTATTTCGGCTCATTTATCAAACATGGACCACATACTTATAGATTTCTCAAAACATCAAAATCTGAGTGAAATTGGAACAAGCACTGAGAACAGCGAGGAACAAAACAGCTCCAGTAACATCTTTAGCATATAAACAATCTGAAGACAGCAAAGCCTTCTTAGGCAGAAAAACTAAATTTCTCAAGAAGAATTTGTTGCTAGAGAGGCAGCATTAAACCAGCTTGAATGAGCTTGTCAGCTTTCAGTTTCAATATACATTCTGAGATTTTGGTACAGAGTGTTAGATTACCTTCTGCCCTCATTGAAGAACTGCAGGAAAACCCTCATGTGTTTGATAAGACCATATTTCAAGGAAGAGCTAAGTGCTACATACTTTGGATTAGGATGATAACTATACTGAATACCAGGGTATAGAAGCAGGAAAGAAATTCTGCCTTCAGAGGAAGACGACAGGCACCTCTGAGCATTAAAGCCAGGAATGGGAAAGAGAAATCCCACTAGACTTGGACAATATGAAGAGGTGGTGATAACCTGAGGAGATCATGGTGCTCTCTATATATCAGAGGAGGTGTATGACACAGCTGAGACCTTAAAATAATGATCTGCTTCACAACCGAGGTAAGAAGTAAAATAAGATGGCAAAAAAAAAACATGTCCACAACTTTTACGTGCAGGAATAAAGAAAACCTAGTGCTCATAGAACTGCCCATGCAGCTAAGACATGACAGTGTTTATCCTGATTTTTTAAAAAATCTCCATTTAAAGTCTTACTTCTTATGACTATTTGCCTAGTTACCTGGGCAAAAAGAAAAAAAAAAAGGCATCTGTATGTGCACAAGTATATTTAGAAGCTTCTGCTCAGTCTCCACCGTGTGTAGGGGAGAGGTTAAACACCAGAGACACTGACCTCTGAGGAGCCTAGTGAAAATTGGCAGGAGGCTTTAGTGCCCCGCCGAGGGGAAAGCAAGGAGCCAGCTGTTATCCCTGTTCTCCAGGAGCAGCTGCCTGGCCAGCAGCACAAGGCCCTGCCCCTGCAGCGGGTCAGGGCCGGAGCCTGAGAAATGAGGGGGTGGGACGGGTGGAGAGCCAGCACAGGAGAGGGACTGCAGGGTGCTCTGAAAAGCCTCAACAGCCAGGCTTGGGAGGTGCCGGGACAGGGAAGAAAAAGCAGTAGGAAACCAGATTTTCCTGGTTTTGTTCCATCTTGAATAAACTGTTATTTAAGAAAGAATACTTTATGCTCTGTGTTAAGGTACTGTATTAAGTGAGAAGGACAAGTACCAGCTCCTCCTCACGGCACATCAGCCTATTTCCCATTTCAGCAGGGTGACCACAACAACTACGTGGCTACAGAGTCTATTTCTCCTCCTCCTTGGCTGCACCAGCAAGCCTGGACAGGTCACTTCACACATTAATGCATTTTCTCTTGCATTCATTGTACTTCTAGGTGACAGTAATGCCGTCGGCTTCCTACTGATACGTTCATCCATGGACAAACTCTGCTTTTCACAAACATACTAAAATAGGCAAACTCCACATTAGAAATATATCATGTTCTTGAGGAGAAATCTAAACTAATCTTCATTCTCCTAAAAGGCAAATCCTGTGGGCAAGCAACTTGTGCTGAAACTGCAGACTCAAAAATAAATGTCAGCTTCTTTAATGGCTTTGGCAGAAGAGTATAAATTGAAGGGGAGTAATGTAAAAACACAATAACGAAACAGCTGGATTGATGCCATGAGGTGCTGAGTACTGTGCCTCAATGTTACAACTAATTTATCCACTTTATTACTCTTGCTCAAGTAAATGGTCTCCCTGGACTGGAACTGCAGTTAAGTCCATTCCAGTGTTTAATTGGATCGGAGTGGAATTCTGGAGCACTTTGTGGGACTGAGTCCACTGACAAGGCCTTGTACATCCACAAACACACACAGAATATGTAAATCACTAAAAGGTGAACACTCACTAGTTCTCTCTGAAAACCTGCTTTTAAGCCAAAACCTACCCTGATTCTACTCCTGGTCCTTTCCAGTTAAAAAGTCATACCTACACTTTTTTAAAATCCTTGTGGAGAAAGCAAAAAATACATTTACAGCAAAGTGTGTGAATCCCTTAGCTCTAAGAAAGTATTGTCTGTGAACAAGACAGGTTGCATCAAGATGGATGGTCTTCCATGACAGCCAGAGTCTCTGCCATCATATATCCTTAAAGGTATGTGTAAAACACTTGCCAGTTTCCCAAAGGTCTCAGCTGGAGCACATCTTTGTGTGTGTGGTGTCAACGAGGCAGAGAAACTGGAGAGAGCACTGAGAAAAATTATCACAGATAGAAAATAATGGCCTATGGAGAAAGACTGAAAGATTTTTTCCCTTAGCAACAAATGGCCTGGAATGCGGGAGTAAGGTTTTGTATTGGAATAGTGCTCAGATATGTACGAGGTTGTTATTAAAAGAGGATACTAAACAGTTGCTCCCCAAGTCCAACAGAGATAAGAGAAAAAATTTACTTTTTCAGTTTACACAAACCAGCTTCAGAGTAGCTTTCAAGCAGGATTTTAAACTATGAAGTTAGGACAAAATACCTCAGGAGGCAAAGAAGTCTCCTTTACTGCAGAGCAAGAACAGAGCAGACCACCTACAGTCACAGTTTTCTAGAATTCTGCACATCAGCAACTTCTGAATTCCCCTAACTTGCAAACCACCTAGTTTTTAACATCCAGAGACATAAACAGTAATTACTGAGCCAGCATTAGAGGAAGGGAAGGGCCTTTGCATTTGTGTATCACTTGGTTGCACTGCTTGTTTGATCCAGGATGGTCAGCTGCATTTCATTTATTGCCTGCTCTGAGTAAGAAATCCCTATTCTCTGTTCAGGATAATTTGCTCAGACAGAGGATATTGCTGCCAAAAAGCAACAGTGGTCTTGTCTGAAGAAATTCTCAGAGCAGAACCCTCTTTTCTGCATCTCTAAAGTTAATTTGCTATTATTGCAGGTAATACCATGGTTATTGAACATGGCTTCCTAACACACTGGCAAGATCAGGTTTACTTTGGTACAGAAAAGCCAAGGAATTATTGAAAAAGTCCTAATGAGAAATATTTTGCCAAATAAGAAATTTAGTCTTTGAATTGCAGTGCTACACCATTTAATTCCCCCAATGCAGCAGACAAGCTTTGATACACACACACACACACACGCACACACTATCAGATCACAAGGTAATAGAAATAGTCTGCTCAAGTGTTTTATTTCACAGGGGCAGAGAAAAGCCATTGTAGGATTCTTCCAACCCTTCTGAACAGTCAGATGCTCAGCTATATTTATTGGATGAATAAACTGCTAGAAAATAACTAAGTCATTTTGCAGGAAGATGATGGTCCATGATGGAACCATTAGCAAGTCTGACTGGTGACATTCAAAGACAGATAAATGAAAGCCCCTATTGTTTATTCAATTCCAAAATGCTTTTCCTTAATGGACATGGTTGCTAAATGTTTCCAGAATTTAGTACTGAAACTTCACAAGATACACACTCTAATGGTCCAGAACACACAAAACTGCATTGTAAAAACCAATAATGTGATAGACTAAAGCAGTCATGTCAGAAAATCTCATTATGTGAGGATTCTGACATTCATATAAAATGAAATATAGATAAGGGAGAATAATTGAGCTCATTCTACTTACCCACTTGCTACATGCTCTTTATTATTTTCTGACTGCAAACACGGCCATTGGAAGGGGAGGGAGAAGGAGAGAAGAAGAAAAGGTAGTCTATCCATATGACTATTTTGTCATTGTAGTTTTCAAACAGAGGCATTAGGAGTGGAATACATAAGTTATATGCTAGTTTTCAATGGAGCAATGTGTAAGAAATCCCTTCTGGATTACCTGCAAAATTATTGCTTTGCTGCTAACAGCCTACAACAGATTGTTATTGCTAAAGGTTTTAATGAACATGTTTTGTCAGTAATAAAATTTGAAGACAGCTCTGTTAAATTTGGAAGCATAAAAATGCTCATAAGGAAAGGATAATTATCACTACTTACCAATTCCATACTTTTTCCTGTAATGTTCTTTAGTGAATTCATCACAATCACAGAGTAATATTTGCCTTCCCCAAACATTAATTACTGCCCCTATTTTCAAGTCACTGTCTTTGTAAAATTCCTGATGCACTGCTCCTGTCTAATGAAAGAAGGAACATGTATACAGCAGTTTCATAAATCTCAGAATCACACAACCTTTCTTAAAACCAAGTTCAGTGTTTGTGATTTAACACATAACCTTCAAAGTCCATTGGCAAGCATATTTCACCCCATGTTAAGCTCCTTCACTTTTAAAAATGTGGGATTTTACATACAGCAAATCTCAGTAGTTCTCATTTGAGCTACTCTTAAGTGGCAACACAATTCTAATAAATAACTCTCTTGGTTGCAGAGGATAACCACAGAAATTACAAAAACTACGATAAAGATATTCAACAGCTGGAGGCATTCAATGATTTCTGACCTGCAGGACATCCCGAATGTAATAGGCTTTGTTTCTTTCTGGCTTTCCCAACACATTGAGCAGAGTGTAATTGGTGATGGTGCCCGGATGATACAGAGCAGCCGGAGCATTCTGCAAGGGAAGAGACCAACTCTTCAGAAATATGGGTGACACTGAAGAAAGAGAACTCTGCTACCTTAGCACCAGCAGGTTTGTTACACACTGGCTGTTACTGTCGTATTTCCTGGGATAATTTTTAGTAAATTCTAAGATTCTACCACCAAACGTAAAAGCCAGAAGTGTAAATTCCAAAAGCTTGTACATGTCAGAAGGAGCATTCAGAATCTCTCTCCAAGGGTAAAGTCTCCTTTCTCTTGGAAAGAAACAAAGGTCAGCATCCCTGAAGTACCACATCATTGTCAGCATCTGCTCTAAAGGCTATTATTTTGATTGGAAATAATTTTTAAAACATGCAAAGAACCATCCAGGGTTTGTCCTACCACTGTACAAAGCCAGGAGATTCAAGTCATCATGATTCTGTTGACAAAGATTTGGTTTTGTTTCTATTGTGAGTTTTAAAATTACAGCAGTAATTTATCCCAGTAATATCAAAAGTAGAATATATTTATGTCACATTTTTTAAAATTATGAATAAACTGCTGATGCTGGGTAATCAAAATGAGTTATTTTGTCTCACCAACTCTCCTAACTACTTTTGATTCCCCTGCTGCCATTCTAAAAATTTTCAGAGGAAAAAGCCAGTCCTTAAAACTGCATCATGCACCTCAGTGGTCAAAAGAGTCTGGTATCATAGAGCCACTGCTAAATCAGCATCTCAGAACACAGGACTTACAAGGGTGAGAAAAGTGTAAGATTTTGCTGGGAAGTTTTTATTATAAAATCTCATGTACACCTATATCATCAAGAGTAGATTATCAGTGTTAAAAGGAAAGGAGGAAAATACTTCCAGTATTTTATTCCATCTGTTGGCTGATGTTATTCTATCATCAGGATCTGTGTGGAGTGATACAGAAGTGTATCCAGATCAGTAATTTTATGATCATAACATCTTAAAAAGGATACAAACCCTTTGAAGATTTCTCTGAGTTGATCCTTTCTCGTGATTAATGCCCAACAAAGCTTATTGATGGATTCCTATTGATTTTAGTTGGCTTTGCTTAAGGTCTCAAACCCTTTTTTAAACTCAATTTCAAAAAAATCACATCAGATTTGCTATGAAGAGGTAATGCTACAGAATACTAAAACTGACTTTTCCAAAGGCTGCCAATGTAAGCCATAGATCAAACCTGATTTCACCTCAGTTTTACATAAGCTTATCAATATTAATTAGTTTTCTTGTCTTCCTTTATTGCAGAGTTTTATTAATACAGTTATCTTAATACATTAATATAGGAAAAAGAAAATTATTTCTGTGCCTAAATGTTTCTTCTAGTTTAAGCATGGCAAGCCTAAAGATATTTTCCATCACTTATTAATTTACTACATGAATATGTGTGCAAAACCTAAATCATGCAATTATCATTCACATTGTGAAAACACTTTCTAAATATTACTACAATCCTAACATAGGATTTTCAAAACAAGACATTCAATGTTTCTCAATTAGTGGAAGAATTTGAAATTTTCATTCCTCACCTTTGGAAGCTTAGCTCTTTTGAGGAAATACGGAACTACATCCCGGCCTGAGTTTTCTGGTAAAATTTCTTTTACATCAATAGTATCATCAGACAAATAATAACGAAGAACAAGTTCCCTTGGGCCAGAGAGCTGTGATTCTGGGTCATTCCACACACAAGAAAACCCCAAAACTTGTCCATCAAACTCCAGAAATTGTTTCAAGGTGTCAAAGCGCTCATAAGGGTGAAAAGGATTCGTGCTGGCCAGATGTCTCTGTAAAGGAGAAATTAAGAGAAACATATTTTTAATTATTTACTCCTAAAAGGAGGATCACAACTGCATGGTGCTGTCTAACCTTAGAACATGGGTTTAGGATTTTCAAATGACACTCACACCATTACAATACATGACACACGATTTATGCCACTATCAGAGAAGTGTTTACAGGGATGCTGTGCCCTCAGAAAAAAAATGTAAACTATTTTGGACTGGTTTTAATCCTTGCTTTTCTTGCAACAAGGTCCTCTAGATCAGAGAATTTTTAAATTATTTACAGTACAGCTCATATTTTCAAAAAACTGCCTGTGGTAATCAGATGACTAAAATACTAAATAGCATCACTCTTCCTGATTTGCTTCCTTAAAATTGTTTTTATAGATAATGTGGTGTAAAGAATCAATTCATTCTTTTCCCTTTGGTACTTTTTGTCATTCAACTATAGAGCATAGATTTTTAACTTTTGATTCACATACTGGCTATGTTTGCTCTCTCAAAACACACCCATAGTTCTGATAAGGAACAGCAAATATTAAAGTAAAGATACTTCCCAGCTGATGTGACCCATGACAAGATCATACCATATATTTCCTGCAGGTTGCTGCAAAACCAGTAGCACTGGGTTAAACTGGGACCCAGGATGATGCTCCAGTCCAAGGACTGCATTTCTGTACTGTTTGCTCTCATTTATAAACAGTGACCTGAACAGAGTGTTTCTCCTAAGTCTAAATCCACATGTTCAAAGGGTGTTAAAAGGAACAAGATAATCCTTCTCATCTACGAAATTGCTTCCAAAGAAGAATGGTGACAGACATTTATGAGACAATGTAAGCTGAACTGTCTGAACAGAAAACAATGTTGACTGAGAACAGTTTATATCGTTGTCTAAATTTTTCTTTATCCATTAACATATCTTCTGGCCTTAAAAATCTGAGAGAGAAAAAGCCCATTATTTCAGAGCATCAAATCTTAAAATAAGAAGAGCAGAACCAAGTTATTTACCTTCCCAGTGCTCTTCTTCCTCCTTCCTGACCCTTGAAGATGCACTGGACAAGCTAACACAGCCACAGAACCAGGTAACACCATTCTCATCCATGGAATATCTTCTCCAACAATACAGAAGGAATTTTTGCATGGAAAGGGCTCTTCAGCATTGGAAGGGGATGCTCAGGGAAGTGGTGGAGGCCTCATCCCTGGAGGGGTTCAAGGAACACCTGGATGTGACACTCAGGGCTCTGGTCTGGGTGACAATGTAGGGATTGGTCACAGGTTGGACTTGATGATTTCAGAGGTCTTTTCTAACCTAAATGATTCTGTAATTCTGTAAATGGTTTACTGCACTTTCCACTGACCTAATTTTCTATCCCATCCCTTACCTTCCTTCATGCCTCCCTTTTCTGTCCATGTACCAGGAGTCCAGAGAAAACCAATCTAACTTTGCTCAAAGTACTCCAGACCAATCAAAAAATTACCTTCTACAAATTAGGTTGGTTTTTGTTTTGTTTTGTTTTGTTTTTTCCACATAAAAGTGAAAGCATAAGGTAGCCAGAATCTGCTAGCTAACTCTTCTGGAATTCCTCAACAACTGAGAACATGAAGACATAGATTTTAGTAATTTTTTGTCTTCTGAAACTCTTATTTCTCAAACCCTTTTCCCCTCTCCATTCTCTTTTGGGACTGACAGGCCCAATTCTTGAATGTTTTGCTTCTTGTTAAAAAAAAAAAAAAATTAAACATAAGTGGGTTATGCAGTACCATACATAATGTTGACACAGTCTGACAGTATCAAGAGAACTCAGCATGTGTTTATATACACAGCTGTTACCTACAGGGGCTGAGTAAGGGAAAAGAAACCCATGGCAAGGCTGAGTCACCACAACACAGAACCAGATGTATTACAAATGCTGCTTTCCACTGGGGGACTACAAAAGGCTGCATGAATGAAGAGAAACCAACTTGTTGGCCTGAGAGTACCTCAGAGACATGAAAATTGTCCCACACATCTCAGTCACAGTCACCTTCCATCGCTGCTGCTGAGACCTGCTGCAGTTTTCTCACTGGGAGCACTAAGGATGCCACAGACACAGTGAATATTTGCTGCTTTCAGAGGACCAGGCTGGCTCTGTCACAACAGACAGAGCAGTGGCATTGTGGGCCAGCAGTCCTAAGAGTCAGGTCAGGTGTCATTTGCACTCAGAGTAATCAAGAAAAACAGAACTGAAAGAAACTTGTCATTATTCCCAAGAGAAAACATCACTCCTATTACTGCTCCCAGAGGGGGAAAAAATACCAAACAACATATCCTGCAAAAGGGAATCCATATAGAATCTAGGAGTTGTGAGTGAGATTTCTGGAGGTGTTCCCACACACTTACACTTACAAAAGAGGGAGGCAAATAAAACCTTATAAGCCTTAAAACTGCAGAACACTGGTTTCTGTATGGCAGAAGAATCTGCTTTACACATAGAAAGAGCTGTTGAAAACATGTAGGGGTAGAGATGAAAGATAACATATGAAGAGAAGAAAGGAGTCTGCAGAAAGCCATGGGTGGGCTGGAACCACAATTCCAATTAGATTTTCCTTTAAACACTTTAAAAGTGTTTATTATCATTAGATTAGCTCAAGCAAAATTGTAAGTAGAACATGTAAATTACAGTAGAATATGCAATAAATACACTTTTTTTTCCTTTTCTGTTTAATACTGGAAGGTTAATATTTTTTTTCCTAATTAATTTTATTGTTTTAAAAGGTGTATGGACACCCCAGAGAAAATTATTTATACAGTACAATGAGCCACATACCAAAATTTTTAAATTCAAGTTTTCTCTTGGGATTTACTATGTTGAAACAGCTACTTTCTATTTGATATTAAATAATTAATGTATGTAATGCATGTAACTAATATGCATTCAAATCAGGTTTTATTCAAATCAAGTTTTCACTACTCTTCTACTTTCTCCTGACCTTTTGTCGCTCTGTGATGTATGGGTCATCTGGACGGCTTGCAGGAGGATTTAGTCTGATTCCTATCTTCCTCAGGAAATTTTTTGTGTACAGGTCACAATCTATAATCTTGTATTTTCGGCCATAAAGGGTTATTTCTGTGTTGATATTGAAATCATACATGGTATAGAACCGATCCTCATGAGGAGGTGGGAGTGGAATCGGGTGCCGTCGAACAATAGTTCCTGTAAAACAGATTAAATTCATGGAGTAAATAATATCTGCTCTAAGGATCCCAACAGAATTAAGTTTAGTGAAGAAAAATGTGCCTTAACAGGGAAAAAAGTATGACTTATCAAGCATGGAGGCAGGGATGTTGAACTGAGCATCCTTAAGGAGCACATGGAAAGCAGAAAGAAGAGAGGTGAGTTGGGCTGATTGCTGAAACAAAGAATCCATCTCAAAAATACAGAGCCGGGACCTCACAACCCACAGTCTAACAGCAACATTATCCAAAAGAGAAAGAAAGGAGGGAAGGAGAGAGCAGAAAAAAGAGAGCTATTTTAACTTTGACAAGGCAATCACATATTTAAATTTTCTTATTCATAGTCTTTAAATGTTATCCTGACAGCATTGAATTTTATTACCTATTGAAGATTAAAAGACATTAAAAGATAAGGAAACTGCTATTGGCCTATCAGCTGAAAACTCTCAAACACATTGAAGAATTGGGTGATGCTTCAAAAGTACTCACTGCTTGTGAGCAAGAGACTGGAAGACCTTTCATATGAGGAAAGGTTGAGAGAGCTGGGTCTCTTCAGTCTGGAACACAGATGACTCAAGGTGGGGGAAACCTACCAAAGTTTATAGTTTGTTCTTCTATATCAAAGTTCCCAAATGATGGGAGAGAATGAAGATGGAGCCAGGTTCTTCTCCATGGTGCCCATTGACAGGATGAAAGCAAATTAAAAGATACAAAATTCCAGCTAAGCACACAAACCCACTTTTTTACTGTGAGGGTGATCAAATATGGGAACAGGCTCTCCAAAAGAGTTGAAAAGTCTCTATTCTTGGAGAAACCTGAAACCAAAAAGGATGTCCTGGGCATCTGGCTTCAGTTGATTCTGCCTGGGGCAGGGGCACAGACTTGACAATCTTAAGGCATCCCTTCCAATCTCAGTGATTTAGGAATACCACCAATATTTTAGAAATAACTGACAAGAACCAACTTAAGGGGGTCTGGGGAGGAGGGGATAAAGAGAAGCAGAGCAGAATGGAGAAAGAAACCACTGTGTGCTTTATTTGGTGTTTGAAGGGCCTTGCTCCTAGGTTAGTCCACGGAAATTCTTTATTGTTCACTTTATTTCCCTATGGAGTAACTTGTATGAAATATCTTTCTTTAGTACATTATCAGAGTTAAGTTCTAACTCCTACAATGAAAACATATCCTTAGTTTTTCAGGGGAATAAAGCAACAAAGCAGATTTACTTTACATTCCCATTAAAATAATTATTTAAGACCCATCCATCATCCTGATGTTTCACATTTACCAAATCCAACAGTCCGGTTACTGACCTTTTACTGTAAAATAAACTTTAACCCCTAATATGCAATAAATACAAGACACCTAGTTAGGATGTGTCCTCATGAAAGATGTTAGAAAATGTGGGAAGTATCACATTTTAATGGGATGCAAAACTGCATTGCATTAGCTTTAACAAAACCATATACTTAAAAATATTTTACTTGATTTTGGCTAATTCTTGGGTAAATCAACAGGCTGTAAGGGTAAGTCAGAGCATGCAAATCCTGTTGAATCATCACTTTAGTTAAATTTAAATGGTTTATTATTTTCTAATAAATGTTTTCTGATATTATATTCACTTTCAATTTGGTGAATAAGCCTCAGCTTGTTTCTCATATCACTTTTAAGGGTGAAACACATATACCCATTTTGATCAGAGGAAGAAGAATGTCTTTCCTGATTGAAAATGTCTTGTAAAGATAATATCTCTAGCAATCCTTTGCTTTTATTAGGTATCACTGTGCCCAATGTACACATTGTACAGGGTAAAGGGTACATTTCATAATGTTAAATTTGAAATTTAATAAAACCTGATCAGCTGGGGTTAAGACTCATCATTTTAAAATTGTTCTTCCTTCTGGAAAATAATAAATTTCATCTAGAAATTTGTTGCAAGCTGTGAAAGGAGCATCTGAATGTGCAGTTCTCAGGTTGCTCAGGATAGATTACTAATCCTGATGGTTCTTTGGTTGTTGAAGTGGGACATTCTCCTGCACCACCAAGCATTAATTTAAATATTTGCATCTGGTCAGACTAAAGTTCTGCTCTACTGTGTTCTTGAAAACGGAGTTGAGGTGCTGCATTTCTCTGACTGTGGTGGTAGCACTAAGGTCCCACACCATAATTTGCAGTGTATCTTCTTTTCTCTTAGGGCTTCGGACTATTTGGCAACCCCAGCAGCTGCTTAAGGAGATCTCACTAGTAGTGAAGGCCTTCTGACAACAAAGCTGGGCAGCAAATGGCTGGGTCTCTGCTGTTTCTCTTCTCTGCAGAAGAAATTAAATGGTATCCAGTTTCCTCAGCACAGCTCTCTGACTTTGCACAGCTCCACAGTGCACTAGACAGAGGAGAGGAATGAGTAATGCCTGGAGTTTGTACATGATTTGCTTGCACAGAAAGGAGGAGAAGCCACCATTATTATTCCTGCAATACAAAGAATTCATCCCAATAAACAAGAAGGCTTCTTACATTCATTTATTCACCCATCCAGAACATATCAAGTTCATTATTTGGCCACCATCAAATATGGCAAAATCACAATTATTTCAAGGCCTTGGGGGAAGCTTAAACTCTTAGATAATCTGTTATATTGGAGGAGCTGATGCAACTTCACTTTCCCACTTGTACTTTCCTGTTCAGCCAGCCGGCCTTGGGAAGCCAGCCAGGAGGCAGCTCCACTCTCTTTTTCAGCTGGCTGACCTTGGGGAAACCAGCCAGCTGCTGCACTCTGCTCTGGCTTGCAGGGTCTGGATTTCACTGGAAGCTACAGTCAACCCCATGGGAACAGAAATGACCTTTTGATAAGACAGTATCAGCCAGCCACAGTCCTGCTAAGTGGGAATTATATGTACAAAACACTTGCAACTGCCATATCTAGCCTGGCTCTCTATGGGAGGATTTTTTTGTTAATACTGAAAGAATAATTATCATTCTGGTTGTGGAAGAAGCATCTGGAGTTTGTTAGAGGTCAAGTTTACCATCCTTCTCTCCTTATCTTGACTTGGGCCTCGTGCACTGTGATTGTCCTGCTGTTTCTTGCTTTGATTCTGGTTTCTCAAGTTCAAGGTTTCTCCATTCCTTCCTCAGCACAGATGTCTTCTAATATTCCTAGTATTTGCCAAATAGCAAGGCAGTATCCAAAATTAAATGAAGTTTAAATTTCAGTTATTTAGTAGCAACCTTGTAAGTCCAGATTAATGTCCAAGTACAGCAGCCAATTTCATAAAGCAGTTTTTAAAGTCACTGAAACATTTCCCACAGATCATTTACTTCATTGCTTTGAGATTTTCATCAATGATAAAAGCACATTTTCTGGCTTTTCTTTTTTTTCTCTGAAGCCAGTTTGTTTTAGTTTTGTAAATCATAATTAAACTCAGAAATTCTTCTAGCTTCTTTGACTACTGCTCCTTCACCATTATCTTCCTGCAGTCTCTAAGCCTCTCCAAATTTCTTTCCACAAAACCACAAGCAATACAAGAGTACAATGGAAAACTGCATTTCTCCAATCCCACCATTCCTGGACACCCATTCAGACCCCCAAAGTCTGTGGGTTATGGCACAAGCACTGGTAATCCCATGGCTTCAAGCCATTAGGCAGCCAAGATAAGATCTACCTCTGTTGTACCCTGCCACAGCTCTACCCTCTCTCCAAGAAGGCTCCCAAAACCAGCTACTCCAGCTGTCTGGTTTACATCTCTCTTGACAGGGCAAACATCCAAGTTAAGGTGACCAGCACCTTCTGCCTTCAACAGTTCGATTCTACTTTATCCATCACTGGTTTTTGCTGTTCCTCCTTTACCCAACCCCTTTCCTGCCACTGCAACCTTCCATTTCTTCACAAAGACCGAGCCCATCCTCCTCCTGATGTCCCCACACCTTTTTCTTCATGCACTTGTGCTCTTTTGTTCAGTGCAGTTTGCCTTTTGGCAATCCAAGCTCTCCTACAGCTGAACTCTCCTCTACAAATCTCTGGAATTTTAATTAAGTGGAAAGTAGTATTTCAGCAGATGTGCAGAGAGCAGCATAATGGTCAAGATCCTGAACCTAGTTCAGGTCAGCTCCTCACCCTGTTATGACCTTTTCTGTCTGATCATGGGTAAGATTTTCATTCCTTTGTGCTTCAGTTTACCAGCTTCACAACGCAGACAGTTAAACTCCTGTTCTTCAGCTTAAAAATTCCCAGTCGAGATAAAAAATTGAACAATGTAAGATAGATAGATAGAATGAAAAGATGAAATGGGACAATTCTATATTGAAAATTGTAAGATTAGCAGTTAATGACTTAGTATATATTTTTAAGAAACATTGCTTTTCGCATGTATTCAACAACAAACATCTAGAGCCTTTAACATAATAACTTTGTCATTGGTCTTCAGTTACAGAGCATGAAGTTAAACTCCAAATGCATGTGAGTAGAGAATCCTCTGATAGGTGTCTCCATCACCTCTTTGACTCTACATCATATTAATTTCTAAGATAACAAGAATATTTATGTAGATGTTTATGATATAGGCCCCATATCTATGCATCAACTGTGATGCCCAAACACATACCAAATAGTCTTTGAGCCTTTCTACAGTTTTTTTTCCTTTCTAAACACAACCAATACACAGAGCTTCCTTACCAGCCCAGGTACCAGTGACAAATAAATTAAGTGCACTTTGGAGATCCTGGAACATTTATTTTTAATCCATCAGGTAAATATGTTGCATACATTTATCTCACATAGAGTACTCAGACAATCTCAGAGACTTCAAAACATCCTTCATGGAAGACTGCAAAAATTCTTGTTTCTCTCGGATGCTTTCAGTTAATTTTAGCTCCAGTATCAAAGATGACTCCAACAATCATTAACACAAAATACAACCAAGGAAACAGGAGGAAATTGTAGCCTTCCTGTCACCAAAGGAACAGGACTAGACTGCCAGGAACATTAGGGCTGAAGAGGCAGCCTGCATAATCCCATAGTACAAAGACAATGAAAATAACTACTGCAAAGGAATCAGATTTGAATTTGCCTTATCCTGCTCTAAAGAATCTGGCTTCCACCTTCTCTCTCAAATGTATCACCTCTGACTCTCTGTACTTCCTTTATCAGTGGACGTTTCCTCTAAACCCCAGAAGCAGCTGCTCCCACTCTTGGGGTGCACAAGTCAAGGAAAACCTAAACCAAATGATGTCTCCCACGTGTTACATGTGGATGCAGGATGGAGGTAAGGGAAAGAGCCCCAACATGCTTTTCTTCACATGAAAAAGCACTTGCCCAGGTAGGAGCAGAACAAGGCTTCACTGCATTCAGAATCAGTCCCTCCTGTTGATTCCATTTCTTCTGGCAAGAACCACTCAACACAGGGACAGCAGTGCCTGAAGTACAGGTTTTAGAGATTCACAGGCAATTTTATCTGAGTTCTAACAGTAATGATGCACATAACACTTTAAAATGTTATCTTACTCTGTAGACAGAGAAATCGATAGCATCTGCTGATCTGGGAAAAGAATAGGGTCATTAAATAGTTAACTTATTTTTTGAAAATTGCTGTGCTAAGAATGTATAAAATGTACAAAACATCTTTGGGGACTGGGAGGTGCAGTCATCCCAAGACATCCTGCTTCTCTGGATTATATCCCTTGAAAACTTTTAATTCTGGCAGCGACCCATGAACACCGAGAAGCAGCAGCTGTGTTCTCCCTCTGCAACAGGATGTTGACTGCTAGATCACATTTTCTTAATATAAACCAAGTCAAATAATACCCCAATAAATGAGCACAGTAAACCCTCTCCCCGAAGTCCTCAGGCTGGTCCAAGTGAAGGGATGTGACACTGAGGCAAGGCAGCTTCTCAACTTAAGAGGCATCAAGGAAGAATTACTGTGCCAAGGGCACTTTAATCATAAAAAGAACCAAAAGCCAGAGGTACAAAAGACTCTTGTCTTTAATAATGGCAGAGACACTGCAGTAGCTCATGAACAATGACAGAGCTGCTGCCACAGAACTCCCTGTCAGTGCCAAGACTGGAGGAGCCAGGCTCAGGAATGGAGATCTAGAACACAAATTGTTTTTGCAGGAGTGACAGGACACGGACTAAGACCTTCCCACCACAGGATTTTGAGCTACTATATTCGAGAAAAAATTGTATGTTTGAGTAGGGGAGAGGATTCAGCCTTACAAAACCCACATCCTGAGAAACTAAGACACTAATAAAGTTCACATCTTGATCTGTAACATGAAAATATAATTATACCTGTGCATTTACGCCCCATTTTATCTATAAGAACTCACATTATATATCCTTTGGAATGGACCAAGACTGTACTGAAGAGAGACATAAAGGGGAGAAAAAAGGGTGACAATAAAAACAGATACCTTGACTCAAGCCACTGTCTTTCACTGTGGGTTCAATCACTTGAATTGTATCATCTTCAGGGTAGAAAAATATTTTACAGTGTCTGATTCTATACAGCTCTTGATTTTTCTCAGGCACTTCTTCCTCAAAATAGGCATAAAAAGTCAACACCTATTAAAAACAACAAATAAATATAAAGCAGCAAAATCCCCAACACTTTCTCAAAATATGTCAAATGAACTTGTATAGGTTATAAGTAACTAAATGTATGAATTTCAAGAGGTAGATTTATTTCTCAGAAATGTACGAACAGAAATCCACATTACAGAACATAAATTTAAAATTTTTTGTTTAGCATTTTTATTATCACAACATCTAAGCAGAGATGGAACTCTAAAGTAAAGAAATAAATCAAATACAAAACTGTCAGCAGGTTACTTGGAAAATCTTCCAAATAAAGCATTTCTGATAACACAGTGAGATGCTTAGGTACTGAAGCAAATTTTAGACTGCTATTCTATGAATTACTAGAAAATACGGTGCATGATGACAGCAGTGGCTTTACCATCAAGGTAAGTGGAAAGAGTTCTTTTTAAGCAGATCCTGCAAGTTTTCAAATGAATGGTACTGAAGACTATCAGAGAGAAATTACATTTTTCAGGAGGCATTCACAGCTGTGCAATATTGACATTTCAAAACTCCCCTGGTTCTGCAGTTCAGTGAGGGAGGAAATCTCAGTGGGTGTAGCAACTTCTCTTCATGGTCTCTTGTGACAGCAATAATGCAAAAAAAAACCCCCACCTTCACAGGGTAGGGGCTCACTGGCCCTCATTCCTGGAGATCCCAGCTCAAACTCAGACACCATTACACAAAGTTTGCACTTCTTGGCATCAGTTTTTAACCACCCACACCATTGCTAAGGGAACATGAAAGATGTATCAACTTCAAATCAGGATGCCTGCTTTGGTAAGTATGTGCAGGAAGGCATTATTTAAAACAGGTTTCCATCCTGTCCCTCCAACATATTTGGGTCAAATCACTGTTGATTTTTACTTTATTTTCCAAACTGTTTATATTTAATAAATGCAATTACCTTTACTCTGATTCATCAGACAACCTGAAGCATTGAAAAAAACCCCACAGTTTAGTTTTTTCCTATGTTTCAACAAGCACCTGGCAGACCATGAGTGGGAAATGTTTGAAATCCAGTAAACTGACTGAGCTCCTTCCATGACAGAACACACGGGTTAATAGTCTGCACTCTTTTTGCAGCTGCCTTTGGGAATCTCAAAGTACCTCCATGAGTACTGATGACAGAGATTTTATAACACTTCACAGACAACCACCTTCTTTTGTAAATCTGGGAAGGGAGAAGCAGCAGCTTGCTCAAGAGCACACAACAGCCACCCTGGGTCCTGCTCAGCCTTCCCAGCCCCATTCCCTTCTCTCAGGCAGGTTAAGTGCAAGATGAGATAATTCTGTTTCCAGAAATTATTTCGAAGGCTCAGATCCCACTGATTTTCAGCAACCATTGGACAGTATGACAGACACATTTTTGACATCAACTCTTCTGCACTGTGATCCTCCACCAGTAGAGAAATTATAACCAAATGACATGACCATTACCTGTGAAACCTGATGACATGAAATCTTCACAGAAAGAAATCGAGATAACTCAGTTACAGTTTGTTTAATTAGTACAACATGCAAATTTCTGGACAATGTGCAGACTTGAAAATAAATTTTAAAAATACTACTTGAATTGTCTAAACTCTGATTTACAGTGAGATTTTTGGTGACCAAATGATCCTTCCTGGCCTCCAGCTACAGTTCTGGAATGAGCAGGAGTCCTGTATAAATCTCTTGAGATTTATACAGGGGACTTCAGAGGTACTGAGGCACAGCCACTGTATCCCAGTCTGAACATGCTGGCTCCAGCTGCAAGGATCAGAATTCCATCCCTTGCCCAGGAATTGCTCTGCTGATAAGCCATGGAACCAGTGAAAACATGGAAATTTCTGTACCCTCTCGTCCCTGTTCTGCCAGTCCCACTAGAATAGGGACATTTGATGAACATATTGTTCAAGAACTCTGTCTCATTACTAATTGTTTTTAATTTTGTCAGTGATCTCTTCTGAGAACAGCTGTCTCATGAGACACCAGCAAGGCAAAGCAGTCTGTTTGCACAGAACTCCAAGCTCAATCACATCCTTAATACACTGGATTTATTTCTTTCTCTGAGCATACACCCATGCCCTGGTTTATTCCAACTGAGGAGTTGGTGCAGGTTCTTTTGCACTCACACTTTATTCTCTTTATACCCTACCAACATGCCAGTGTGTGACTGAAATATATGCAGCAACCAACTGTAATTTTGTAGATCAAAGCAGATGATTTGGGAAGCGTGAGGAGGGGAAGGAACAGAAATGAAAATGACTTACTTTTCATTTCAGAGCAAAGTAAGTCTTAAAAATACTTGAAATGGAACACTTCCTAACTCCAGTCTCATTTGCAGTACAGAACTACAAAGTTCCCATCCCCCACTCCTTAAAAAAATTAATGTTACATATGAAAACCAAAAATAACAAATATTGAATAAACTCCGCAGCACTTTGCAAAGTGCCACAAAGTTTCCCTGGCACTGCCCTAATCAAGTTATAAACATCACTTCAAAGCCAGGAGGCATTGTGTGTATACTTAATCATAGAAGAAATTAAATTTACACCTGCTTCCTATTAGACCAGTGAAATTACAACGACTGTTTCCCAGCCTACTTAATAATGAAGTTTTATGCCTGTCCAATTGAAAGTTAGCAGCCAAAATGGTAAGAAAGCAGCTTACATTTCAAAAGATAAACACCTACTCCAACCATTTCTCATTAAGTGCATTCTGCTGAGTGCCAGACTGCAGCACTGGAGGACAGAGCTGCATTCCAGGCTCTTAACTGGGGAAGCTAAATTAGCTGGACAATAAATACAATCTGCCATTAATACAAACACATGAGCCCTCCAGAGGCCAATCCTGAACCTGCAAACTCCTGTCCTGGACTGCCCTGTGGATGCACACATGGATTTATACAGGAATGCTCAGGATCAGCAAGCTCTTCTCAGCAGCCAAGCCAGGACCTGATGCTCACTGGAAGGTCTCTCTGCCTCCTGCTGAGCCCTTCGACTCCACAGACTCGGATCCAAGGCCTGAGGAGGCAACACACCCCTCCTTGCTCCAGGAAGGGAGCAGGAAAAGCAAGGGCAGGTCTGGCTGAAGCCTTAGCACCTGGGCACGCCGGAGCAGCTCATCCCAAGCATGGTTCTCTGTGAGCAATACCAGGGATCTCAGAGGCAAAGCCAACCACGGCACGTGAGCTGCTCAAACCTTGCATTTTCTTGTGGTAGTTCTGCTCTGCCAAAGATGAACGTGTAATTGTACTCCAATTACCTGCATGGCTTCTCTTTTAAAGCAAAAAATTATGAGATTTGCCTTTCTTCCCAATATTTAAATATCAGGATCATTTAGTCATGCAACATTTCTGCGATTTGCTGAATGATTCCTTTTTCTGGATCATTTTCCTTCCCTGATTGTAGGCTTTTTTGCTTTAGAAACAAAACATCTCTAAGTAGAATTTAATATGAATTTAAACATGACAAGCAACAACAAATTCCAAAACATGCTACAAAATTCCTGTCATCACAGGTTACACTGATTTGGTAACTCTCTTACTTTAAAGGTGTCACTACATTCTTACAAAAAAGAAAAAAAAATATCCCCAAAAGCCAACTAACAAACAAAACCCTAATTTTCAATTCCTGTGTCTGTATCAGACATATTAAATCACACAATAAAGAATCATACAGAAGTCCAGAAGTTAACAGGACTTTGAGCATGCAAGTATGATGCCATGAGTGAATCCCAAGCATGTAACACTCCACTGAGTAATGATTCCCAAATGCCCATGCACGCTTCCTCCTGGACTGGGGTTTACCTTACATTCACTCTTACCAGTTTGCCAAATAATTCCCTCACTGCCATTATTTTCACTAAAAAGGAATATGCTGCCCACTCCCTTATTTTTGTTAAATCCTGTAGATGTATCCCAATAATCATCTTTATATACTGCTATATGGCAAGACATATGTTTATATTTATTGTCCAATATATTAATGAAAAAAATACCCAATACCACTCTTTTTGTCTATCTAGGAGGGGTTTTTTGGGGTTTTTTTTTTTTTTTGCATGTACAAAATAGTCTTCTGAAATATCTGATTAATGGAATTTCATTGTTATACTCTGTCATATTGCAGCTATTCATGAAAAAAAAAAAAAAGGATTTACACATACCTGACGGTCAAATGCTATCCAAGAAGGAGGACTACTTCCTGAGGCTTCAGGAAACACACTGTTGGTAAGCTTGAGGGTCTGACCAGGTAACAGCTCACCTCCTATTCCACGTTTGTTTTCAAACAGCATAGGAACATTATTGCTGTAACCACAGATCTGTGATCTGTGGAACTTTTCTCCCCCAATCTGTCAAAAGTGCAGAAGAAAAAATTTTCTGTGTGTTTGTTTTTAAATTCGTAATAGCTAACCATCCAGGCAAGCAGGATTAATCATGCAAATATTTATTTATATTTACTTTCAATAGACTCTAAAAACCTGTAACAACTGGAATGCTGCAAGTGAAGTGACATTTTTTAGGGGTAAATTTGCCAGTCTCAAAGGCAAAAATGGAATAATATTCCAGTAACTTACCCAGGCTGAGAGATTGGATGGTACCAGATTTTTACCCCCCCACACTCCTTCCCTGCACTAAGGCTTGAGCACGTGGTAGAGAAAGAATCAGGTCACCCCCAAGAACTGTTGTAAAGGTAAAGGAGAAAGGCCTTTCCTACTCTCCAGAGGACAGGTGGAAACAGTTCAGCAGCACTCACAGGATGGCGTGCTCTCGTTATTTACCCTTGCATCCCTGAGTGCAAAATAAATTCCTCTGCACTAGTGAATACACTTGAATTTTGGGAGGCTGGACCTCCCAAAATTCATCCCATCTGAGAGTTATTTCAGAAGAAGGTCTCTGTAGTGATTCCTCTATATTATTACTAATTTTTCAGACAATTAAAAATGGAGGGCTTAAAAATACAGGAACAACCAAAAACAAAGCAAACCATCTTGCCCACTCGAATTTCTTGGCTGTGGCTGGAGACGGTCTTCAAGTGACACAGAAAAGCTTCTGGGCTCACAAAAATATCACTCCTGTCTCTGGGCATGTCCCTCCCAATAAGCTGCCTGCTTTGCTGGCCAGTTCCCTCCAGTGGAGGCAGCTGGTGTGAGCTGGGCTTGGGCAGCAACCCCTAATCAGTGTTGCAGGAGAGGACGGGGAAATGGGAAATGCCAACGGAAAACTCAACTTCCTTCCATGAGCAGCAATCCTGACTTGTTGGCTCCTCTCACTCTGCTATTCTTCCCTTTCTTGCCTTCTCAAATCCTCAGAATACTTTATCTGGCAAAGTGGAGAGGAGCCACTGCACCCTGGCACACACATTAAGAGGAAAAAGCCATCAGAGCTGTGCCCTCCCTCGGCCTGGGACTGGGGGAACATGAGGAAGATGAGGCTGAAGTGGGAGGAACTGATGCTATGGGTGAAAAGTAAAGGTGAAGGAAAAGGCTGGAACGGCAACATTTTTTACAGCAATGCCAGAGCAGGATGTCAATAAAGTAACAGGGGGACAAAACTGCCTCCCCACTCCATTTGGAAGACTGGAATCACTTTGTCACATGCATATGTGTAAACCACTGCTCTCCCAAAAGGTGCAGACAGTTGTAAGTTAATATCATAAATCAAAAAATGGCACAAGTAGTGCTTTTTCATGATGGCAACATTCAAGTGCTCCGAGATAATGTTAACACACACCCAGCAGAGCAGCTGGGGGAACAAGGGCAGGCAGTGAAGCTGCAAAACCTGAAAGTACTCAAGCAGTTCTTTCATTCTGCCAGTATGAAAGGGTCAGGAATCAGAAAGGCAGGGAACCAGCCTCATGGCACAGAACTATCAACACCAGTCTGCAGGAACTCCTGCACTTTGGGGTGACAGTCTGAAGCGTTCACCTGCCCCCAGGTGCTCCAAATCCGATGGCACAAGGCAGAGAGCTGCTAGCACAAACTGCTTTAGCTTGCTTAAGCTTGCTTAAAATCCTTTTGCATGCCACTTTTGCAAAGACAGCAGTATGAAAAAGAATGCTTGCTATTTTTACTTGCTATTTATTTAAGTCATTATTTTTAATACCATGATAATCAATGTCTATACCCCTGTTAAGGTTAGGAAAAGCTGAGCTAGCCAGAACCCTTTGAAACAGTTATTGCAAAAGAATAAGGTTCTCATACTGGGGACAGAAACAATCAGAGCTGTGGAAGCACATCCCCAAAGAAGATATTTGAAAGGTAAGCAGTGTTTTGAAGAAAGGTGAATAAAAGAGCATGCAGAAAGTATCATAATTTAAATAATAATAAAAAAGAAACAGAAATTTACTCCTCGAGAGGTAACTTAAGAATAAGAATTGCTGAATAAAAGAGAACATCAATAAAAGGAAATGCCTGTATGCAGATGAGGAGCTCATGGGTCCCCCTACCACAGAGCATAGCTCAGGCCAAGAATGTAACCAGACACCTTTGCAGGAATTCATGTCCAAAATGAAATATTTTATATCAGCACAGCTTGGTGAGCTGTGATATAAAATGTCATGTTTCAGTGTGAGCACTGACATTTAGGCATCAGGAGCAGAGAGCTTCCTGTGGTCATCCCACCTCTCCCAGAAGAAGTGAGGACAGGTGCTCTCCTGGAATCTGGAACAGCCAGGCACTGACAGAGGCTGGCATCTGCTTTGTAACACATCTGCACTTGGGATGGTTTCTTCTCTCTCCTTTGGGTGTCACTAAACATCCCTTTCTTCTTTTGTTTCTTTTTAAAAGAATTTTGTTCCTCTGTAAGCTGAGAAAGAGCTGGGGAGAAGTCAGAAAGGAAGGGAGCTTTCTGCATTTATCAGTCCAAATGTCCAATAACTACAGTCAAGCTGAATTTTTAGAGGGGATTTTCTAGACAGAAACATCTGGGTTATACTGAAGGTGCTGCAGAACAGATCCATTTTCTGGCACAGCAAATATTTAATTATTTTCCTTCTATTCATGTGTTAGGGAGAAAGGCACAGTTAGCAAAGCACAGTGAGGGTGGTATTTTTCCTGATCAAAGGAAAGCTTTTCATGTCCTCAAACATTCTTCTAGAAGCATTTGCTGTTCATATGTTCTTGGGGTTTAGCAGCAAAAGTATGGTGAAGTGTTCATCAAAGTAAGGTGAAGGGTTCACTGTTCATTCCTGCTGGAATTTCCAGAATTTAGGGCTGAAATCACAACATTCTTAAAATTTAATATGAAAAATACAGGATGAAACAGCTTCAATTCTGTGAAGAATCTTTTGTGTCATTCCTGTAACTTTTTGGGGTTTGAAAAAAAGACTATTTTAGATTCCTAATCACTTAATTACTTATCCTCTTCTTCCAAAAGCACCTAGGTCCATAGACAAAACAATCTCTTCTCAAAATCTGTATGGGTATTTCTTTAAAAATCCCAGAACAACGACAACAAAAATAGAAAGTTTAAGAAAAAGGTTAGTTATAATTGAGGATCACAAAAGAGAAAAATCACATTTGGGAAACTTCAGCTAATGAACTCAGACCACATCCGGCCTAAAATAGTGGCAGAACATCGTGCTACCTCCAAATTGAATGACTTCTAACAGAAATCTTTTCGAGAGCAGGAAAAGAGCTTGAATGTGTCTGCTGTGCTAATGCAGCTCAACTGAACAGGCTGGGGATCTGCTGAACAAAGCTGGACATTTCTGTGCGGTGAGCCTGAAAAATATTGAGGATCCACTCAATAGTGACTAATAAAAAGGTCAGGGTTCTCTGGCTGCAGCTCTTGGCTTTGCAAACTGAGCCCCTGCAGTCCTCGGGGAACGCTGCCTTGTGCTCCATCTTGCTCTGTCATACAGAGTCACAGCAAACTCCCCAGGGAGCTGCACATTCCAGATGAACCAAACCCAGCTGGAAATCTCCCAGCACAGCAGCTGGAGTGATGGGAGGGCCCTCAGCGGGCTCTCAGAAGCCAGGTTTTTAACTCAGTCCCACAGGAGCTACGGCAGGAGTGGCAGCACAGTTTCTGTACCCTGGATTCATCTGTAATTCCCACCTCAGAACAGCAGCTGCGCCGGGGATGTCCTGCTCAAACCCAGAATCAGGAGGAACTGTGGCATTTCTGAACTATTCTAGGCTGCTGATAAAGTCTCCTGGCTGCTTCAAAATAAATGCAAATGCTACACACTGTGCCAGTCAAATTCATGTGACTGATTTCCAACTCTTTCATCACCCCCTGCTTGCTGCAGAGGTCTCAGGATGTTCAGGGGTTGAGTGGTGCTGGCAAAGGACAAACCCCCTAAGATGCTGTTGCCAGAAACTCTGGTGCCACTCAAACAATATCACAAAACAAGGTGCAACACCAATAGTGTGGATCAGTACAGGAAAGGCATGGATCTATTGCAGCAGGTCCAGAGGAGGGTCAGAAAAATTAGCAGGGGGCTGAAGCACCTCTCCTATAAGGACAGGCTGAGAGAGCTGGGGTTATTCAGCTCAGAGAAGAGAAGAATCCAGAAGAATCCTTATTGTGGCCTTTCTTTAAGGGGGAGTGTAAGAAAAACAGAGACTGAATTCTTAGCAGAGCATGTTGCAAACAGGACTTTCACCTAGTTTTAGGTGAAAAGAGAGCTGATGTTCTGAGGCTATGTATAAGGAGGACATTTTTAACAACGAGGGCGGTAAAACACCAGGACAGTTGTCCAGAGAGGTGGTGGATGCCCAATTCCTGGAAAAATTCAAGGTCAGGTTGCCCTGAGGAACCTGATGCAGCAGAAGGTGTTCTGCTCATGGCAAGGGGATTGGCCTGGAGGACCTTTAAAAGTCTCTTCCAGCTCAAACCGTTCTGTGGCTCTGGCCTGCCCTTTCTACCTGGGAGAAGACGAAAGATGGATAAAGGAAAGAGCCCAAAATGCAGCCACAAGAGGCAGCTACTCAAAGATTTGGGTTTGGGGGTTGTGAACAGACAAGAGATCTGGGGGAGCAGGGCTAAGGGGCAGGAAGTAGTGGAAGGGGTTCAGGGAAAGAAGAAAGGACAGCAGCCACCCTTACTTATAAAGAGATTGGCAAATATTCTTGGTCAAAAAAACCCCTAATGTTTTGTTTTGTGGGTTACAAAGCAGCAAAAAATATTTCAGAAAGGAAACATAGAGACAGCCACAGTAGCACAGTTGAGGGCAATTCCAAGCTTCTGCAATAAACAAGGAAAGATGGAGAATTTCATCTTCTGTGAAGATGTGTGCCACTGAAGTTTGGGAAAGAATTTTTTGCAGTTTTTAAAGGATGTAGTTTCCCCCTGAGATCTATAAACTTCTTGTCCAATTCTCTAAGAAATGCCACGGAGAATTCTGTTGAACAGAATTTTCTCTCTGAGAGGGACTTCAAACATCAGGCAGGAAAATACAGTGGTCAGCCAGCATTTGGCAAATCTGACCCCTATGAATACATGTTCCTCACCTTCCTCCTTAGCTGCTGACATAGGCAAGGACATCCATCTGGCACCAGAAAGAAAAGCTGCTTTTGAGAGCAGGAGGCAGACGAGGAACACAAATAGAGGGAGTAACTGGTGTGGTAACCAGTGCCATCCCTGACACAGTCTAGGCTCCAAACACACAAACTTTTTCTTGCAGTAATAGAGCAAACGTTTTATGTGCTGTGTTTCCACCACATGCTCAAAATACCTGTATTGGTGGAACTTCTCGTCACCCACAAACAAAAAATACAGGCACTGCTGATGAGCAGCCAATCTTGGGACTTCTGTTTTAAAAGAGGTGAAGGGTTGGTTTTTTTTTTTTTTTTATGAATGGACCTCTGTGTACACAAAGTACTGTCATTTTGATTCTGAACACTATCTTAAAGCTCTGATTTTCTGGAGGCAGCCCAGCCACCTTAACCGACACATCCAAGGTAGACAGAACACACATGTACTCCCCTTCCATGCCTTTTGTGGGTCTACAAATGAGGCAGGTGGAAGCATTAGGAGCAGAGACAAGAGAATTTCACTAGAAGCTTGAACAGTAATGAGTGGAATTAATACTCATAATTGCAAACCAAGGGCTAACAGGAACAACAACCCCCTGTCCCCTGCGCATCCTTCTTCAGGGAATGTTTTGCCACTGTTGTTTCTGTGCAGTAAGAGGCGTTGACGGTGATGCTTACAGTCCTGACAGGTGGAAACACTTTCTTTCTTTTCAATTTATCTGCAGCAGTGACTTTTTTTCCCTTTACATATGTTATTCTCAGCCTCTCATTTGTGGAAATGAGTTGTCATTATTAACTCCATTGTCTCAAGGACTGATAAACGGAGCAATCTGGAGCCCTAATAAGGGTCTAACCATGGTTTTATAATATTGTCTCGTGGCACTTTGTGACAGCTTTCACACCTTTAGTTTTCCTAACACTACTTGCATATATTAGTTTTCAGGCACTGTATGCACTTCAGCATGGGGTGTTCTGCACTCTCTGCTAGTAACTCTTCCCAAGCACATGAAGTTAAATTGAATCAGTTAAGTTAAATTGAAGTTTGGAGAACAATAAAGCCACAGATATCCCTGAGCTGAGCTATTCTGCTTCCACCCACCAGGCACCACTGGCACACACCTATTCCAGCGCTGCTGATACACCCACTCAGCAGCCACCTCAAGTGTCATGCACACAATCCATCCTGAATCAGACAAACCTCAATTCAGCCAGAGACTGAGTATTCACCACCAGGCCATGTTTTTATACCCCTTCCAAAACAACAGCAGCCAGCTGTTTCCAGGGAAGAAGATGCCTGAAAGTTCCTCCCTGGGCTGGCAAGAGTGTGCATGCACACACCTGTGCAGTGCTGACACACAGAGTGAGGCTGGCAGTCCACGTATTTCTGCACAATTTCATGCTCCCTGCACCTGGGCAGCTTTGTGCCTACCTGGCTTGTGTCTACCACAGAATCTCAGACCGGCCTGTGGTGTAACAGACCCTAAAGACCATCGAGCTCCTTTTTTCATGGGCAGGGACACCTTCTGCTAGACCAGGCTGCTCAGAGCTGCACCCATCCTGGCGTTGAACATGTCCAGCAATGGGGTATTGACATGTCCTATGGGCAACCTCGGCCACATGTTTACAGTGTGAAAACCACAGATCCTCTCACAGGTACTTTAACATTATTATTAAAAATGTTAAAACACAGTTTCATTTGCCTCCTGAAGGCACCAGCTAGAGCACTGTGCAGAGATTCTGCCTTACCCCTGCACTGCTTCAGTCAATAGTGCATTCAGCGAATTCCTACCTATCCTCAATAAAAAACTTCGAAGTAGTGGCAGCCTTCTCTTTCATTTGCTGTGATAAAATTACCATCTTAATTATTTAGCCTGCATTAATAGTATCGACAGCCCTGAAAGGGCGCATCAGCATCCCTGTCATTGCCCTCTCTGCCAAAGCCCTTTTGGTTTATGCAGAGGGTCTCTCTTGGTCCCTGTTTCGTTGTTACAGCTGCAACAAGAGCTCAAACTGCCCCAAAGCAGTTGCCAGATCACAGATCAGAGAGGTTGGAAATGATCTCTGAGACCATCGCGTCCAGCCTGGACCGATCACCACCGTGTCACCACGGCCCT
>VWZN01009187.1:33481-65317 GCA_013396955.1 Regulus satrapa | reverse complement strand
GTGGTTTCTTTTGTGGAAGGAAGGAAGGAAGGAAGGAAGGAAGGAAGGAAGGAAGGAATTGGTATCTCCTGTTTAATTTTTGTGGCTCATTGCGTTACAGGGTGGTTGAAATGTCTTAATATCCCCTCTGATATCAATAGTAAACTGTTGCTCCAGGGTTTCAGGCAGTAGGGGCAGAGGCTGCATGTGAAAAACATGCAAAGGTAACAGCAGCCCTGCTGGAGGAAGGTCAGTGAAATGCAGAGTATCAGGAGAGTCCAGTGCATTTCCAGCAGAAAATGCTGTGAAATGTCCCCAGACCCTCAGGTCAAATCTTTCTGCACCTCTGCCTCCCCCAGTAAAGAAGCCACAGGGGGCTGTGGAGAAGGGGAGCATCTTCCTTGTGCACCAAACCACCACTGCAATTTGATGTTTTCTACCAGTCTTCAATAATTTTGTTTTCCTCCAAATGAAAAAAAGAAAAAGAAAAAGTATAATCTGCTTTGGAACACAATTGCTTCTTTCTACATTACCTTCTCTTTGGGGTTTCTCTCACATGTTTATCTTTTTTGTTCCTTGCTGTATTCACTCAGTAGTACAGACCGAGTGAAAACAAATTAATTTTAATGTCTTTTCTGGGAAAAATGAAAGTACTCCAGGAAAACCAATTTTGATAAAAGCTTTTTATTAAATGAAGATTGTTAATGACAACAACAGTAAGCAGTTGGCAGTAGTAAATTAACTGTGTGCTCTGACTACTCTGCAGATGATAGTGGTGGATGTACATAGGACTGCATTAGTTGAACAGTTCAAAGGAGGGAGAAAGCAGGAGGGAAGCTAAAGCTGGAGAAAACATGGAAAACACTGGTTTTTGTGATAAAAAGACAGCTGCTCTCATCTCTTTGTGTTGGGATTGAGTTTTACTGGCAAACCAGAAATGAGAAGGGGAGTACAAATTGTAAAGCGAGGCACCCAAAACTTTCCAAAGAGACTTAATTAAAATACAATTAATATACAATTAAAATACTGTCTTTCACTCTGACCAAATACTGTGGGCTCCAGGATTAGTCCATTTGGGCTAGTGGAAGGCCAGGTCTCATCAAGTTTTGCCAGTTTAGAATAGAAACATGTAGAAAGAAGAGGAGACCAGGAAGGTTTGGCTAAAATCAGCATAATTTAGTGCTGCTTGTCTGTGAAGACGTCTCTGCTTCTGTCACATGTGTTACTTATCCTCTTCCTGAGACTGGTTTTACAGGCCATGATAAGGCTGGGCTGCCCAAAATCAGATTGTTCCCAGGCTTTCAAGTTTAAAGTGAATTGTGACCCTACATGGATCATCATACAGCACACTAAAACCTGAACCAAAATTGAGCTGTGGCGTTCACTTAATTAGGTACCAGAAATTCAGAGCGGAAAATTTCCACCTATTAACTCCTTAAGCCTGTCTCAGAAAAATATTGAATGCTGTAAGAGGCATTGCAGAAGTCACAGAGGGGGTTGGATTAGGAGAATCAAGCCCAGCCCTGCCAGTGGCCAGCCCGTGCTGGGGGAAGGAGGGCAAACCCCGGTCTGGGTGTTCACTGTGGTGCACTGCAGGTCAAATGCTGCCCTCAGTGAACAGTCCTAGAAATATTGACTCCTTGTGTGTTCCCGTGTCTTTTATTACCTCATTTATTTTGTTTTTGCCAGTCCATGAACATGTAGCCCATGAAGATAATTCTTCAGCGGTCAGCAAACAATGCTGAGACCACAGTACTGAGCTGTGGAGTGCTCCAGACACCACACAGGGAAAATCTGGCACTTTGTGCCCATGTAGCACATGGATACTTGGTGCAGCATTCCTGCAGCTGCCTCCTGCCCCAGGAAGGCCAAGTGGAAAGAGTGAATTTCCACATCTCATGGCCTGTAAACCTTTCCTCCTGGCAGTGCCATGGGGGAAGAGTGGAACAGAAAAACACGGCCATTTGGGTCTCACTGGAAGGTTTCCTTAGCTGGAATGACCTTTCCATGGCCAATTGTTCCAATTCAGCCTGCTCCACCAAGGCACACTAGCCACTCAATGACATGTGCCATGCCCTTTGGGGACAGAGGTATGGGGCAGGGATGGGGGATGCAGGCACAGGATCCCCACAGGTGCTGCCTGCCTGGTACAGCCTTTGTGTGAGGGGCCCTGCAACAGGCTGGTTTTCCTGTCCTTGTGTCCCCACCCCATCACCCCATCCCACAAACTCCTCAGCCTCTGGAAACTTGAGGGAAGAAGTGCTCTGTCTCACAGAACAAGCTCGGTGGGCAAGTTTCACTTTGCTGCGCCTGTTTGAAGTGTTTTGAAGTTCCTACTGATCTGATACCCAGCTCTTTTACATAAGGTGTGAGCTTCTCAGGGGATATTTGCAATCAGTCTGACTTCCGTGTCATGGAAGTCAGGGTAACTATGAGGGGCCACTTCCCTAAGTCCCCCACACTTCTGAAAGCACATGAAAAGAGAAATATTCTGGGTCTGGTAGGTGCCTTTGAGTTGCCCCCGCTGCATATATTCAGTGAGATCTGCATCAGGGAGAAGTTCAGTTCCTCTTCACCCTCCTTATGTGGGCTGATTTGAGATGCAGGCATACTGGTAAAATGAACCTGACACAAAAGCCTCTAATTTAATTCAGAGCGGAATGCAGATTTTTTTTTTTCCTCCCTCATTTAAGCTATAGACACACATTTAATCCAGCATGCAGTAGTTGCTGGGAAGGGTTGGAAAAACTTGTAAGACACCTAACAATGATGGGAATGAGGTATGAACACGGAGCTTGGCAGCAACGTTTGGACACAAGGACACGTCAAAGTGCAGCTGAGGTGTGTGTCACCTCTGCAAGAGCCAAGCAGCCTTCCTCCCTCCAGATAACATCACCTCTAGGGTGAGAACAAATCCCTCGGGAACACAAGGCCCCCGAGGCAGGGAGGCACAGTGGCTCTCACAGCCCAGACAGCCCCATGGCAGTCAGGGGGATGCTGCTGGCACTCAGCTGCAGCACCCAGACCCCTGTCAGATCCTGCAGAACAAATGGGGAGCTGCTCTCATGGGGACCGCAAAGGAGGGAGGCAGCTGTTACCCTCCTGACTGTACTTATTTTCCTTCATTCACTCCTGACCTGTTTGGGATATCAATGGCACAGAACTTACACAGGTCAAACATTTCCTGACTTTCCTCTCATGCTGCCTTTCTGACAAAAAGGAGGGGTTTGGCTGAGCAGAAATGTTAATACACCTTCTCTCCTTTCCACCAGGGGTGCAGCTTGCCAGCAGCCTGACTCTCCACACCCATTATCAAAGCTCTCTCATCCAGCCAAGGAAGCACTACAAGCCCCTAAGAAACCCCAGCCCTGGCTCTGTTCAGCCAGACTTACCAGCCTGCTCCTTTCTGCCTAAGAAAATTCTGTCAGCATTTCCCCAAGTCTTGCCTGGAGGATATGCCATCAGCTGAGGCTGCATGACTGATCAATTCCTCCCTCTTCTCCCATCCTCCCGTTTCAAGCTTCATCTTTGTAGATGATGGATAAAACAACAGAAAAACCCCACCAACCATATTTTAAATCCCCATGGCAATAAATAGATAGATAGATTACAGTCAATTACCAGAAACTGCTATTGATCAAGGCTGGTTTAGAATTATACTTGCTTTCACGATCAAGCTTACAGTACAATTTGCCCTGCATTCATCATCTATTTCAATCAAAATGAGAGGGGAGGAAATGCCACTTATTTTAAATAAAATGCTTTCAAGCTATTCTTGCAGGCTGCTTTGAGGATCTAGGACAGATCAAAGCTGCTTTGAGAATTCGTCCATTCTGCTTCAAATATGATAGCTCATTGTCCATAGGAAAAAAAAAAAAAAGAAAGAAAATAAAGCAGTATAAGTTATCAAAGCAGCAAGTGGATTTTGGGTTTCCAAGAAGTGGCCTCAAAACTGGGGAAGCCTGCCAGGATAATAGCAGAACAGGAGTGACAGTAATCCCCTCTGTCACAGAGACCAAGGCATTGGCAATTGCAGGCACTACACCAGAAATCGTTTTTAAATCAAGCTCTGTCTTAATGATAGCTGGGTCATTGGTATGGATCAAAAGTCTTGGTCAATACCAGCTTCTCAAAAGTGGATGACATCGGTCAATCCTGAGTAGGTTAGGAATTGAGGTTTACCCCAAACCTAATTCCTTTGCTGATTAGGACTTTATTCTAACTTCCAGCCTAAGGGCACTCTTGGGAAACAGATCCTTTTGATCCTTGTTTTGGCATTGTCCTTTGAATAATGTATCTTTATTTTTTGCCATGCAATGCTTTCTCCTTACATAATGGTAGATAGCAATCCCATCTCCCTTTAGCTTTTGGGCAAGTTTAGTGAACCAGACTTTTTGGCACAGTGCCTGTGTGACAGTTCATGTTTCTCCTGAGCTCCCAGCTCTGCTTTTTTTCTCTGCCTGTTCCAGTCTGAGTGCATCTTACTTGACTAAAAAGCAGCAATGCACAATAACCTCAAAGAACTCTCTCTCACTAATGTGCTGCACTGTTCCAGTTACTCTCATCTCTGCTTTCCTCTGCTATGTCTTCCCAATATTCCTTTTCAATATTTCTTTCCCCTGCCTTCCTGCTTGCTTTAGTTTGTGCTTCCTCCTGGCCCTTCTCATTCCCACTTGTTCTGCTTCTTTTCTTCACTGATGCTTTTCTCATAGAAGGCCAAAATAAGTGAGAAAAGTGTCGGGTCCTCCTTTCCAAACCTGTTGATTGAACGTGCTGAAGAATAAGTGATCTGCAGGGAATAGGATTTATTGGGCTGTTAGCTTGAATGGAGACGTCTGGCTCGGCCTGCCGAGTCTCTGAGCACAATTTCTCTCTGCACGGCACCTCTGCTGCTCTTCCTCTCTCTAAAGGCACTTTGAAGGGCTCTGCTTTTGTATCAGTGTGTGAGGAGTATGGGTAAGACCTAATTTCAGGGATGGGAGAAGCAGACTTCACTATATATCAGAGGTTTCATGCCCTCATAATACATTTTTCAAGGCAACTGATCCTGATGCTTCATGGCTAACTTGGCTTCCATCCACTCAAATCAGTGCTGCTTCCTGGTGGGGTTTTGTCTCTTTGTTTGGAAGCAACCTGTGATAGCACAGAAAGAAATGTCTTCACCTGGAGTTCATTTTGAGCTTGTGATTAATATCAGTTCTTTTTATGAACGAGGTACCTATTTTGCTATGTTTCTACCTTGAGGATGGGGCAAACTCCAGATCCTGCCAATGAAAGGATAAAGAAAGTTTAAATGAGAGAAGAAACCCTTCTGCCATGCCAGACATTTGCTGGTCACTAGCACATTCTGCATCACAGCAAGACCATATTTATTTTTGTGTGCTAAATGTTGTAGCAAGATGAGTCCGCAAATAAATAAGTGGTTCAATATTTAAGGGAATTTCAACTAGAACAAAAACTAGCGTGAAGTTGAGGCTGTAACAACCTCGACAGTGTCCCTTTAAATTACACTTAATAAATACCAGGGAGCTGAAGTGTTCTGTGGTTGTGCATACATTTGTAACAAATGGTTGCACAAATATTTGGCTCCTAACGATGAACTAACTGGTATGACATTTGCCAGGGAAAATTAATTACTTTAACGTGTGTTGTATAAAATATGAGATAATCATGTAATGTATGTGTGTGCTTTAGAGTGTTGCTGAGTGACTGAGTTATTACCAAAGGAAATTTATGAGAAACAAACAAGAAACACTCAGAGATGCTGTAAATGTCATGCTATGCTCAAGGGCCTTTTGCGGCTGAATAATTTTTATGTGGATGAGTAGGACAAGATCATACTGTGAAAAAATCAAGTTAGAATGAGTTAATCTTTGTATTTGCACATAATTTTATTGGTATTTAATGTAGCTGTGATGTTTCTGTTTCAAATTGTAGGGACAGTTCGTAGTGAAGATGACGAGATCGAATCAGACTGAACTGAGTGATCTCAGCATCAAATCTGAAGCGGTCTGTGTTCAAGAAGAAAAGCCTATTAAAGAAATGGGAAATAAGGTGGTCCTGATAGTCAAGTCATGGCTGCTGGTTTGGGCAAAATTTTGCTGCCTAATTTATGTGACTTTTTGAAATGGTGAAGTAATCTCCCTTAGAGGTCTTACCTGTGAAGATGCACTTACTGCTCTGTGCAACTCTCGAGCAGGGAGGGGTCAGGGCCTGCCAGGGCTCTGCCCTCCCCTCCCACCAGGATGCTCTGCACGGTCTGCGTGAGACTGTGGGCAGCAGGGAGCCATGGGAAGCAGTGAACTGAACTGGAGAAATAGGAACTGGCGAGGGAAAAACCAATAGACACATCCCTTGGCAGACAGAGAGTGTGGAGAGCGATGAACCTGGTCTCTAAATGGTAGCAGGAAAAAAAATGTGGTGAAAAATCACATCCATTAAATTCTGCCTCTCACCCCTAACTATGAAATTCAGAGAGGGGAGACTCATGCTTGAGCAGATAGCAGATTCATTTAAAAAAAACAAAAAACCAAAAAACCAAAAAAAACCATAACAACAAAAACAACAAAAAAAAAACCAAACAAAAAACCAACCAACCAAACGAAAAAAAACCTCAACAAAGAAACTGAGCTAATTGGTGTGAGGGGGTCTTTAACCACCCTCACAGCTCTTAGGGACATGATAAAGTAGGACACAGCCCTTGGTGAGTGTCACCAGCATTTTGCCAGGCAGCAGTACACAAAGCAGCTTTCCAGGTGGGGATCCTGGAGTCCAGGAGCTCCTAGCCCAGGAGAGGAATAACTCAGGAATGTGAAAGTGGAGGACAGTGTTGGTGAGAGAGTTACAGGATTTGTAAGCCTCAGGGAATGAGGGAAGGATAACATCAACCTCGAGGCAAAGGACTTGAAGGCAGCAGACTTAATACAGAGGATAAATTCCTTTGGGAATCAAAGCCGTGGAAGAAAGAAGTTCCAGAATGAGTTAGTTATTTATTAAAAATAAATAAATAAATAAACAAACAAAAGACTGTAGCAGCAGAATCACAAAATGCTCCAGTGTGTAGAAAGGATAGGAAATGCAGTAGGAGATATCTGCAAAATCACAAGCTCTTCTATGATCTCAAGTGCAAGAAGGGAGAGCACAGAACATAGAAACTAGGTCAAATATCTAAAAATGAATGTAAAAAAAAAAAAAAAAAGCTCAGCATGAGAATACAGAGACAAAATCAGAAAGTCTAAAGCACAAAATAAAATATTTTTTCCTATTCTTTGCTTATATTAATAAGGCTTTTTAAGGGTTTGGGTTTTTTTATTAACAAAAAGGGAAAAACAAGGGAAGAATTACTCCATGGGTAGAAAAATCAGCAGATGATGCTGCGAAAAGCTCAGAAAGCTTAGTGCCTTTTTTAAAGAACACTAGAAGGAGACAAATATAGTGCTTCTGTTAAAAGGCGAGGCAGGGAATTGTGAAGCCAGGGAATCAGAAGCCATAGGGTCAGCGGGATGTTGCAAATGAGTGTGCGCTGTTTCTCACCCAGGATATCTTGGTGCGTCTCTGCAGTTATGGCCTGGCAGGAGCCTGGAAAGGTGAGGGGATGGATGGCCTTTCACTCATGGCAATCTGGCTCATCATTTGCTCCAGGGGGCACATTCAGGCGTGTTCCTTTGGCCCCTTTTCCTTCTGTTCAGCTGGCAACTGTGCTGTCCCTGAGAAATGGCTCAGTGAGGAGATCACAGGCACCAACCCAGAGGGTGGGATATTTGTCTCTGGAGGTAATCTAGCCCCTCTGGAAGGGCCAGACATGCTGGGAAGAAATACAGAAGCTGTGTGAGGGGGTAACCAATGATTAAACTGCTTATTGGTGAAAGAAGGGTAAATAAGAGAATCCATCTCCAACATGAAGTGAACTTGTAGTCTGGCACTCAGCAATCCAAGCCCTGGGGCTGCTTTGTTTCAGCCCTTCCACCACAGCTGCTGGTTGTCCCATCAGCTGAGGGGAGGATGATATTTTCTTTAATCCTACAGGGCTGTCAAGGCAGTGAAGCTTCATCCCCTCATTTTGTGGAACAGCCTTCCTCTCTCCTCATCCCCTGCCCCTCTGTGTCACTTGGGGGGGTTTGCTGCTTTACTATTAAAAAGTCAGAAGCGTCGAGACTACCTGCTCTTGATTTTCTTAGCTTGTACATTTCTGATTGTTCCCCGTGTAAATCAGCTTCCTTAGTTTTCATTTGGGTTTTTTTTTCCCAACTTCCCTCACAATTTTCATGAATCATGCTTTACATTTCTGTGTCTTGATAGAGAAAGGACTGCCTCTGTTTTAAGGGAGAAAACCTGGTTGTTCTAAAGGGTGCTGGAGAACAGCACTTACCATGAGATCCTTTAAATATCTCCTAGGAGAGAGCCAGAGCTCGTTCCTGTCTGCAGAGAGATCTGAGTAAGCTCCTTAAGCTAAATCAGCTCTTCTGAGCAGGTCTCTACAGAGCATTAGGCTGACCAGAACGAGATCCAGTATTCCAGGGGAGTCACTGCACCTTAATGGCACTGAAATGTCTTAATATTGAACCTCTTTTCCATTCCACTCCAAATATCCCCCAACATCCTGTCTGTGATTGACCACTGGATTACATTGAGCTTCCAGGTGAATCTCCCACTCTTTCCCTGACTTTGCTGTCTGATTTAGGACCAAGCACAGTGCAGAGGCCTTCAGGTCACTCCATCTGCTGGACCTGACTCTGCATATATGAGAACCAACGCAGCTTTATTGTCCCACTGCCTTCATGCTCAGACTGGACAAAACTCCTGGGAATTCTTTTCTCTCCCTTGGCTCAGCCTAACCTAGATAACTTTCTGTTACATTCAAGTGTTGCTTCCCCACCTCTTTTCTAGATCACAGTGCCACTCATGCCACTCATTGCTTTATACAATTCATTGGCATATTAATACAGGATTAAAAAAAAAAAATTAAAAGACTGCAAAAATATTCCAGTTGCTAATAAAGCAGATGCCAGGATTAAAGGTTCTTATGTCATTGTGATTTAGTGATTTAAATCCCTCTGTGCAACAATACAGATTTTAGTCATTTTAGTCATATATAAAGACCTTCCTGGGTTATGACTTCCAGTGCTGTATTATTCCCATCACTAGGAAATTTTCTGTATTCCCTATCCTAAATCTTCTTTACTTCAAAGCTGATTTGTTCTTGTTGTTGTTTTGCTGGACATGATGAGCAAGTAATGATAATCCTCTTTATAACAACCCTGTACCTACTGGAAGACTGGGAGACAGATTTTCTGAGAACCTGATTTCAGCTTTAAAATAACTCTTCCAAATTATTTTGCTTTTGTACCACTTGGCCACAAAATAGGCAGTTTTCACAAAAGAAAGAGACAGGAATGACCATTTGAAAATGATCTCTATCCCTCTGCAACACAGGTTTAGGAAGTGATGTGTAAGACATTAAATTGATACTATTATTTACCAGTGTCATGTGCAATCTGTAAATTCTTGTCGTGAGATAAAGGTTTGCAATTTTGTTCCAACAAAAATGTTTGGAGACTTTAACTGTCAGTGCCTCTGATCCCCTATTGAGCTTGGAGCGGCCTAAGTCACTGATTGCTGAGCCAAGGAAAGCTACGTTAAGTAATCTGGGTAATAACACAGTAGACCTCCTACTCCTTACAGTGCTGGAAATCAGGAAAAGCAGTGCAGATAAACAACAAAACCAAACTACACTGAATTTGGAAGTCCCTCAGGAGTGTTTTCTCCTTGGGGTGGGGACTGATGCTGCCACTTCAGCTGAGTGTCTGGCTCTGGGTGTGTCTTCTCCTCTCTTCAGAAAGAAACTTCTTGCACAAAACACCTTTTGCCTTCTCCTGAAAAATGGTGCCTGTTTTCAGAGGAACAGGTCCCTCTCTGAAATCCAGAATCAGTCAGCACTGCTGCTCATCCCTGAGAAGTGCTGACAGGCTTTGAAAAGCCATGCAGCACCTGTAGATACTCACACCACCATTGCAGTTCAGCCAATGGCCAATGGCCATCATTGCTCATCGTCTTGAAGGGGATCAAGGAAGAAGCAAGGACAAAACAAGACTGTGCGTGTCTCCTGCTGCCAAGCAGGCTGGAAAAAGCTCAAACCCAAAACTGAGATTAATACAAGTTGCACAGGAATTGTATCACTTTTAGCAGTTAGAAGAAATACTTGTGTTCAAATTTCACTCAGCAAACGCCAGTTTTGTATTTCATGTAGCTCCTCAGAGCTGCAAAAACGATGGGTAACATCTGTGGGCACTGCCTTGTCACCCCCAAGTCAATGAGAATCAGGGCAATGCCCATCAGTGTGACCTGAGGAGCAAAGTGTGGTTTTATAGGCTTGGTTGCCTTTCCCAAAATCCCCACACCACAACACAGGCAGTGCAGTGCTGCTCTCCCAGTCTCTGTAGCCTCCCCAGCAAGCTCAGCTGTGTACCAAGGACCCAAGGCCCAGCTCTGGCACAGCAGAGCTGTGTAACCTCAAGTCAGGCTCTGAGAAAGCCCCCCGAAAGTCTCTGCAGAGATTAGAGAGGTACAATTACAGTCAGAGCTGGGAAAGCTGAGAACAGTTTGGGGTAGAGCTCAAGAATTCATGAGGGAAAACACCTGCAGGGAAACATATTGAATCCTTGAAAATAACAGCAACAACAATAACAAAAAGGTGAGGCAGTCTGGGGAGTGGTCAGAAATTAGGGAGGATCAGGTCGTGTTTTTGGTGTTACCTCTCACTGCACAGGCAAAACCAGCTTCCTTGGGATGCCTGTTGCCCCTTGATGTAAAGCTGCTTTGAGCTCCTGGTGTCCCTGCCAGCCTCAGGGGTTCTGTCCCACACATGGAGAGAAGCTGCTGCAGAGCACCAGGGGTATTTGGCTGTGTCCAGTCCATGTTCCATGGCGTGGAAAAGCAGGAATTAGCTTTGACACCTGGAGGTGAAGCAAGGACTCAGGTGGGTCACAGTGCACAAACCCCAGGGGCTGGTGCCTGCTTGGACACACACGTGGACACACACAGCCACTCGCTGGCTCCCTGCCAGCCTTCCTGGCCCTCAGCAGGTTAATTCCAGCTGGATTCAGCTATGCCTTTATTTTCCTGAGTGCTGAAATCCAATCAGAGATGAGCCTGGACATCCAAACCAGTGCAGCAGGAGCCAAGCAGAGCAGAGGCCGTGTTGGAGGATGAGCTGGTGTTCATGGGGGGCTGGGGAGGAGGGCAGCTTCTCCTCAGACGGGAGCAGGGCAGGACCTGCCCAAGGTCCCAGCTTGGGGTGTCCTGGCAAGGCTGGCCGTGGCAGCTCTGCAGTGCAGCTGCACTTTGGTCCCATCAGGTCGCCCAGCCTTGGGAAGCACGGGAGAACTGCAGGATCTGTGAGGGTCTGTCAGCCGCCCTGCAGGGATGGTCGTGTCCTGCTGACACCTGGCTGGGATCTGGGCCTGCTTGAGCCCTGCAGGAGAAGCTGTGCCAGTGCACTGGGTAGGGTGGCTGCTGTAGATGGGGAAGACCTTTGTGTCCCTGAATACTCCTCTCATTTTCCCTGGGGTGATTATTCCACACAGGCTGTTGCTCCCACAGCTCCTGCCTCGCTGGATTCCCTGGCCAGGACAGTCAGGGTGTGCTGCTGGTGCTGGGCACTGTGGAAACACTCTGGAAAGGATCTTCTCTGCTCTTTGGTCGGCATCTTCCGGCAGCTGATTCGTCCTGCCAGCTGGAGAGGGACTGGTTTATCCAAATGCTTTCTGCAGAGGCTGCTCCGCTCAAAAGGTTCCGATTTTTCCATCCCATTTCCTTATTTCCTTATTTTCCCCTTGAACAGAGGTCCCTGTCGTCCCCTCCAAGGAAGGAACTGAATGCAGCTGCAGGAGAAGATAAATGAAACACCCTCTGCAGCTTGTGACTTTCCTCCTGCCTGGTCTCATTCCTTCAGCCCTTTTTCATCCCAGGCTGCTCCAGGCTGAGCAGGCTGAGCCTGGGCTGTCAGTCCAGACCCTGCCACCCCCACCACAGGCAGCCCCCACAGCTCCAGCCCCTGGGATGGATGGGGATAACAAGATCCCACTCCTCTGGGCAACACGGGATCCAACCAGCCCACGGTAGCAACCAGAGGAGTTCGCCTGTTATTTTTGGTTTATTTTATATTTATTGGCAGCAGTTAAACCCTATTATAAAGGAATTGTGTTTCTTTCTGAAATGCATCAAGCAATACAAAGGTATTTGTACAAAGGAGGCTGAAAGAAGGTGTGTGTAGGTATAGCATACGAAAGGTTTGTATTCCCCTCCCTTCTTATTCAACCTGGGGATAAGAAACTGCATAGTTCACATATTTACGGAACTTTGCAAAAGGTTACCAGTTACTTCCCCTCTAATATCCCTAATGTAGGGAAAAACACCATTTGAAATTGTAGAAATTTCATAAACTCTTTGCAAAAGTAAATCATAAGCATACCACTGCTCTTCTCCTATTGACGATAAAGGATTTGCACTGAGAAATCCTATTAATAGAGATTATTTGCATAAATCTTTTGTGCAGCAGACTCCAAATAATTTGTATTACATTTCTCCCATGGCAAGTATGTTAAAATGGTGCATTTTTAATAATATATTCATGTTGCCACTTACCAATCTACACAGCCATGACTCACCAGTGTCTAGTTTCTCCTGAGGTCAAGTGCAGTCAAGCTTAGAGATCTGTAAATGCCCAAACTTCATTAAACACTCACCACTCCTCGGTAATTCCCATTCCAGTAAGTTATCACAACTGTCCCACAAAAGCTTTCCAGAATCTCCCACTCCCTTTACAATCCCAGGATGTGATTTATGACTCCAATCTGGGTGCTCTGAGAACTTTTTAATAGTACTAATTGCCTTATTATCCACTCCAGTGCGAGAGTAAAACCTTTTGACATTTTCCTTTGCTCCCTGAGGAAAACAAATCCCAGTTCCTGGGATATTGCCTTCTGCTCCCTTTGTGATTACTGGGGCGAGGAATTCCTTTAGGCCCTTTGCCTTATCAGCCTCATCTGTCACCAACTTTCCATTCCCATCTCTCTTGGTGCTCCCTAATCACTTTGCATCTTCCGTTATTCTGTGTTATTTTTTTCCCCTCTTCCTTTTTTACTTGCACTGTCAATCTTCATCACATATTCTATTCTTTATTTTCTATCTATGTATTTTTTCACATCAGGCTCTGTGATACTTACCTTGCCCCAGTTTACTATTTTTAAATTAGTGTAGGAGTGCCTATTGAAAAAAAAAAAGAAAGAAATGCATTTTTTTTCTGGCTGTTCCATATTTAAGAATTTGCTGCAATAGCTCCAAGCAAACCACACACATACACAAATTTCTGTGTGTCAGCTACGAGAGGATCTTAATTTTCTAAAAGCAAACCCAATATAAAAAAAACAAAAACAAAAACAAAAAAAAACCCCAAAAACCTGGCAGGTCTCTAACCTTTCAAATTCTGATGAAATAAATAAATTTGCTATTTTCTCAGGGTTTTTTTAAAGTGAAAACCTGGAATTAATTGCAGTGCCACACCCCCTCAGCATCTATTTTTCCTGCTCTGTGTTAAAAGTGAGAGCAGCCACAGAAAGCTTTTCTGTTGCATGTTCAGATGTGAAAGTGCACAAGACTAAACCCAGGAGAAGGATGGAGGGGCCGAGTGGGACAATAACACCTGATGTTCACAGGAGGGGAGCACTGGAGCTCTCTGCTTGCAGCAGGATGGTTGGGCAGCAGCCAGTGCTGTGTCAGGTCAGCTTTGTTCAGCCAAATCCTGTTAATTCCTGAGGAGGGAGCACTCACAGCCACCCTGGGTCACCTGTCCCACTGCTGCACCACCCTCCTGCTGGAAGATCATTTTCTAATGTCCAGTGTGACTTTCCCAAGCCGCAGCTCGTGTGGCTGCTGCCCCTTGTAGGGAAGGGTTTGGCTCCATCACCTTTGTGACTCCCCTCCAGGTGGCTGGAGCTGCCTTAGATTCACCCTCAGCCTTCTCTTCCCCAGGCTGAACAACCTCAGCTTCCCTGGTAGCCCTGGTGCTTTAGACCCCTCATCAGCTTAGGTGTTTTTCCTCTGGACCCTTTCTTCTTTCTCAACACCTCTCTTGAACTGGAGGGCCTAAAAGCAGTCATGGTACTCCAGGTGAGGGCCCCCAGAGCCGAGTACACACAGGCAGATAACAAACTTCCATAATTGCTGACCACGCTCTCCTAAGGTACCTCAGCCTGTATTTTCTGCCATGTGCAGGCACTGCAGGGATCCTTCAAATTTGAGGCCCACCATGACTCCCAGGCCTTCCCAGCAGAGCTGATACTCCTGCAGCCTCTGCCTATGGGGTTCAAAAGGCCAAGGAAAAATTGGGATTGTTCAGCTTGGAAAAGAGAAGGCTTTGGGGTGACCTGATTGTGATACAATCCTCCCAGTACCTGAAGGAGGCCTATGGAAAAGTCTGAAACTGTTTGCAAGGGCATGGAGTGGCAGGACAAGGGGGAATGGCTTCAAACTGCCCGAGAACAGGTTTAGATGAGATGTTTGGAGGATTCTTCCCTGTGAGGGTGGTGAGGCCCTGGCACAGGTTGCCCAGAGAAGTTGTGGATGTCCCATCCCTGGAAGTTTCCAAGGCCAGGCTGGATGGAGCTCTGAGCAACCTGTTCTGGTGGAAGGTGTCCGTGCCATGGCAGGAGGGTGGAAAGAGATGATCTTTACAATTCCCTCCACCCCAAACCATTCTATGAGTCTGTGACTTCCAGCAGGGCAGGTTTGCCCCAGAACATGGACACAAGCAGGACATAGGCTACCCACCTTGACACCCATGCTCAAACTCCTCCTCCTGTGCCTGACCCCTAAGTTCCCCAAGTGAGCACTCCCTGGTGTCCTGATCCTGTGCAGAGCGTCCCAAAGCCTAACCAGAGATTCCTGCAGGAAATTAAGAAGAGGAGAGGCGTGTGCATCCCTCCCCTGGTGTGCTCTGCCTAGGCTTTCACATCCAAACCAGTGAGTCACTGAAGCACGTGCTTGGCTGTACTTGCACAATCAGCCTCAAAACAAATCTCCTAAAGAAGCCAGCATGAGATTCAGCTTTTAAGTTTGGAAACTAGATATCATATGCCATATAAATGATATATTTATATTTCATATAAATAGAAAAAAAATTATTGATATTGTAGAAAAGGCATTTTCTCAATGTTTTTAAACTATCATACATGGTTATAAGAGCATTAAAAATATAGACTCCTTGATTGCTCTTACATTTTCCTTCCTCCTCTTTATAGGCCCAAGTGGATTTTGAAGTAATATTTGGCAACTCTTGATTTTCAAACATTCCTTTCACACATCTGTAGGGTTTTCTTACATTTACAGAATAATTCAGATGTCTTTTGGCTTAGATTTCTGTCTCAGCAACATGTAGGCTATCAAGACATTTTGATTGCCTCACTGGAGAGGATTTGAATTCTGTAAATAAAAATATGTAATTTGGCTGCAGTATGAGTCTGGTGTCTATTAAGCACACAAGTGAAGAGAATAATCTCTACTTTGCCATTAATACCACAAGAAAATAAGATGTCCAACTACAAATCATGCTTGGTCCTAATTCTCCAGGTCCCATGAGTGTGTATGGCAAGTGCTTGAGAGCCTTTTGCTGTGACAAAAGTTCAAATTATCTATATTAAATGGGAATTATATAGTTCAATACTCAATTCTCTTTGTGGAGGTACATGTTGTACTAAGTTTTTTTTTTTTAAATATACTGTCCACATGTGCAGAAATTGTTGGTTTGTTTTTTTTACAAAGTAGGGCTACGAGGACTTTATCTTGTGTGGTTTGATGGTGAAACCCAGAAGGCCTTATCAAGGACTGAGTGTGCCACAATTCCAGTTCCCAGGTAAGCTTCCTACCAAGTGGGCAGCAAAATATTCTGTGTGTAACCTGCTTTCCTTTCTTCCTGTTGGAGCATTCCCACCTCAAGCAGCTCATTCAACTGTTTACAAATGGCTTCAGGTAAGCTTTGAGGTCACCGGACCCAAGTTCCTGTCCATGCTCCATGAACACTGAGATACATCCACACCCTGGAATGTGTCAGAGGCAGAGACCAAGGTTATCTTATACCTCATGGTTTGGAAGGTAGGGCTAGGAAGCAGGAAAGTTTTCCCAGGAAAAGGTAATGGAATGTGGCCTCCAGCTTCCCAGAGGCATTAGCAGGTGGGAAGTCCCACAGCAGAGCCGATTTGCGGGATTTATTCCCAATTTCACCTCGTTTTGAAGCACTGCGTTTCCTCTTTTCACAGCTCAGTGCATGATGTGGTGCTCTGTTCCAGGGAGCTGTGAAAAAAACAGAAGGCAGGCAAAACTACAGCAGGGAGGCAGCAACACAGGAACAGGAACTGGGAAAAGGAGAGAGGGTGAGGGAAGCAGAAAACCTCTGGGTGAGGTGAACTCCATGAACTACACAACTTTGTACCGCTGCTCTGGTTTACCCAAGCTGTGGAGTCAGCCTGGATCCAGCAAGGTTTCCTGGTCAGAGCCTGGCAGCAGTCGTGCTGGAGTTGGCTGTGCCGTGTCCAGCCCAGGCTGTGAGCACAAAATCCCATATTACTCCTCTGTGCCACATCCCACAGCACTCCGAGATTAGATGCCTCCAAGCTTGAATGTGGCAGCGAAAACAACCAAGGGCTCAGGCTACGCTGTATCAGCACCAGATGCTTTGTGCACACTCACCCCACAATCATCTTGATTAAAATTGGCTTCTGGTCTTACAGGTCCTGATGAATGTCAGCTGACTCTGTTCCCAAAGTGCCCCAAAATGAGAAACACCAGCTCTTCCACACGTCCCAGTACTGGGCCATCACCACACTGCATCGGAGCCGCTTCCCAATCCAGCAAGGGAGGATGGCACCTCCTTCCCCTGGTAGATTTGACTCCTGTTCTCCCCCTACACCCACCCAGCCCATGCACAGCCCGAGGGTGAATAAAACTATCCTTTTTTTTTCTTGGTGCCCAATCTCCCTTCCAAAATGTCATGTTCTAGTTTGGGTGAACGTTATGTTTTTTCTGCTATCACCTACAGAACCCCAGGGAGCTGCATACCATAAAAAAGTTTGATTTTTAAAGTAATCTTTGAGATTTCCTCCAATTTTCAAAAAGTTAGGGGAGGTATTACTGATGCTTTTTCACATTACTAAATTCACTGTAATTTATGGAGTCTGTACAGACAGAATTACTGAATTACAGTCCTGACTCCTGCATTTTACTGTTTGCCTCTCCCCCTCTTCAGCCCTCATGACAAATGCACTTGAATCTGGGAGGCAGCTCTATCTTTTAACTACAGCATTTTAATTTTCAGTCTGGCGGCTGAAGCAAAAACAGCCTTCAAAATTTTAGCCAATTTCTGACATCTTATAATTCAGTAATAAGATCACAGTGGCACCTCACTTTAAATTAAAACATACTGGCCAATGCTTATTTAACTAAAAAGAAATAATTTCAGGAAATAGATGATCTCATTAAGATAACAGAAAACAAATAGATGATTTATTAGCAATCCCTCCTCAAATGCACTAGTTAATAAACTTTCAAAAGCTGTTCACTAGAGGGATATATGCCGTGCCTTCGTCAATCATTATCTTAGCATTCAACTTTGAAAAGTGGCTGCTAGCAACTACTTGAGGGGAAAAATTTACACAAGCCTGTAGAGGGAAAAGGTAGGATCAGCTGGAATTTTATCAGGAGCTGCACCAAACAATATTAACTATGGCCAGAGAAACCTAAAGTGGTTTTTCTCCCACCTTTAGATGTAACTGAGATTCTTGCAATGTTGCCCCATCTTTCCCTGAATGAAGGGCTCTTCCTTGGTCGCAGCAGTCCACAGCAGAAATTAATTAATTAATTCCACAGACCCACTGGGCATTATGGAAATGTTTCTCACTGCTAGGTCCATGTTTTCCACCTTTAAGTTCCTCAGCTATACAATTAAAAACATAGAAATGCTGGGGTCAGCCTTTCATTCATTTAAGCAACACCTTCTCTTCTTAATCAGCTTTCTAAAACTGATTCCTCCCCCCTCCAAAAAATCCTCTTCAAGAATTTTTATTCCATGTTTTTACTTTAGAGTCATGGAATCATAGAATGGTTCCGGTTGGAAGAGACCTTAAAGATCATCCAGTTACAGCCCCATGCTGTGAGCAAGGAACCTTTCACTATCCCAGGTTGCTCCAAGCCCTGTCCAAGCTGGCCTTGGACATGCCAGGGATTCTCCTCTGAATCTTCTCAGCTTTAGGATTATTCTCTGTCAGGGAGGGCAACAGTAACTCTGAGATCACCCAAAAGATTTTACCCCCAGAAGTGCAATATTCCTGTCACATTCCGTTCTGTTCCCAGTTCCCAGCCCCATCAACAGCCATTTTGTGACTGCACCTTCACAGAGCATTCTCTCCTAGGTGAGACCGGCCTGAGCTCCCTGATAATAAAAACCTAAGGTTTTTCTTGTTTGCAAGAAAAGCTGCACTTACCTTGGTCCTTTAGCACAGCTGCCACTGCATCACCACCTCACCCTGGCAGCTGGACCTGGAGCTGCTGGCAGCATCCCCTCTGCCTCGGCAGCCCAAGGAATTGCATCAGCAAGTCCTGCTGTGCCAGCAGCCATTCTCTTTTTCCAGTCAGGAGTCCAGGACATGAAGCCAAACCCAGTGTTCACCTTTTCAATAACACCATTTCTCCTTGCCTTTTTAGTCCCTCAGACAGTTTCACATGTACATCATCATGTCTCCTATTCCAAAGGCTGAAAAAAATAAAATCTAACTCAGAAAAATAAAACTGTAGAAGCCTCAAATGTATTTCAATCAATTCTTGATCCATTGACTGAAAATATCAGATGCAACAGAATAGCAGAACAACTTTCCTCTGCAGAAATCAGTCTTGCATGCTACTAATACTTTTGGCTTTAATTCTACTTCTAATAATGAAGTAAATTCCTTGATCACACGAGCAGCCTTTTTACCAAGCTTGCTAAAGGACGCTCCTCTGAAATCCTTTCACAAAGTACACCAAAAATGCACAGGTTTTGCAGGTTCATGGTCACCTCATCCCCAAGGCCCTTCAGGATACCCAGTTCGTTCCAGTCAGGGTGGCTGACTCACGTCAGTTGGCTTCAGTACCCTTTGGACGTGCCAAAAACCCACGAGCTTCATCAGCAGAAAAAAGCTGACTGGTTGGTAACCTTCCCATTATTCTTTGGGCTGAGCATCACAGCAAATCTCAAATCTCATCTTTCTTTGTTTTGTTCTAAATCCCAAATAAGCCAACAGATACATTCCTCCTTGGGCTTCCCATTTCCAATAAACTGCAACTGTGCTCCTGTAACTTTAGATATTCACTTTAAAACAAAATATTTAGGATCCATGGCCATTCCTGTAGCTTGGGTTTGGGGGTTTGGCTTGGGGGGTGGGTGTGTGTGTTAAGACTTATTTTCCAAACTCTTAACCAGGAAACCCTTCAAGCTCAGAGGTATACAGGACATGCTTCATACCTTACTCACCTTGGCCACAAGCACACCACAAACATGAGGTCAATACATAATGCAAGCCTCAGGAGGCCAGGGATGCACAAATCTAAATATTTAGAAGGTTAAAATGTCCAACATCCCATGTCCTGCGCATCCCAAGCTCACACCCATCCATCCAGTGCTACTGAACCACTACTGCTGTGCAGAGAAGGAACCAGGAACCCGAGAGAACCCTGCTGAACTGGAGAGATTCCAGTTCACCTTCATCTGCTGCTACAGTAAAAACCACAGAAACCGGGGCAGAGCAAACTCTTCCTTGGGTAGAAATTTCTGAAAGGTTCACAGGTTCGAAATGCAGAAAAATGTATGAGTGGATTTGGATTTGTTTGGATTCTCAGCTTCTTTAGAATAACTTGGTAACAATTCCTAAAACAGCCTTAGAAACCTGTCTGGGCAAACAGTGGCACCAGGTCCCTGCAGGCTGTAACTGAGAGACTTTCTTATGTTTTATGTACACGAAGGCCAGAGTCAAAGTTAATTTTCACCTTTAATAAGCTCATGATTCTTTGTTATTTAATACTCTGTAAAAAGGTATTACAGATTATTGCAGTGACTTCTGAAGGAGATGGACAGCCAGGAGGCTGAAACTACAATTTCATATACAGTATGTCGTCACTGATACCACCTACTACAGCATGAAGAAAAATATTTCTTAAATAAACAGTACTTAACTGAAAACATAGAAATGGAGCATTCATTCTTACAATATGGTTACACAGCTATATTCCAAGAATAACATTTCAAAAAATGCTAGATCTTGAAAGGCCATAGATAAAAAGTCATGATGAGGATGAACCAGTTTTGCCCAGAAATGCTAAAATGAGCACACTGCACAGTTTTTCAGCAAATTCTAGTTTACCAAGCTTCAAGAGGCAAAAGCCTGAAATGTAAAAGCTCCCCAAGTTGTCTAGCTAGTCCACTTGTCTTGCTCTGGCAGGCCCAGTGACCCACACTGATCTTGGGTGACACATCAGGAAGAGACGTTCGGGTCCTTACGATGCCAGCCCCAACAAAAAGCCTCCAACAAAGCCACTGGACACCACGATGTTCTGTTTGATAAATTCTGTTGACTGCAAAGAAAAAAAAAATCATAGTCATAAAGTTAATCGTGTCTGGCTTTATTATTTAATACTTATCACAACTTCCTGGAAACAAGGACGCTAAGCTTGTGGAGAAAGGTGCAGGGGGAAGTCATGTGTCTAAAACCATACAAAAATAGGTGGCACCAATGAGTACTGACTCTCAGCTGTCTTTAACAGTATATTTAAAATGCAAGTGAGCCTTTTAAAAGTCAAAATACAGAGGAATTGTTACAGCAATTTCGTGCCAATACAGCTCTTGTTGTTTTGATTCAAACGAGGCAGATGTTTTACAAACTACCTTGTCAAAAAAAGCATGAGCACCACCATGACTTCAACTGTTGCAATCACATGATAATTGTTTAAAAAATACTGCTTTTTTAAAGATCACTGGAAAAGAAATATACTCCATTATGAGCCAGTTTCCTAACAACTTAATCCTAGGAACAAACTCTTATGTATGATGACATGGGTGTAGAGTATTTCATGAAGCAGCAGCACAGAATATAACACCTTTCATCAAATGTGCCATTTCCTAAATCCCCTGCTTCAAACACTTCAGACTGGCAACTAAAACACAGTTACAAGAAAATCCTAAATCTGAGAGTAAAAAAAAAGAGGAAAATCAAAAACCCCATCTTGTGCCACCCATTTCCACGGGGCAATGGAGAAGGAGAGGTGAAACTATTTGAGGTACAGAAGAAGCAAGAAAACCCTCACTCTTGAACTTTCAGTTCACATTCACATTAAAATTTAAGGTAATTTTTATCAATCTATATGCAACTCTATCCAGGTTAAACCTGAGATGTCAAACCTCATTAATTACAGAACACCAGTGTGGCTGCTGTTTCACTGTCTGCAGCACATTCCCAGCTAGGAGTCTCAGTTATTCAGAATGAAATTTAGATTGCATGTATGGAAGGTGAAAATATATTAAAAACAGGCTTTAAAAAACTCCAAACAAGCACAAAATTGATTCCATGGAAGGCTTCAAATGACAGGGTGAAACAGCCCCAGTGACACTGATCAGTATCACAGCTACTGCTCCTCAACATAGCAGGCAACTGGCAGATTCTGCAGACAGATATTCTCCAAAGTGTATAAAAATGAGACAAAAATCACAACTCCTGCTACAAAGTAGCTACAGCTTTTCTGCAGGAAAGTCATTCTTGTCCAGACAAGTAATTTTATTATCAGCAGTCGAGGAAGATTTGGGTTTTGTCTTTAGAGTTGACATGTTTTACCCACACCATCCTTAACTTTTTCCATGTCGTGACCTTATTGACTTTGTCACCTGCCAAGAACAAGTCTCTGTGTCGCTTTTAACAGTGACCAAACCAGAAAGCTGAATGAACAAAAGACAGCACAATCTGATACCTTTTAATACATGATAAAGCCAAACTATATTTTTGATGTGTTCCAGTTTTGTATCTGCATTTTCAACTCATTATCACCTGCAGTGGAAGGTAAGAAAACCTGACTGGTGAAAAGGAGTTGAGCACCTTAGACTCACCTCTTCAATTATAGTGTTGATCTCGGGAGCTGCTTTATTTGCACGCTTTTTTAGCTGCTTTTTTGCTTTGTTTACATCTTTTTCAACTCTCTTCCAGTCAACTTGTACATATCCACTATGACTGGCAATCTAGGGAAATAAAGGTAGTTAGTACAGCTGAAATTCACATTTCATTAGTCAGAATACATTGTCTTAGTGCCTCTAAAACAGTTCTTCTCTTTTTTTTTACTTATTACAGATCTAGGAAAAGACATTGTTCCAATTTCAGCAGGTTCTCTGCTTCAAACCTTTCCTCAGTGACAGCAGTTCAAATTAGAACAAGCAATGGCAAAGTTCAGTAGACTCTTGTTAATTTTACCAGTTCTCTGTTTTTCAGTTATAAAAGCTTTGCCATGTTTTTCCTTCAGCATTTACTGTAACTTTACTTGTAAGAAAAACACATTCACAGGGCAACAATGAAAAAACTCTTGCTTTAGCTTCTTTTGAATGGAACAATTCTGATTTGTGACAGAGTATCTGGGGCTAATCAAAATCGTCACTAGAAATACTGAAAACTCTTTTTTATCCTACACGTTTTAAACTGTCCAACAAAAAAAAGGACTCATTACAAGAGAATTCTCACAAAACAAAACCACTGAGCAGAAAAATAACACAGCCTGAGAACAGCACAAGTTCTGTTAAATCAGAAAAATGAGTAAGTTTGAGGAGACTGGTTCATACCAATTTATACACAAACTTCCAAGGTTTTTAGCATGTCTACCCATCCAGCCCAAACCTTTGCCTTATTTCTGTTACTAGTATTTGATTGCTGCATGTCCTAGAGAACAGTTAAACAACTCATTATTTGGGGAGGAAAAAAAAAAAAAAGAGAAAAAAAATCATCAAAAAATCATCATGCTTATTTTTTAACTGTTAGGAAAAATAGATCTAAACTATTAAACTTATGTGTAAATGGTTGTTCTACAAAAACTCTTTGTAAAGAGTGAGATTTCTCAGGTATTTCTTAAAGTCACACGTAGGTGGGAAATCCACCCAATTTACCTAAGGGCCTTCTATGCAAACTGTCCAACTGGTAAACTTAAGGCAGAGAGGACAAACTTTTGTGGAACAGGTATTTAAATACACAATTTATTAGGTTTAGTTTCACAACACTTACAGGCTCTGAAGTTTGACTTTCACATGGATCCTTCTACCAAATAATTGAAATTAGACCATCTAGCCTGCACTACAACTGCCACAGTAACTAAGCAACCTATTTCACCACAAACTGAGGAATTCATAATCCAGAAAAATAAATAAATTAAATAAGTGTCAGACAGATTTTGGTTGAATCCGAAACAAAGCTTCTAAAAGATCACCTCTACAAGAAAGTCAATTTCAGTTTTCCTCTTTGCATATTTAAAAAAAAATTCACTGGACAAATACAAAATGAACTTGCTGTATTTTAAACTCGCTTTTACTTCATGCCTCAGAATGTAATTAATAACAAATTAATTGACTTTGCCTGTCTACTGTAAAACCATTTATCTCCACGGGCACTAGAGCCAGGCACAGCTCATTAAGGGCTCTCTGGGCAGTATGAAACCAGTTTCAAAGCTGAACTGGTTGCACATCCAGTCACTGGGTGACAAAGAAAAATAGCTGCACGTTGTGGCAATTGTTATTTCAGGAATTTAACCTAACTACAAGAATCCCAAAAAGGCCCCAGCACTGAATTGGTGCCTTGTCACTCATACGAGTGAAAATTAAATGTGACTGATCTACTCAGTCCAACACAATGTAAGAAATGCTAATGTATCTGCTTGCTTGTAAAATGCAAATGCTCTGAGAAGAAACATTTCATTAAGACAACTTTAATTAGCTCAGTTATCCAGACAGCACAAAGATGAGGCAGAAGTTTTTAATTAAGATCTGTTTGTAACTAATGCAGAGCTTACACTTGTATCAAAACCAGACATCTTTTTCTCCCTGAACTTTGTAGCCCTGAAATAAGATTCCAAATTCTACTTTTTGAGTGTTTATAAAATAAGCAACAGAGGGTAATGTTTTGAATATAAAATTTTTAACTGAGAAGAAAAAAAACCCTGTACTTTGGCAGTGATAGAGCCTGTGTCGTTTCTACTTTGGCTGCAACCCCTCTAATTACATAATTTTATATATAAGTGCAGAAATAATATCCCTGAACTCAAATGCTGAAAAAACAGACTTCAATTTTTAGACTCCAATGTATCATAAAAAAATCTACTTGCTTATCAAAGTAAATTTACATAAATGCAAATTCTCAAAATTTACTCTTTTAAACTTTTTAAACTCAGGCCCTACGATAACCAAGTAAAATAACAGGATCCCATTATCATATCCATACTTGGATATATTAAGGAGTCATACAGGTCTATACACATTAATTACATCTCTTATTAAAGAGACCTATGAGGGGGTGGATTTCAGGTTATACAGGAATCTCTCTATATATGATAATAGAGATATAATATATATACTTACCTATAAATCTCCTAGCTCATTATTTGTTCAATACCTTCCAAAAGTGTCAAAAAAATAACAGAATGCTTTCAAAAAGGTGGCTGAAGGAATACATCAGTGCAGGAACACTAAAAATGTGTTACCTTTCTCGACATTAATCAAGGAAAATGGAGAGTCTCTGAGGGCAGAAGAACTCATCTCATTTTGGGGGTGATGCTGGAGAGCCACGCAGGCGCTTTGTTATTGTGAAACATTAACAGGAATAAGGAGGAGAAAAATGTTTTGGAGCAAAAAAAATCTGTACAAAAGAGTTTTCTTTTCCTCAAGGCAAAATGTCTCAGAGTAAAAGAGCCCAAGCAAGGCCAGAAGGCACAGGTGGGCTCAGCGGCAGCGCAGAGAACCCCGAGGAACTCTGAGGGATGTTCTGCCCTTTAGGAAGGGAACAGTTGATTTTGTTTCTCGTGTTGTTTTCGCGGATTTACCTTTCCTACATTAGAACACAATTTAATGAAGGATTCAATTTAATTCGTCAGCGGAGTATTAATGGGCTGAGGAAAAATGTATTAGTGAAAGCACAAATAACTGAATAAAAATCCAATTTCATTATTAAATAACAGCACAGATGTAATTTGCATGCTCACTGCAGAGCAAAAAACAGGGAAACTGCTCTTGAGGATACAGGATTTTAAAAATAAAGAGGTGCTCGTTAGGAACAATTGTTTTTAACCAATTAATTGCAGCAGAACCAGGAGTACACGAGTTTGTGCTTTGCTGTGCTTCAGGATTTCCCCAAACTGGGCTGTATAAATTAGAAGTTGCACAAGGAAAATCCCTTACTCGTTATGAGAAATGCATTCTATTTTCCCTAATACAGTGCCTGGATATTGCTCTCTTACTAGCATATTTGAAGAACTACATGCATTTCACAAAAAAACCCACATTGTTGTTAATCAAATAATAATTAGTCAAATTAAGGTATGGAAATATTCACTGCAAAGATGTGATAACAGATTGTGAATTTTGAAAAGCTGTGTAAATTTCACATAATTTTTATTCTTTTTCTCCAACGACTTTTCAGAGAATCTATATTAAAACTGAAGTTCTAGATCATTTACAAAACCAAGAAAAATCTTTTTTGCTTCCTGTACAAACTGACACTGAAAAATGTGTTGCTTTTCGTTTCCTACTACATTTCTTGAGATTAAGTCATCACCCACTGAAGAAAAAAAATGTATTTTTTAAATTTTAAGACTGAAATGTTTCACTGAATGGGCTTTAGGCAAGAGTCCTGCCTTCTGTAGATATTATTCTTGTTCTAGCATGTAATTATAATGTCAATATTGCAATCAGCAGCTGAAATAAAATCTGCAACTTCAGAGAAATTTAGAGATAAAAAGGACCTTTCTAGTAATGTGCTGAAAAATTCTTCTGCCCACTCAGGGGAAGCACTGAACACGTATTCATAGAATCAGGATGTGTGATCTTTAAATGAAAAAATTAAAGACTACAGAAATGTAATTACACCATAGAATTTATGACTCAGCCTTAAAATGCAAAATGTTTTGAATTAAAAGAGAGACCAAGGCATTTACTTCATTTCCTTTCAAGAGAATCTGATCTTATTTAAGATATAGACAATCCAATCAAAATACTTAACTCATATTTTCTCTTGGATAATATTCCTTTTTGGATTCAGTGTATATGAGATCAACCAAGAAATCAGACACTCAACCACATGGCAAATCTACTACATGCACAGCAAAGCTCCCCAAACTTCACAGCTCAACAGGCAAAAATCCTGCCCAAGTGATGTATTTTATTCCATTTCCATTCTCCTTTGTCTACAGGTCTCAGCTTTCACTTTTCAGCTTCCTGGAGGCAGGAGCACTGAGGAAGGCACCTGCAGCAATCTGCTGCCTCCAGCCCGGGCGCCTCTGTCCCGGCAGCTCCTCAGTCACACTGATAAAAAGAATTATCCTTATATTATTGATAAAAGAATTATCATTAAAAGAATTGAGGATACACGGGAAGAGGGAAAAACCCCAACGAGCCCCCGAAGCAGTGGGGAGCATGATCATGAAGGAAGTGTGAAATATTTCAATGTATATCACACAGCAGCAGTTACTACCTCACCCTTCCTGGTCAGTGCTTGACTGCACCAGCCATTAAAACAACAAAAAAATAAAATTAAAGCAGGATATGCCTTTCAGAAACCCTGCAGGGTGATGCTGGAAAGAATATAAATTTAACTTCCCCTCTCAAGAAATTGTGTGTCCTTGAGCCCAAGTGGGCACCAATCTATATCCCCTAGAACAATCTGAGGAAAAATGAGAAGCTCACAGGTATTAAGACACAAAAAATGCCAGTAAAATCCTGGCATCTTACAGAAGGACGCGTTAAACCCTCCTTCACTTACAGTTTCATCTAATTTAAAGGGTTTTGGGAAATATATCCTCCCCTAATCACAGTATCTGATGAAAAATGCAAATGATCATGCCAGATAACATAATTAAAAACTTCTGAACCCGAAAGCCAGCAGAGAGAGGAATGCAATGAAGCTGTCAAAATTCAGCCAGGCTTTAGAGGGTCAGTAGATAAAACATGGCAAGAGGAGAAAACAGAAAAGCACGGCTCATTCTGGGGCCAGAACAAGCCTCCCAGGCGACTGCCAAAGCAGCCCAAATCTCTGATAAAATTCTCAAACCAGTGTAAACCAAACACATTTTAAACTCTTAAAAACCGTAGGTTTACAGGCAGCTCCTCTCATCTGGCAGCACTGAATCACGCACAGTATCTCGGGCTCTGCACAGTTCTCTTGTCTTACAACAAACTATTTTACAGGGCAGAGTAGATTCTGATTCACCAGTGATTTTAAAAACGTCTCTTTTGTGCATTTGTACAGAGTATTCCAGCTGGAATGTAAGGTTTTGACTGATAAGACTAAAAAGATGAAGTAGATAAGAAGCATTCCTAATTAAATGCTACCCAACAGCTGTGTTTTTCCTATTGTTTAGTAAATAACATTTGCCAACTTATAAAGCATGAAATGCTACATACTTGAAGCAGAAGAAAGCCACCACCTACTGCAGTTGCTGCAAGCTTTCCGACTTTCTGGAACAAAAATCCCGCACACCTTAGGGGAACAAAACAAAACAAAACAAAACCCAGTCCAATGAAGTTTTTCTGCTGAACAATGCCACGCCACACAATTCCTGACTGCAACTATTAGCATTCTTTAATTTTAAAAAGCTAATGTATCATTTCACATTTACAAATTTAAAAATCAAGGCTGTTAAATGCAAGCAATATTAAATTAACAACGTCTAAAACAGGACCACGTGAGTAATGGTTGCTTGTTCCTGGCTGTCTGAGGAGCCCCTTTAAAGTAACCTTGAGATCTCTAGATGCTACTGCTATTAAATGCAGCACGTTAATAAAGCACAACATAATTACACAGCAGTGCTACTCTACCTGTGCCCGAGCAGAATGTAAATACTTTACACCCCATTTCTATTCACTCCACAGCTCCTGACCCAAAGCTCTCAGGCCGCTCTGCTGGGGAGGGATGCAGGAATGACCTTGTTCAGTCTCCAAACCTGCCCCATCAAAGGGAGAAGAGCACAGGCAATGAATACAGTGTGTGGCAGAGCAGGGACCGGGCAGGAATGGGGCTCTGGAGGCCACCTGGGCCAGGCACCTTCCCCAGAGTGCTGCCGAGCCCGGGGCGCTCTCCCAGCTCCGTCAGCCGCACGAGCCCCGGCTCACACCGGAGCTGCCCCGGCTCACACCGGAGCTGCCACGGCTCACACCGGACCTGCCCCGGCTCACACCGGAGCTGCCACGGCTCCGCAGCTTCCCTGGGCAGCCCCGGCGTGCCCGAACGCCGGCCCACCCACAGAGGGGAATTCTTCCCCCTGCATGCGAGCAGTGAATTCTTCGTTATATACGTCAGAGAAATGTGCATCTACAGATGCTGAAATGTGCATTTTCCAGAGTGTTCCATAAGCCAGTTTTTATGGATGCCAGATGAGCCGTTCCCTAGAAACTTCTGAGTTTACATGTACACATATGTACAACTTTTTAAAATAATTTTAAGGCTACGGAAGCCAATAAAAAACTCCAAATGAAAGTTAACCCCACTCCTGAGGCTGTACCGAGCCCGGGTACAACAATTTCCTTTTTAATCTATTTCACCTTTCAATTCTTGCATAATCCCTCTTTAAAAGTCACTCTGCTACCATAATGGTGTTCTTCTATGAATTTAGTTTTTCTGTATACTGGAATAGACAAATACCACTCAAATACCTCTGACAAATAAAAAATACCTTGACAGAGCTGTTCAGGCCGTGACCACATTTTCAAAATATGTGAACATAAAGTTCTCATCTTTAGTGTCTAGCTTTCACCAAGAATTATTCTAGTATAACTAGGCTATGGAATCTCTCTTCAATTAACATCAGAGCAAACTGTGCATTTGCTCAACAAGGCTGCAGCTCAATTTAGAGGAAAAATCAGTCTTCATTAAATGGGGCTCTTAATTAAAAGTATATTTTGCCACCCTTTTTTTCCCCCTTCATTTCTTTTACCTGTAAAATATGTCTCAGCTGTAATAAAACTAAGCTTCTAAATCTAGATTAGTAAGGAAATAAACTTTTCCATACATAATAAAAACTATATGCAGTAATTCTCCGTTTATTTCTCGTAATTTTAGAGCTCTGACATTTTCCCAAATCCTTCCCACAGTAACTAGTACGAGTTCCCTTGGATAAACGGTGTTTCACCAATATTAAAAAAAACACTTCATAAGGATGAGTCAGAGCACCAAGCTAAAACAGTTCACACATGAGTAATCTTGATCAACGCTAAAGGAAATCCCATTAAAGAGACATTTATCTGCTCTGAACACCCTCGGAAAAGGATCTTCTAACAGAGCAAAAGGTATGGAAAGGTATGGAAAGGGGAGTTCCCTCACCAGCCAGTCAGCCCTCCCATCACGATCTGCGTGGCCACGGAGTATTTTTCTACGATTGGTCCCGAGTTGCGGCCGAAGAGACGGTTCCACCAGTGGTGACGCCGAGCGTATTCCGTTAAATCCAGCACTTCGTAGGAGTCGTCGTCACTGTCGTGGTCTGAAAAAGGAAAAAAAAGCCATCCTTAAAAAATGTGTTTTCTCTGTTACAGAGTGAATTTAAAATTTATGCGAAAAGCCAGGACCCAGTTCGGGCACTAACAATATTAATCCAGTGGTTGAAGCGGCAGTGTAGAAGGTACCCACGGTCCAGCAGCTCAAAGCAACTCAAGGGTTGAGTTCAAAGGGTTTTGGGATTCTGTGCCATGGTCAAGGCAAGGAGTAGAAGGCGACAGCGGTGGAATAAGAGATTAAATCCATGAGTGGATCTACAAACGTGAACAAGAATCCCCCACCTGTTCAGGTATAGGAACCAACAGATGAAACTAGCAGTTATTTCGCTCAACGCCAGCCAAAAAATCCCCAACCAAAAACAAAAACCACAGGGATAGAGCAACACTTGGAAAGATTAAGAACTTCTGGCCCCGTGCTCTCCTCAGAGGAACAGACATCAGCATTTGCCACAAAGCCAGGGAGTGACTTCTGCTCCTTCTCCACAGAAAGGGAAACAGCTGAGGGTGGGACTTCCATCAGGTGCCACGTTCGCAGGACAATCCTGTCAGTGCTTTCCAAACAGGCATCCTACAACTTCCAATTAAGAGATCCTCAACAACGCCTACAGTCGAACGGCAGAGGAAAGGGATGGGTCTGGATTTTTAAAGGAAAACATTTTAAAAGTGCATCACATTGTGTGACACACACACGTGAACCGAAGTCCGCTTTGTTTAAATATATTTGAGGTTAAATCGAAATTCAGAAATATGGGTGGGACATTCCAGAAAACAGGAACAGTTGAATTATTACCTGGAATTAAAGTAAGACTGTAGATATTAAACATTTTACTCGAATTTTGACAGCTTTTTAACTTGGACTACTAGTATGGGTAAAAACTTAAGAGACTTCAAGTAGTACATGCCAAGGTGTGCATTATTTCCCTTTATTATGAGGTAAGTGTTTTTGAGTACTAAAAAATAAATAGCCGGATCCATAATGCTAAAAATGGTTTTATTGAATGATCTTTCTTTGAGGTACTGAGGACAATCTGTACAACTTCTTCAGAGGGAGAATATTAAAACACTGCCATGAACAGTTACGTTAGCTCTGCCCTTAAATTATTACTATTATTTAAACCAAAACTCGTGTACACAAGTAACACGCTCTGCGGCAAATAACGCTGCCAGAGCGTTTTCAACCGATGAAAAACACTCCCTGCGTGCGGCAAATGATGATCTGGACATTCCCCGAGCGCACGGGAACTGTGCCGGTGCCGAAAGGCGCCTCACGGCGAGGCCACAGCGCTGCCCCGCACGGTGAAGGATGCGGCGGCCATGGGGGCTGCAGGCTCCGGCTTCCAGCCCCGCATCCCCCCGGCACCGCTCCCTCAGGGCTCGGCCAGCGCTCATCCTGCCCGCGGGCCTGGCTAGAAGAGGTTCCGGCGGTTAAACCCCGGGAAGGAGCNGGGAGTCCCTGAGGGGAGCCCTGAGCGGGCGGGGCGCGGTGGCCGCGGCGGGAGCGGAGCCGTCGGAGACTTTCCCCAAAATCCCATCTCCCTGCCCTGCGCAGGAGTCCCGCCTGAGTGTGCCTGAGCGTTGTCCAAACCCTTCTTGAGCNCCAAAACTCGTGTACACAAGTAACACGCTCTGCGGCAAATAACGCTGCCAGAGCGTTTTCAACCGATGAAAAACACTCCCTGCGTGCGGCAAATGATGATCTGGACATTCCCCGAGCGCACGGGAACTGTGCCGGTGCCGAAAGGCGCCTCACGGCGAGGCCACAGCGCTGCCCCGCACGGTGAAGGATGCGGCGGCCATGGGGGCTGCAGGCTCCGGCTTCCAGCCCCGCATCCCCCCGGCACCGCTCCCTCAGGGCTCGGCCAGCGCTCATCCTGCCCGCGGGCCTGGCTAGAAGAGGTTCCGGCGGTTAAACCCCGGGAAGGAGCTTCAGCCCCCGCCCGGGGGTACCGGGGTCGATGCGCCGGGCCGCGCGGTGGAAGGGGGGGACACGAACGGACCGGGGAGGCGCAGAGCCCGGGCTATCCCTCCCCGCCCCAGGGACGCAGCGCGGGCAGCGGGAG